>OX457087.1:46729190-47254972 GCA_949752835.1 Empis stercorea | reverse complement strand
TTAAATTTTTTTTGGATAATTATGTGTATATCTATATTTAGTTTTGGTATAACAAAATTTTATATCTTCTTAGATATAATAGAATAAATGAATAATAAAAATTGTCATTTTATATAATTAGTAAGGTTAAATAGATTTAAAAAGTGGAAAATTTTAATAATTAAAAACTTTTATAAAAACAAAAGCATATACCCATGAGGGTGGAATAAGTGTAGAGATTTGTAAATCTAACATATATATATATATATATATATATATTATATCATATATATATACATATATATATATATATATATATATATATATATATATATATATATATATTATACCATATATATATATATATATATATGGTATAATAACCCAGCGGGAAGTGGTAAGCGATGGTAATATGAAGTGGTAATCGATAGACTATATGAGCGATAGCTTCCAGAATCGGTGAAAATTAACACGGCGATGTCCTACGAAATGTAATGCATCCATTTTTCGCTTACGTGGTAATCGACCTTAACAGTGACCCGTTTCTCGCTTACCTGGTAATCGACTGTTTCAAAGACCGATTTTTTAATTACTTGGTAATGGAATTTTTCTATGACCGATTTTTCGATTACATGGTAATCAATGGTTTCCTACTTTACAAAGGAATTAAAATTTGAAGTGATTCTCTGATAATATATTTTCCGTTACCTACTTTCCGTTACCTTCATTAATAAAGTAAATAATAAAACTCATAATTATTAATTTTATATAAAAATTTATTAATTTCTCATTTTATATATTACAAAATACAATTTATTTATGTATACTTAATATTCTTTCAAAATAAGCTCCTTTTACAATGCAATTTTGTAAATATTTCGGTATTCCTTCCAATCCTTTAGAGCAGCATACCTTAATAAAATAAAGAGATTGTAAAAATTACAAAATTATATATTAATTTAATTTTATACCTTTTATTTTTAATATTTAATTATTTCACAATATTAAATTAATATATTTATAATATATGTATATATGTATTTCACAAAATTGTTTTCAAAAATCACTTAATTTCCACAGATCCGATCTGAACCTCACGACTTACTGTTTAAGACTAAAATAAAAAATCGAAATAAATAAACGTATTAACTCTTAAACTTTTCCAAAAAATACAAAAATTATTCCGGAAATTCGATTAACTACGCGTAAATCGCAGTTAAAATTCTACCACTTACACTCTCCCTTACTAGGTAATGCAGAAATTCTCCAATAATTTCATTTACAATATAAATAAACAAATTGCGCGTAAAATAAATATAAAAATTCCACATAAATTGCGCATAAGTTTTTTAAAAACTTGATTCCTTACATTCTCCCTTACTAGGTAATGCAGAAATTATCCAATCCAGAACAAAATTTGACACATTACCAGTTCCATTACTAGATAATTGAATAATTCATCACTTCTAAAAGGTAATGCATTGCCCAATTTCCCGCTGGGTAAGTAGTAGAAGAGTTTATTAAAAAGTAGAAAAGGAAATTATTGACACAATTAAAATATATATTATTTGACTCAAGCTTATTATATTACACCAAAGGTGATCTATGCTTTTATACAAATGAAATATTACTTATTTTATTAAACTCTTTTAACATATTGAATTTTATCATTTTCTTAAATATATAAAAAAAAAATAAAAATTGCAAAATAATAATATTACTTTTGAAATGTTATTTCTTCTTTATTTTATATATGTTGATCCTGAAACTCCCATTTACTTAATGTTATAAACATTTATATGGTCATTTGAAAATACTAAAATATATATATACCAGCACTTTATATTATTTGCTCCCAGGGACAATATGTAGTAAGAATTAAGTATAACATATAACTTTCTTTTAAATATTATAAAGATTTTTCCCATTTCGTAAGTTCAACATATATTTTTTCTTAAGCAATTTAAGTTTTTTTTATTATTATTATTATTATTATTATTATATGTTGCTGACTTGGAATATAATACATATTATTTTTACTTGAAATTAATTTTTTTCATTTAACACAATTCTTTTTACTCAATTCTTTTATCACATCGTTGGGCATCCCATATAGGGCGTCATATTTAAATGATAGACGTTCTACTACTATTGCAAAGTAAATCAACAGTTTGTGGTTGCAATTCATCTCGTATTTCTGTAGAGGCGACAATATTATTAATTGCATTTTAACAATTTAATGATTTAGTAGTGAGTCCAATTGATCTCATCAAATTAGACTGATATATAAATGAATCCACTACTAACTGAGCTGTTGGGTTGTTTTTCCACAGTCTTAAAATTACATTGCCATTTCATTACTATAAACTTTTTTAAACTCTTATAAATAGTACTCGTATTCGGCCGATTTTTACAAAAATTTGAACGTAGATAAAGTAAGGATGAAAATTTATGTATATCCTTTTTAGGGCTTTTTTAAAAAAAAAATCCCTTATGCTAACGCTTTTGTCCGTCTGTCTGTCCGTCCGGTGTAAACAATAAAAACCAGTTATTTCACATGGTTAATGTACACTCAGGTATATGATAGATAAACCGATGGAAAGCTTGATTTATTGAGAACGAGATGCAATTGATAGAATTTCAAAATTCGGCCGGTAGGTGGCGCAATTCGCATTTTGCCAAAACCTCTTTTCCGAATAAAAATTATAATTTTATATAGTAAACGTGCACCAAAAATGAAGTGTGACTGCTCGTTGGAAAGATAATTAAGAGTAGAATACGATGCAGTTAACTGTATTTCAAATTTCTACCGCTAGAGGCGCCAAATACTAAAATATGGAAAAAGAGTTTTCAAAATGTGTTTTCCAATTGTGAATAAGCTCCAAAAAATAGGTTTAATGTCGCATCTGAAATTTAGTAAGTAGTAGTATAAAATCACGAATAACAACATATACTCCAAATATGCATTTAGAGTAGTTGAATTTAAAAAAAGCCCGTAATTATAAAACTACTGATCAGTAGTTCGGCTGCGCGGCATTTTTTGAATAATTTTCTTGCAATTTGAATTTCTATATTTTCAAAATTAATCCATGTTGCATGAAAATTTAATTTTTAAAAATTTAATTACCATGTAACATGTAAATGTGATATAAAATCGGCCAGATTTTTTATACCGCCTTGAACTTCTAAGCAAGGTACAGTAGGTTCAAAAACCTTCTGAAATCACTAAAACTTATAGGCCACCATCCCATTTAAGTAGGGGAGGTTATATAACCCACTTTAAATAACAACTTTATTCAGCTAAATTTATGTTTATAGACATGTTAATCTCTGCGGAGTACTATATTAAAAAAAATTAAATATTAGTTTCTTAATAATACTATTCTACACCTTGTATACAAAACTGAGACCCGTACCTTCAACCCTCTTCATTTTACAGGTGCACATTTTTACATTTCGATTATTTATTTATTAAAACTTGATTATAATTTTAAATTGTACAATATTGGAAGTGTTGCAAAAATTATAACTCTTAAATCCTAAGTGGATCAAAAAGGCGATATGCGAAGCACTCTTCCAACTTAACAGTTTTTTTTGTTGATTATTTAAAAAAAATGGTAAGAGTTTACACTAAAGTGAAGACTCAAATCATGGCAATTTGGAAGGTTGGAACTCTACCAACTCTCCAAAACTTATATAAGCTTTATAATCGAATTTTCGTGCTTGATATCATTTTATTTTTAAATCGAATTTATTGATTTTAAAAATAATGAAATTTTATAACTTAATTTTACAACGAAATTTTTAAATTATTTAGAATTTAGATCATGTCAATAGCTAAACTTCCGGCAAAAGCTATTTAAATGATCTGAAATATTTTGTAATGAGTATAATTTGGCCGAAATCCTTGAAAATCATTTTAGTCCTTATTGGTAATTTTTAATTAAATTTATTGCTACAAATTAATTGAATGAAAGTATGTACTACTTATTATATATTTAACAAGTAACGTGAAGACTCATCGTCATCATAAGCTAACAAAAACAAAAATCAAAAATTCAGAATAAAAATCAAAAATATCCACAAAACTTCAAATTAATTTTGATGATAGTAAACAGCACTTTTAATTACACAAAGAAGAAGTTATATAAAAATACCAAGAAATTTTTATTTTTGGACTGTGAATAAGAAATATACCTACTTTTCATCGAATATCGTCTTCTTTCTTATCGATATGTTTTTTTTTTGTATTGCATTTCTGAATTGTTTCTTCATTTTTGTTTATTGATATTTTTTTTTTACACTTCTAAAAGTCGAAGACGATTTTTTTTCAAGAAAACCAAAGAGAAATTCAACAATTTTGTTCAGTTAATCAATAACGCTCGTCCATAGTAAACCGAAAAATAATAATCGAAAAAGCTTTAAAATTTTAAAGACAATAATTTTCGATATTAAAAAATTCAAAAAAAAAAATTATTTGAAAAAGAATTATGAAATTTGTGTTCTAATTATATTAAAGTGATATTTTGTGTAAAAGAAGTTTTCTTTTTGAAATTTTTTAAATACGAGTATAAATATTATTTTATAAGACTATAGTATATTTTTTTGTAATTTGTTTATGTTTAAACTGAGTTCTACACACGCTTTGTTGATTATATTAAAAGGTAAAAAGAAAAATACGACACTACTAACTTAGAATATTAATTATAATTTTGGTTTTAAAAACAAACATTCAATGCATATACCACATTACCTTATATATGTATTACTTTAAGTTCATTTTATTTAAATAATATAAATAAATAATTATATTATTATTTTAAATATTCATTTGGAGTTTAGTTTTCAAATCATAAAGACGGTATTATAATGTGATATCGTAGTTAGACAAACATAATTAACATTTAGTGGTATACTAAGAACCAACAGACAGCAGAAAAAACTTTCTTGGAAAAATTTAATATTGTATATTAAAACTGAAAGTAATTAAAAAACATATCTAAAATTTATTTCAATACGTTACACCTATACCATTAATTTGATCCTAAAAGACTTTTATCAAGATTTTACGACAGAAAGTTAGAAATCAAAAATATATTTTACTTAAAATTTAGTAAATTGTCATAATTCGTAAAATCTAATTTCTATTACACAGTACACATTAATATATTTTAATCAGTTTTAGGTCACATTACATAAAAATAAATATGTAAATTGTGATATTTGTTTTAAAATTCAAATCATATAAATAAATTAATGAAATTCCGATTATTTAAAGTGTTGTAAATTTGACAAATTTATTTCAATCCGATAATATTTTAAATACTAATTAATTAAATTTAAATTGCCATGTAGTTAACACAATTAGAAATTACTTAAAGAGCAATGGGGGTGTGTTTGTTTGAATTTAGTAGACCATAAATTAATTGAGGCTTGAGGGGTTTTTGATAATTTATCTATCAAAAATATATATAAGTATGTTAATATGCTTTTTTTTTTAAAGATACATTCAACTGTTTCAAATAGTAATTGTGGAAATATATTTAAAATTGAAAAATTACCTTTTTGACTATAAACCATTTAAAGGTATATTAATTGACAAAAAATATTGAATAAATAATTCTTATTAATAAAAAAAAATTATGATTAATTGAAAAATTATTCTTGCAGATGTTTGATTTACAAAATTCAATAATTATTCTTCTCAGAGATAGAGAAGAATAATTGAAAATGATTAATCAATTAATTATATTTCATAAATTTACCGCTTTTTTGGTATATAATTGTAAGAATGTTAAATTAAATGTACATCATATAATTATATTTTCCATAAGATCAAAAAGAAAAAAAAATTAAAGAAACATTATTCAATTTATTTACATATTTAAATTTGATACCAAAATAAAACGAATTTTTTTCTTTTGGGTGTCATTCAACTTAAATATGAAATTTTTGTTTCACAAATAAAAGAATTTTAAAGATCGTTCAACATTCATTAAAGATATTAAAAATGAATATCTTTTTTCAGATATGTGATGATATATGTTTACTATAATCATCATTTTTATTTGACTTTAATGTTTTACAACATAAATGAGGCAAAAACAAAATTTGTAACAAAATATTTATATAATAAAGAAATTTATGAAGTGAATTATAATAGTTATTATAGAAGTCTTAATATTCTGGACAAGATAGTCAAACAATTAATTTAAAAAAAAAATTCACTAATTAATATATAATATATAGTATATACTTTAATCAAACAATTTTTGGATTGAAATAGTATTTACTAATTATTTATTGATTATTAATTAAATCACCAAATGTATGTGGTGATATAATGGAAAATCAATATAAATGATTAGTAAACAAACAATATTTCTATATTCAAAAGTGTTTAATTAAAGTAATAATGTTAAAGATTTGCTATAAGGAAGATTTACATTACGAACTATGATATATTTGAAGTATTTTTTAATGTAAATTAAAGATATTATTTAATTAATTTCCAAAAATTTCTGATTAAATTAATATTAAATTTTCTTATGATATTATTGAGTAAACTAATATTTAGCAAATATTTTGGGAAAATCTTAGTATGTATTTATATAGTTATAGAATTTGTAATTGATTTATTGTGTGGTATTATATAAAATTTATATTTCATATATTTTTCATAGAAAATAATTAAATATTCAAGTAAAAATTTTAAATTGTATGATAATATATATAATTTATATTTAAATTTGGTAAAAAAGGGAAATTATATATTTTCTAAATACATAATAACATTGCTACATTATTATTATTAAATTATATTCCAATTCCTTTTTATTATATATATTCTTTAATATTAATTGAATTAAAGAGAATATATTAATTATAATAAGAAAATATTCTGTCATAAATATTTTGATTTGCTCGTAAATAAATAAATTGAAGACAAAATAGGATCGTTAATTTAACATTTATATTGATTTAATAAGAAACCATAATACTAAATTCTGCTTCTTTTTTTTTTTAATTTACTACGCAGATACACCACGACAAATTTTTATTATAAAAAAATAATTAAATAAAAAGTCCAATGACTTATTTTAATTTGATTTTTTTTTTTCATATTTTTCATTGACTATTAAAGCTTTTCCCAAAAATATTTATATACTCGTATGTATACATATCTGCAAATGAGTTTTTTCGCCGATCCAAAATTTAATCATAAAAAAATGTTAAAAACCAAAAGGAATACATAAAAAATAAATTGAAATTTTGTTTTTGACAAAAAAGCTTCTATTTTTTTTTAAACTAAAATATACAAAAATTCAAAATCCAAAAAACTATTTTAAAATATAGCAACACAAAGAATAAATAATATGACCATAATCTCATTTAATTATAATCCAGAGAGAGATATATCTTTTTATTTCTGTTAAATTTGTCTATAAATTAAAAAAAAAAGGAATATTTTAACAAAAATCTTCTATGAATCAACATAAAGATTTTTGATTAGAATTGAATGAGTTCTCATATTTGATTGTAATTTCAAATTTGTATAGAATAATAAAATTAAAAAGTATTTTGTCAAAGCTTTTAGGTTAGGTTAAGAAAAGCAAAAGGTATGTGTTGTACCTTGGTCAACACAAGTCACGAGAGATCTCAGTGCATCCATTGTGTTCCCCTCTTGTGGTACACACTAAGGACTAAGGACTAATTCTATCAAATATTCTCCTCACCTTTATGAAGAGATTAACAGGGTTGACAGGCTATTTAGAACGTCTCGGCCCATGTACTTATACTTGCTACATGCGAGACTATAATATTCGCAGACTAGATACTCCAGTGTGGCTTCTTTACCAAAGTTATAATTAATATTTAAAAAAAAATGAGATTTTTTACAGAATAATTTACAAACTTTTATTTAAAGATAACCAAAGGCTGTAATATCACTCTACTTGTCCATTTTATATATTTCCTCCAAAAACAAATAATCACGAATTTATATATTTTTTTAACTTTATGTATAAGGAAAATCTCGATTGATTTGTAATTTTATCATATAAAACATTGTTTCGTTTAAAACATATTAAAATTTATGGCACCACTTGTAAAGAGGATTATTATTATTACCTTACCGGCAACATACTTTTTTTTTGTTTAAAAAAAAAAAAAGAGTTAAAAATTGTTGTGTTAATTTTAGTAAAATAACCCTGGATATTTGATACCATCAAGTTAATTATTATTATTATAATAATTATTATTTTTCCATCGATGAATTATGATAATATTAATATATAATTTAGTGAAAATTATTTTAACCGGCAGCATTTGAATGGGCCAATAAATATACTGGTTTACCTAGCAACATGAATAAATTATTTTATCAAAAATATTACATTACATAATATCATTTTAATACGAAATTTCATCTTTTTTATGATAGATTTGGTTTCAGTTTAATCATTTATTAAATAATTTTGCTTAATTTGTCAACATGTAAAAATGAATAATTAATGGTGATACAATATTTCTCATTAAATAATATAAGCCTTTATCTTTATTTATTAATATGCTTCGTTACCATAATATTAAATTCTGAATGAATGCATAACATAATATTTACCAATCAAATTTTGAATGAATGGCGTATACCACTGTACAGTTTTGTACATAATACATATTACAAAAAAAAGAAGAAGAACTAAAAAATAAAAATGATTAAATGCCACCTTGGCCTGTCCAATAGGATAAATACAACAAACAAACAAATAAAAAAAAAACACCTGAATAATTTTCTGACAACTATAACAATATTTATATGCCATCAGACAATTATTAACAGTATAAATAAAACAAAATCTTTCAAAATAAATAAAATAATTTAATTTAATTTAATTTTTTTTATAAAGTTGAAATCCAAATATTGATTAATTTTAATGAAAATTCGATATGTCTCGTAACCCAGGAGAATTTATATGATTTAGCTCCTTTAACATCTATATAATAACTATGTGGACATGTTTATAATGACCTTCATAAAATATAGTTTTCCGTCCGATGAAAAATTGAAGATGCATCAGAAACTTGTTTATACTCCACTTAACGTAAATTTTGCGTGTAAAAAAAGAAGAGAAATAATAATGATTATATTGATTATTCAATAATCTTTTGCTTACTGACAACCGTTTGGTGTGTTTTATCCATTTGCTAATTGCTATACACATGTTCAATTCTTGCGATGAGATAAAAAATTATAGATTTTGATGATACAATAATACAATTTCCTATAATAACATATAATTTTTCAATCACTAAAAAGATTATTTAAATGAAAAAAATATTTCTACATACATACTTAGAACTTATTTTAGTTACTTATATATATAGAACATTTATAGTGAATACGTGAATTTGGCACGTGTGTTATGTTAATCACTTTTAATCCATTACTCCACCCATAGAAACAACACTTGAATTAACGATTCCATATATGTAAAATAAGAAATTTTAAGAAGAAACAAAATATTACAGAATATCTAATCAAGGCACTTTATAAACGAAACTAAAAATTCACGGCTGTTAATGCTAATGCTGTCTGATTAAAAGAGATCATGAACATTAAATTATTTCCGCGAAATTTTACTTTATTATTTGATGATAATTTTACAAAGAATTTAAACAAAAAAAATGAAAATCTTATACATAAAAGTTTTCCAGCTATACTAAGGCTTTTTATCATGTTTAGCACATTTCGAACCAATTTGGTAGAAATGTGGATATTAGTTTCACTCTGTCTGTCCGTCCGTCCGTTTACACAAACTTCTACATCTATTAAGATAGCGTATTAAAATTGATAGATAGTTATAAAATAAGTAGTACAAAATTTTCTTCTATCTTTTCCCCTCTGACCTCTGAGTTATTCCCCCTGCAAGTTCGAAAAATACCCATATTGAGCATCTAATACCTTAAAACTTTTTGAGGTCTGCAAAAGCTATACGATAGGAAAATCATTTATCTTTTTTGTGAAATTAACAAATTTTTTAAAATTTAATTCTTTATTGTATAAAAATACCGTTATCTTCATACAAATTTTTTAAGTTCTTTTAACACCCTGTATTTCTAAAACGGCTTAGTACGGAAGGCTGAAATTTACATATGTGCCAAAGAGATTTCCTAAAAATAACTAGAGTCTCTGAAGAAATTCTATCCGTATCTCCCCTCCACTTTCAGTTGTGATCCTTAGAAAAACAAAAAATTACATTCTTAATTTACTTGTAAAATTATAACCGCGATATATTTTTAAAAACAAATATGTATTGAGAAAAATTTCGAAAATCATATTTCTTTTAAGTGCATTAATTAATAATTTATAATCATTTACTATTATAATTAATCAAAATGCTTAATCATGTAAAATTTTAGCAAAGAACGAATATCTTGCATATTGTTAGTAGCTGTATAAATTGAATATTCGATATATTTCATATCACATTATGTTCGACTAAAAGCAAAATTAGGAAAAACTTAAATAATAATTTTTGGAATAATAATCTTGGAAGGAAAAAAATGTAATAAAATCTTGGCGCATTTTTTACCTATATTTACCATTTTATTTTTTATGTGTAGTTATAGTACATTGAAAATACTACAACAAAATACTACACAAGTAAAGGAATTCCCATTGTTTTAGAATAGCTCATAGTTCTACATGAGGCGATTTTGAGGAAATGTGCTTTTGACAAACCCAGGGTTTGTTTTTCATATTTTTTGCTTAAGGCAAAATGTTTTTGGTTGTTTATGTTGTGTGTATGACTAACAATAAATAAGGATATAAGTCGCTTAATACTGGCGGTTTGAATTGACTAATCTTTAGTGTCACAATAATAATCATATTTTTTACTTACCATATAAACACAGCTTCCTTAAAGCAATTACACAGTAAAACTATCAGAACAGAACAGTGGTGATTCGAAAGATATAACACTTGGTATGTAAAAGGATGTGTTAGTCGCGGGAATTTAAGGTTGGTTTTTCTAAATATCTCCAATGCAGTGACTTTAATTATTCCCAATCACCAAAAAAAATCAAATTAAAAATCATTGTCTTAACAATTTCCTGCACTTGAAATTTGTGAGTAATTCTATTTCAAATTTCTTTCGTATATACAAATAATTATAATTAACTTCAATGTTCATATTATACATATTTATTCTTCTGAGACACAGAACATTCAAATTTTTTTAATTATAAAAGGTAAATACTTAACAGAGAATATAATTTACCTTTTATAATTAATTATAAAAGGTAAATTATATTTAAAGTCCTGTGTCTACTTTAATATAAAAAAGATATAGCTATACTTTTTTTTGCAAGAAAATTCAATTTAAACATAAATACTTATATTCAGACTAACTAATATTTGTTGATTTTTAGACGAAAAGGAAAAATGATGAATTTACTTATAAAAAAAAAACGTTTTTAAGAACTGAAAAAATAATAATACTTATACATATATATATATATATATTTATATATATATACATTTATTCTTAAAGCTTCCCAACACTCAACACTTTAATTTAAGAAGAACTGTTAAAGTTATAGAAGATTTTGTTGTACTAAAGTAAAAGGAGTTATTCAAGGATAACTAGTCACATCTTCATTTATAATGATATTATTATTTTAAGCAAATTATTCGATATATGTATAATAATTATTGTAAATTCAATTCTTGGTTGTTGTTTTATCGCATAATTCGCATTTATTGGTTTTAATGTATAAAAATATATAAATGTATATTATTTAAATAAATAAAGTCTATAATATTTTATAATTACTAGTTATAATTGTAACCATATCCAGTATATTTGTCGATTTGATAAGAACTTTAATAAAATTTTAAACACATTATTATAAATTTACTTATTATAAATTTCTTAATTTATTTTGTTTCATAATTTTAATTCCTTTTCTATACCAACTTTTAAATTTACCTTTGATTAATTCTAAGTTAAAAAAATATATTATTTATAGTTCATATTTTTCATATTAAACATAAACTACATACTATATCTAATTATGTGGCTGATGATTTCCATAAACTCTGAAACTACTCATATATGTTTCGTTTCTTGTTTTTTTTTATTATCATTACAAATATGCGTAATTATTATCGCCTGCACTTACAACCGAGATATCAAAAATTCATTTAAAACATTAAAAAATATACATCTGGGAATGTATGAACCATCAGGTCGTTATGAAAAATCATTACTTATTAAAACTGGTTCATATATCAATTAAAAATATAATGTACATATATAAAAAAACTAAAATTGGAACAATAAATGATTCGACTGACTGTAAATAATAACGCGGTGAATGACTTGTTAACATAAAAATATAAACATTTATAAAAATTATAATCAATAATGAATATACAAATTAATTTAAATACCTGAATCTCTTGATATATTTTATATACTATGTTGTAGTATATCTCACCTAGCTCCATATAGTTTTTATATTATTGAACTTGAAACCAGTTCAAAAAAAAAATTATTCCGAATATTTAAATCATTGATTACAAATACCGAACAGGCAAATAAATATGATTACATATTTATTGATATTTTTACAATAATCAAACAGGCAAATAAATAATTATATTAAAACATTTTAAATTTAATATAAATGATGATTCAATATGAGATATATATACAAATTCAGTTATTAAAGAGTATGATGGTAATTTGAAAAATTAACTTTTAAAGATTATTTAAATAAAAAAATATATATAATTTAAAATTAATTTGATTTTAAATTGTCCATTTAGGTAATCTTATTAATGTGAATCATTTTCTTTTTTAAAAAAATTATCGAAATTACTCTTATTAATATGCAAACTGCATAATTGGCGATTATGGAATTTATATAAATGGAATTAAATATATAAAATTAAATTAAAAAAAAAAAAAACGGTGTCAGTCGTTCTTATTTAGATTGATTGCAATTACAATACGTTAATGCTTAAATATTAATCAAATTTTGTTGCGTTTTTGTTTTAATTTATGGTAAATATATATAATATGTATACTAAGAGTATAATTCAAATAGTTTCATTAAATAGTATAGTTGCATTAAATTTTACTATATAATTTTTTTAGGACAGTGCGTTTTGTTATGTTATGGTTCATTTTGTACGTTACATTTGAAAAGTAAAAACTATCAAAATTAAATTAATTATCTCCTATTAAAATTAAATATAGAAATTTGACAATTTTATGTTATTGCTCATCTTTCTATCTCTCTAGACATGATATCGTCAATTTAATATATTCCACCATAGTTCAAAAACCTCCAACTACAACAAAACAAATCCAGTATTTTTATTTTTTTCGAATGATACACGATAAATTTTGTTAAAAAGGTGATATCTTTCGTCAATATGACCTTGCACTTGACTGGGGGCCAATAATACCACATATATGAATATCTTATAATATTATAGTATACCAGGTAGTTATGCGTTGTTTACATTTTTTGTATTTTATTTTATCAATTTTTATGACTATACTTAAATTTTCTTTATCACTTTTGTTTTTTTAACATAACAAACTTAAAGTGAAAAAAAAAACAAAAAATTTGATATTATTTGCAAAAATTTGATAGCCAAAAACAACATTAATGGATGGGAATTTATATTTTCAGATGATTTACTCGTTTGGTATTTTTACACCAATATATCTCCTTCTAGTACAAGTGAGTCTGCATCTGGTTTTAATTTAAACTTTTTCAAAAAATAAATTTGCATAACGAAATAATAATTCAAAAATATATTTTTTAGATAATATGCAGAAATGTACCATTAGTTCAAGGACATGGTAGATTAATGGATCCACCATCAAGAAATGCTATGTGGCGATTTGGTTATCCAAATCCTGTTAATTATAATGATAATGAATTATTTTGTGGTGGTTATGCTGTACAATGGGAACAAAATGAAGGAAAATGTGGTGTTTGTGGTGATGCATATCATATTAATTCACCACGACCTCATGAAGCTGGTGGTGAATATGCTAAAGGAATTATATCACGATATTATGCAGCTGGTCAAGTATGAATATTTATATTTTGTCAGGAAAAAAAAAATTAAAATTTGTAAAATAAAATTAAAATTTATAAATCAAAATTTTTTTGGCGCCCACTCTAAAAAAAATGTTGTTTTGATATATGAATTTTTATAATATTTGAAACCAGTTTGAAGAATTCTTAAAATAATTACTATAAAACAAAAAATTTTTTAGTATATTTATACAAAAAAAAAATCTTTGCATACCTGAAATTTACTAATGATCCAAAAAATATTCAAAAAAGTTTATTGCACTTTAAAAAAAAAAAAAAAAAACATTAATTAATTAAAAATTAAAACTGAAATTTATATATTTTTATTTTGTCCAGGCAGGATAATATATTTTTTTAATGTACTCGTATATATCGTGTTGTCATTAAATATATCGTTAAGCTTTTTTACAAAAAACGAAATTACTAAAAGGATTTTGATAAGAATCTTTTTTTAATTTTCGGGAAAAGTAAACAGATTCTTATTTTATTTTATTATAACATTTTTTTTTCTCGAAATAATTAGCACGCATGTTTACAGATTTTTCAATGTAAGATAAATGCTTAATTTATTATAAATAAATATTTCCATTTTAGGAAATCGAAGTTGAAGTTGAATTAACAGCTAATCATTATGGACGTTTTGAAATAAATTTATGTCCAAATAATGATCCATCTTATGAAGCTACACAAGAATGTTTTAATCAATATCCACTTTACATAACAGGTACACGTGACAATCAATTTGTAATACCAGCCGATGCTAAGAAAAAGGATATATTTAAATATAATTTACGATTACCATATGTAACTTGTACACAATGTGTACTACAATGGACATACTATACAGGTAATATGTGGGGTACATGTGCTAATGGAACAGAAGCTGTTGGCTGTGGCAAAGCAGGTAACAATAATAATTATTCATATATATACTAAAAATTTTCTTATTAATTATGATTAATATTATTATATTTTTTTTTTGTATATGCATCCAGAAACATTTAGAAATTGTGCAGATATTGCAATTGTATCAAATACTGGTGGTGGTGTACCACCAGCATTTGTTAATAATAATCAATCACCATTTTTATTATACTATAGGGATTTACGAGCACCACAGGAAAGTAATGTTTTCCCATTAATTGTTCGGTAAGTTACAAGAAATAAAAATTTAAGATGGGTGTAAAAGTGCAAATTGCTTTATTTAATTTTTTATAAAATTGCGGCAAATGTTTTATCATTTAAGAGTTTAAAGTCTATAGCAAACAATGAATATATATTTGGAATATTTAAGGTTTTAATTTAAAGTAATAAATTTTCGTAGTTTCTTTTAGATTTACGTTTAAGGCTTTTTTTTTTAACATCATTATATAAAAAAAAATTATCATTATTACATTTATATAAAAAGCTTACAAAAATTTAATAATTCATATAAAATGGTAAATGGTTATTATTTAAATTCATATTTCAATAAAATAAAATGAAAAATAATTATTTAAATTTGGTGTTTTAATTTAGATTTTCCATCTTCAGTTCATTTGATGCTTTTATATGTATAATCAAATCATTACATATTCTGCTTATTATAATGTAAATATGAATATCCCTAAAAATATGCAAATTAAATAAAAAATAAGTAGTCATATCAAAATTTATTATATTATGAGATCATTTGCTGCTAAAATACATTAAGAATATTTTTAATAAATTTTAAAGTAAATTTCAAAAAAATTATGTTCTTTATTCTATATCAAACGTCTTCAAAAAATAAATAACAAAATTTTTCAAAAATTTAAAATAGGAAAAAATTAAAAAAAAAAAAATCTTTTTGATTAATTCTTTTATTTTTTAATAAAATAATATAAAAAAATATAATTAATAAAGAATTGTTGAAATTTTGTTAAAATTTCATATAATATATATATTATAACAAATTTCACCATAATAACACGAAATTTTTTTTTTAATAATGAAAATATAGTAGAGTGTACTGCTATAATTACTAACATGAGATATCAGGAATAGAAAGACCAACGACCATACTAATAAATACTAAAAGTTGAACAGAAATGACAATTACATTTTTGACAATATTTCTATTAGAATTTTGTTGATTATTTTCTTCAACAACAACAACATTTTCGGTATAACTTCCTCTCGAAATTGTTGTTTTTTTCATTTGCTCATCAATAATTTTACATATAATTTTCTTATTCTTTTGTGCAATTTTTGTACTATTTGTAATTTTTTTATAATTTCGTTTTAATTTAATTGGAAATGTTTTTAACATTTTACTATCACTATTTTTAAGTTTAAAATTAATTTTTTCATTCATAATCCCGTTTGTATTTGAATTAAGTACTTTATTATTATTGCCACCACATTTATCTAAAGTGTCATTATTAGTATTATTATCATCATTTTCATCAAGTATTATTTTTTTTAATTTTTCAACACCAATTTCATTATCTAAATTAAAACAATTTTTATATACTTCAAAAAATGTTGAATTCATTAAACGATGATCAATTTTATTTAATTCAGATATTTTATTTAAGACTGTTGATGATGCTGATGGTGATGTTAATGATGTTTCATTACGAAAAATATCAAATAAATTACGATTTGTTGGTTTTACAATTTTCTGAAATTCATTAAAATTTCCAACAATTTCATAAAAATTTGTTCTTTTTAATTGAAAATCGGAACTATCATCAACTGGTATATAAAATTCTTTAGTAATTTGTAAATCATCTAATGAAAGATATTGTAACACAAATTCCATAATTAGAAATGATGATGTGACAATTCCAATTATATTTACATTTGCTACATAATTATATTCAATAAATGAATAATTTTCATATTTTATTATTTGGATATTTTGTATATAATCATTTATTATTATTGATGAATTTCGTATTGGACTTAAATCGATACTATCTCTTACACTTATATTATTATCAATATTATAATCGGCATATGATTCATATGATGATTTGTCTTTAATCTCATGATCCAATTCGATTTCATCACGATTAAAATCTAGGAAAAATGATGGCTGTACAATTTTATCTTCATAATAATCAGAATGTTTTGGTGTTTCTATAAATAATGATGTCATACTTTCTAAATTTTGTTCAGAACCAAGATCTTCAATTCGAACTTTTTCATTAACTGATAATGTTTTTTGTCGAACTAATTGTAATTGTGGTGGTATATCAGATTTTTTTAAAGATTGTAATACAGTATCTACAATTTTTTCTTGTGTTTCAATTTGATTTAATTGCGAAATAAGGATTTCTTTTAATAAATTATGATCTTCTTTTTTCAATTCATGATAACGTTCATCAGCTTCAACAAGATTTTTCAAAAAATTTATATCATTTTCTGTTAATAATTTATCAATAGTATTTTCATTTGGTTTTTCTTTATAATATTGATGTAATAATTCCTTAAAATGATGTAACATTTTTGAGCTTTTTGTAAGTGGTGGCATTTGCACTTGTTCTTCTACTAATTTATATGACTGACAGCATGGTACTAAATTATTATTATTATTTTCTAATTGACAATTACAGTTTACTTCGTTTTTACAAATATTTTGTATATTGGATAAGTATGTAATATCATAATAATTATCTAATCCAATCATATTAGAATCACAGCAATCAAAGAAATCTTCAACAGATATACAGGGTGCTATTGTACCATCACAGCATGTAAAATTTGTAAAATGTGTGTCGTCTGTTGAATGGGAACTTGTTGTAATACTTTCATTTATATTTTTCGAAATCATTAGCTCTTTTATAGTATCAGTTGTTTCAATATTTAAATTAGTATCTAAACAAGATGGTATAATATTAATACAACTATTTTCACTTAATCTTGGATTGTCATCAAATAATTGTCTATCATTCATAAAAAAATTAACAACTTCATCATTATTGATTTGAATTTGACTATTATCATCATAATCATTTCCAATATTTGATTTAATTAATTTTGCAATCGGTTCATACATAATATTTCTAGATGGTTTCTCAAAAAATTTCATAGTTAATCCTTGTTTAGGTGGTAATTTTTTACGAATATTAAATAATTTTTCATCTTTAATTTTACGTTCCTTATCTCGATTCATACGTTTTATTGGTCTCTTTGTACAACATTTTGACAAATTATTATTTTTCGGTATATAAATATTACCACTTGGAAATTGTTGTTCAGCACTTAAAATTTTTTTATATACCTCAGTTAATTTATTTGTTTGTTTTCCAATATATTCTTCAAATTTACGTCGATTAATATTTTCTTTTAATTCATTTAATTTTTGATTTGTTTTAACATATTTCGTTTTTGTATTTAATGAATTCTTCACTACAATATTTATATCATTTTTTAAAATTTTACGATTTTGTGAATTTATTCGTTGTGTAGCAGGAACAGCATTTCTATTATTGGACATATTTATATTGTTTTATTTTTATTTATTTTTTTGGCAAAACTTAATTTAGAACTATAAATATAAATTCTCCTCAAAAATTAAGAAAAAAAAAGAAATGAAAAAATAATATATTTTTTTAATAAAATGTTCCGAAGGATATTTGAGAGATGAAAATTATAATCAAATTTAAATGACAATATTTTCAATGGACCGTAATTTATTTTTCTAGGTAAATTCTAGTAGAATTTTTTTTTATATTATTTTTAATTGAGATTCCAGAAAAACAAACATTCCTTTCGGGGTGGTTTAGGGAGTAAATTTTAGATAAATCATGAAAATTAATTGGAAATAATTGTAACTTTGGATAAAATCATACTCTCTCTCTCTTTGGTTCATATAGTCATTCATTATTTAATTCTCTAAATATACTTATAATAATTTACAAGTTGAAATTGTATTATATTTAGTTATAAAACATATAAGATCATTTTTCATCTCATGTAATATAGTTAAGTTGTTTTATGTCCTTTATAATTATTAATTATAAGGACGAAAAAGGAGTAATAACATACAAACACAAAATTGAAAGTTTATTGTAAATTATATTTTTAGTGATCAAGTTTGTTTACCACAACATTTATATCGTTCAATTCCTGGTATGGAAGGTTGGTGTCAAGAAAATTGCTTAAGATATCCTCCAAATTGCCCAGAAACCGTATGTCATTGTCCGTAAGTTACTAAAAATTCGATTTATATAGAGTTTAATTTTTGTTATTGTTGAAATTAAGAAAGAAAAAAAAAGAAATGAAAAAGAATGTTTAGAAATGAATTTTACATTCAACTTATGTTTAAAAAAAAAAACAAAAATCGATCATTTATTTTAGACAAACTTGTGAAGCTATTGGTGAGCTAAAAGGACGAAAAGGTGCTGATGTTTATTGTCTGGATCGATGTTTAAATTATCCATCAAATTGCCCATCAGATAGATGTCGATGTTATTAATATTGAATCACAGTTTACTTTTTGTATTAGAAAAATAGTATACACACAGGTTACAAAATAATTAATAATTATAAATATTTATTTTGTGGAAATTATTACGATTACATAATTAATTGTACAAATAATTTTTTATAAATACAAATCAACTTAAAAGCTACCAATAAAATAAATAAATGTTTCATTTGTTTTATTTACTTTTAAATTATATAATTTTCGAATTTTTATTCTCAACTTTCAATCCCATAAAAAATTAGGTCAGCCCTCACAGAGACTTACTTACAAGACCAACTTAAAGCCAACGTATTATCGGTTTTATTACGATTTTTTGTTTAAATAAATGAAATCGATTCATTTTCTTCTCAGAAAATAATTTAAATTTTTTTTTAATTTTCATACATGACGGATTGTAACGTATTGCAGTTAGAATTTCTTGCTGGAATATCGTTTCGAAAATAATTGAACAGCTGTTATTGTTATTGTTGAAATTCGAAAATTTTCGTTTTGGATATTCATTAATATTATTATTATTATTTTTATCATATTTTTTATCATTTATAATTTTTTTCATGGACTCATTCATATATTTGACATGTTTGTAAATATTACCTTCAGGAAAATATGGATCTGAATTGGATATATTTGCTAATATAATATCTATTTCTAAATTAGTAATATCTTCTTCCAATTTGATAATATCAATTTTAGATTTCGTTAGAATGTTGACATTTTTGTTACGAGTGAAATGTTGATTCATTTTTCTTTGTATTTTCTGAATATGATGATGTTATATGGTCATACAATTATTCAGATTACTTTATTTTTTATTGGATATACAAATAATTTTTATTTTAGATTTTTTTTTAAATTTTTATGACGTTTTTTTCAATGTTTAATAATTCTGCACATTTTTTTTTATTATTTTATTATATTAAAATATTTTTTTATTTAAAATATTATTTATTTATTTTTGTAATTTATTATTATTCAATCAGGCACTAAGCCCATATAGATTGTACAGTTCTTATTGAAATACAATAATGCCAAAAAAATAAAACCAAATAACTAACAAAAATCAAAACAAAATTTTGTATATTTTGTATAACCAGCTTGACGATGGTTGAAAGACTTGTCTGTCGCATCCCCTTCCCCACTCCTAGGTAAAAAAAAAAAAAATAACTTAAAAGTTTATTAATCTGCAAGAAGCACCAGCAGTCCGAAGCACACTGGGAAAATATACTTAACAAATGTGTCATTATAGAATTAAGCTTTTTAGACATGGCGTTACGAATTTATACAAGCAAGTAGCTCATTTTTGAACACTTTCGGAGACATATTGAACATTCTTAACCCAATCGGTACCATTTTATTGTAGAGGCGAGCAACACGAACATTGAAGGATTTACCCCAACAATCAGATGAGACTCTAGGTAAGATTAAGCTCCGTACCCTACTCGAGGAAGAGAAGTTAAAACAATGTAGCAAATAGCAAGGCGATTGGTTTCTAATAGTCTTGTAGAGAAATTGTTTACGTAGTTTAAAGTTAACACATCTAACTATACCATTTATGTGCGGTTCCCAGGACAACTTACTGTCAATAATTAAACCCAAACTTTTGGCCTCAGATACAAAAGGTAAAAAACAACCATTCAGATTAATCCTAACATCATTGGTAGCAGAAGAAGAATAATTAAACAACATAGCCTTCGATTCATCTGAATTTAACAAAAGCCCATTATCACAAGCGCACGAACAAATGGCTGCCAGATCTGAGTTAACTTCATCAATACACTGTCAAAACAAGAGATAGGAAGAGAGTGCAACAATTGAACATCATCAGCAAAAAGGTGTAGAAGAGAAAAAGAAACAATAGTAGCAAGATCATTAATAAATAAAGAAAACAATAATGGACCCAAAATGGATTATTATTGTAATTTATATTTTACAAATTATATTTGATATTATAAATTCAGTCTATCATCTAAATCTAAACACTACTACTCAACACTAAATACTGGTGCTGATAATTTTTTTTATCAAATGTTTAATTTCTAATTTAGTATAAAATATATAATTATATAATAAATATAAATATATAATAAATATGAAAATTAAATATACTGCTAATTATTTCATATGTGAAAATGAAATGAAATGAAAATATGAAAGTTAATTGAAATTGTGTTAATGATCTTTGATAAATTTTTTTGTATTATTTTTAAAAATATTGTGAAACTCTTTTTAGGTGCTCAGGTTCAGGTAATTTTGAAAATATCCTTATTGTACTAAGGTTCTTGAATTTTATTCTTGATTTAATACGAATTATGTTGTCTGTTATCTCTATATCGTGTTACATGATTGGTTGTCATATTGATGATTAAATATGAAATATTTAATATTTTTAATAATATTGGTTGTACCCGGTGGACAGAATTAACTTCGATAAATTTAAAAAAGCTAATGATCATATGATGTTATGTTTCACTAATTCGTTTTTTGTTTTATATATAATTTTAGCTTTTTCATAAATTATAGTATACTATACTGTGTTTAATATCAAATTTGTTGACTATTTCAGATTCTGATGATAAATGTTCCGTTGCAAGAAGTAATTTTGCTCTAGTTCATGAGAATTGTTATCATCCCTCACTTAATATATATTATAAATAACATTCGTTAATAATGATTTTCTTTTGGTTTTACCGGTACGATTTTAAAAATGCAAACTATGCGGCAATAAATGATGAATTGTCCCACTTGAACGGGACTGACTTCTTTAATATTTCTAATATTGAGGGATTATGTAATGAATTTTACAATGTGATAAACCAATTATTATTTAAACATGTGCCTGTTGTTCTTGATCGAGGTTTTAATAATGCGAGTTGTCAATGGATTGATGCTGAAATTCGAGCTTTGAAGACTAAGAAGAATAAGATTTATAGAAAATGGCGTAAACTGATTCCGCTGTTGATTTCGAAAATTATAAATGTATTAAATCAAAGATAAAGCAATTACTCACTAAATCGAATTGATCCTGAAAATTTATTGAACAAAAAAATAATTCAGATAGCTTTCCAACTAATATGAATTATAATGGATCTAATTCCGATAGTTCAGCACCCAATTGTAATATGTTTCATGATTTTTTCAATTCCGTAAATCTACTTTTACTCCAGGTCCGGACGGTCTTTCCTCAGCATTCCTACTAAATCTTTCGCAACAACTTATCAAAGTTCTGTGTCATGTGTTCAATGTTTCCTTGAAAACTAGTTGCTTTCCACAAATATGGAAAATGTCTTTTATAATCCCAATTTTTAGATCTGGTGTTAAAAGTAAAATTGAAAATTATAGAGGAATTAATAAGCAGTCAGTTGATCCTAAGCTATAATTTGATGCTATCATAACAAATACTCTCTATAATCATTGTCGTTCAACCATTAAAGTGAACCAACATGGTTTCATGCGAAAAAGATCCACTGTTACTAACCTTTTTTCATTTTCAAACCTAATAATAGCGGAAATGAAAAATGGTGGACAGGTATATTCAATCTAGACCGACTTCAGCAAAGCATTTTTAATTTAATTATTTCCAATAGCATTTTCATTTAAATTGAGAAAATATAAATAATGATAGAAATTCACCTATATTATAACGTTAGCATATATCTTTAAACTAATCAATTTAGTTTAATAAACATATAAATTAATTTTAGAAAATAAAATTTAAAACAATTTCAGTTAAAGGAAAATTTTTAGATACATGTATTTTCATTCACAATTTTCACAATTTAACAAATATGTTAAATTGTTATTATTATAACAATTTTTATGATTGGTCTATATTATATATATGACAAATCTTCTTATTAATGAACAAGGTGCAAATTTTTGATGTAATTCAACTGAGTAGACTGAAAAAAATACGATATCCTAAAAAAATTCTATTCAATTTAGACCATAAAAATATATATAAAATTTATAAATAATTGAAAATTTTTTTAAAAATACATAGGAATCTATGCAAATAATTTTTATTACAAAATTTATTTTGATTTAAATATTTTATTATTTTAAAAAAAACTAAATTTACTATTTCTACATTTTTTTTTCGTAAAAAGAATTAAAATTAAAGTTTTTAAACAAAATTCTAAGCAAATTCTCTAAGCATTAAATTCTCAAAGTATTAATTTCCAAATTTTTTTATATAAAGTAAATAAAACAAAAATCAAATAAATTTTTTTATTTAATAAATAAATAAATAAAAAGAGTATAAATATTATACAATGGATGATATATCACAAATAGTTGATTCAGGTAGAGCATATCGAATTCAAGAAACACCATATTTTAAACGTTTACGTATGCGAGAAGAATCTGATTTACGTCATCTACGAGAGGCACAAGAAATTGTTCAACAATCAGCAAAAGATTTTCTTGAATTACAATTACGACGAATACGTTTAAATAAATTGTACAATGATATACATCAAAATATTGAAAAAAGTACATCAGAGAATAAAAGTAATGGTCATCAAAGAATACAAAAAGTATTTACAACATTTGAAGAAATCCGAAGAAGTCGTATTAATATGGCACGAAGACGAGGAAATGAATTTTCACGACAAAATCGTAGTCATTTAGAAATTATACCAAAAGATGATTCAAAAATATTAAATAAAAAATATGATAATGTATTCATTAAACGTAAAATGTATGGTCAACAAGTGTCGAAATTTAATTTACGTAAATTACAAAAACTTAAACAATTTCCAAATAATATAAATGATGATAGTATAATAACAGCTAAACGTACTAAAAAAGATGATTATGGTACATATTATACATTAAGAAATCGTTTAAATTATAAAGATACATTAGGTGAATATGATGACGAATATACAGATTTATTAATGAAATGTGTTTCATTTGAAAAAGAACATTTAGATGTATGTGGATTTTTAGAAGAGAAGCTTAAAACAAATTATGGTGATATAAATAAAATTATATCAAAAGTAACTAATAAATCTATGAATGGTACTTTACCAAAACTATTAGATGAAGCATTGTCGTCTACATTAACAGCAACAACTAATACATATTCTACAAAACATGAAAATGAAACCGATTTAGATTCAATATCGATAAAAAGTGAAATAACAAATAAAACCGAAATATTAGAACAGAATAACAATGTTGAAAAAAATAGTAATAGTAATGAAAATTATCAAACAACAACACGCATTGATATGACTAGTGGAACAACACATAATAATAATACACCATATTTACAAGATATTAATTCGGAATTATTTACTTCAGAAACAGTATTACATACTAACAGATATTTAAATTCAGTTGAAGAAGAGAATGAAATTGAAGAGGAAGTTATTAATTACAATAATAATGATGATGATGATGATGATAATAATAATAATAATAATAATAATAATGAAAATGATATAGTGGTAATAGAAGATTCGGATGCTGTAAATGATGAATCAATAGCAACAATTTATCAATCACAACATTCAATTCATGAAAAACTATTATCACAATCAACATTACCACCAATATTTAATTTGAATTCAGTTAATTTAGATGGTGAAGAAGAAATGTATAATAATAATATAAATAAATCTTCTGAATTGGATGAATCTATTTTAAGTTCTAGTGAACAAAGTGTTGTAGATCAAATAAATGATGATTTAAAAAATAATAATCCAACAACAAATGATTATGATTATGATAATATGTCCGAAAAATCATTAAAATTTGAAGAAGAATTAGAAGCTATCCGTTATTCAGAAGAAGATATTCAAAATATATCAGAATATGTTATGAAAAATAATTTTGTTTTAGAGGATGTTATATCAGATATGATTGAAAATTCTAGAATTGATGGTACACCATTAAATTTTTATAAATTATTATCAAACATTTATTTGGCATATGGTATGAATTTAATAAAGAGTTCGATTGATGAAGAGCATATAGATTTAAATACTATTAAATCGGCAGCTGAAAAGCAAAATGCAAGCATGTCTCATGCATTACATGTCATTTTTAGTAGTAGATAAACATAACAAAAAAAATCATTACAAAAATCAATGTTTTTCTTACTGTTGAAAACAGTGTCTCCAGTTATTTCCCATAAATTTATAATTATATTTTTGAAATTTTCTTGATTTTCAGAAAACAATTAAATTTTTAATTTATAATATAAAATTAATTTAAGATTTCGATATAAATAATAATAATAATAATTACAAATGTAATTATTTTCATACCACAGATTGTAATATTAGAGTATTATAGTATATATGTTCAAAAAAATATAATTAAAGTATCAAAATAATTAATTTTTTTTTTAAATAATTTAACAACAACTTTTTTTTAGACTTATAAGACATTTTTTCTTTTTTTCGATATCAGAAATAAAAAATACCATATTTTTTCTGAAATCAAATTTATTTTAATTTAATTTTCGTATTTATTTTTACAGCTTTACAAATTATAATTTATTTATTTTTCAAATCAAAATTAATTTCACCACATTTTTTTTTGCCAATAATTTTAACTTTTTCTAAACATATACTAAAAATTTTATAATCTTAAAATTATACTCCATATAAAATTATACTCAATAATTTTTAATTCAAAATTCACTCGAAATTTTTCTATGTTACTTTAATGTCAAATTTGCATATTCTTAGGCGCTTGGAAGTTTCTTCTTACCATCTAAAAATAAACAAAAGATTGTCTCGAACACAAACTATATTTACCGATCAAGTTAATTAAAAACAATTTAATTAAGTATAATTCGATTATATTTTCTCTTTATATATAAAATGAAACAACAATTTTAATTTTAACTTACTTAAAAAAAACTATTTTAATTTTTCTTCTCATCAAAAACTATAGAGGGATCTTTAAAGTTATGTACTTGATCGCACCAAATATCAACTGGTAAAGAATCTTTTTCGTCATCTTCAAAACTAGTTGGAACTGGTGGAGAAATAGTTCTTCGTCTTAATGGTAAAATTGTATCATAAATGTAAACAAGACTATTTGTTGCACCTGGAACTGCATTTCCTTGAACCCACATAACATTATATTTTGTATTTATTCGCCATATTTTCAATCCCTTTAATTTCCTCCACCGGTTACCCATATGGCCGGGTAATTTAGTACCAGGCCAAACTCGACCTTTTTCACCACCACCACCAATATTACCAGGTCGACGGTGAGTTTTTGTTACACCATGTGAAGCAGGCATTCCCTTAAATCCATGCCGTACTACAACCCCTTCAAATCCATGATCAACACTAAGCAATAACAATATGATAAAATATATGAAAAATAAATGAATAAATTAAAACACATACGTTTTGCCCCGTACATCTACAAAATCGCCAACTTTAAAATGTGTTGCATTTAGTGGAGTTCCTGCTGGAATTGCAGCTTCCGGTGAAACGATAAATCTTCCTAAATATTTTTTCGGTATAACACCTGAATCTTTAAATAAACCACAATATTCTTTAGTTAACAGTGATGGATCTATACTTTCAGCTCCTACTAACAGACAACCATATTTATGTAGATTTTTTACATTTGGTATTGATTTTGGATTATACTCTTCGGGTGGAATATATTTAATGACATGATTATCAATTACTTGTAATAAAGTTGTTCGTACACGTTCACCATTTTTCAACCACAATGGATATTGTCCAATTTTCTTAGCTAACAAACCACATCGTCTCATTTGTGGTGTCCATTCATGTTTTACAATATCATCAGTTCTAACAATACTATTTAAAGATACGTGTCTATAAGATGGTACACCTTTAATTATAGCTGGTGGACCGAATTGATCATGAAAAACTTCTTTAAGAAATGTTTTATTTTCAGATGTTACTTGATCGGCATGAACCTAAAACTCACACACATAATCCTCCATTATTATTTTGTTTTAAATTTTTTATATAAGTATAGAGTATAGTTTTTTCTTACAACTCTAGTTTTCTTAGAAAACCATATCGGATTACGTAATCTGGGACGATTTAGATGTCCTTTTTCACGAATTTGAAATAAGCTAGATGATATCGTAAGAGAATTAATTTACAGGTTATAAAAAGTATATGTAGGTACACATAAATTCAAATTATACTAACCTTAATCGGGAAAAGTCTGTTAGAATAGTTTTGACCAAGTTTGTATTAGTATTTATTAATGACATTATTGAATGCAAACTCTACAAATCTTATTTATTTCATTATTTAATAAAGATAATAACTGTAGTTTAATTAAATCGCTAATAGTAGTTTGTAAAGCATATGTTTACTTCGTTCATATCACCCTTTGACTATATGGTCAAAGATATTACCTTAGCAATCAGCTGGAATTTGACATTTATCACAGCTGCCATACTGGTATCAAAATTATAAATGATAATAATCTACTACATCCCCCAGCAACCAAATGTGAAATAATTGTGACAAAAATGTCACAAAAAAATGTGATTTGTCGACAAAAAATTGTCACAATACGGTGGAAAAATTGTGACTGTGGTTTACCCGAATTGCGACATTTTTATGACATTTTGGTCAGAAAAAGTGTGACATTTTTGTGGAAGAAATTGTCACAGATTTGTGAACAAAATTTTGACATTTTTGTGAACCAATTTGTCACAGTTTTGTGAACAAATTTGTCACATTGATTTGGACGAATTTGTGACAGTTTTGTGTACAAATTTTTCAAATTTTTATGGTCAAGTAAATAATTGTGTACAAATTTTTCAAATTTTTATGGTCAAGTAAATAATTAAAAAACGTTTTTAAGGATTTGTTTATTTTTTATTTTCAATATCAATCTAATACTATAAAGAGTATAAAGTATACTTATGTATTTCAAAAACATTATATACAGCATTTTCAGGCCTCTTATTTTCTTCTATTACTTTCATCAATACCTTCTTCGACTGATTTCATAGTTTGTAGGATATTTATTTGATGATATCGGAGCTCATCTACAAAAAATACAATACAATAGATAATAAATAATGTAAAATTTAATTTTTCTTATTGCTACAAATTCAAAATAATTTTAAAAAATACCTTTAAAAGTTTCAGATTTTATTCTAGAACAAAATAATATTATATCAATAACAATCATTTGCGTCATAATATTATATCAATAACAATCATTTGAAATTTTAAAAATTTTATGTGACAAAAGATTCACAGTAATTTCACAAAAAAATGTCGAAAAACATTTGTGAATTCTTTCACATTTTTGTCACAATTCGTTGTGACAAAAAAATATTCACAAAATTGTGCACAAAAATGTCACAAAAATTCCACAAAAAAATGTCGAAAAATATTTGTGAATTCTTTGTCACATCTCGTTGTGACAAAAAATATTCACAAAATTGTGCACAAAAATGTCACAAAAATTCCACAAAAAAATGTGGTCACAGTTTCTGGCTGCTGGGGTCGTTAGTAAGCAAAAATATTCCACAATCTTTGAGACAGAATTCCGGAAACTTTGATAATTTAAAATTTTGTGATCTCTTTAAACAAACTTACCTTCATTATGTAATTTTGAATTTAAAAAAAATGTAGACTGTTATCATAAAAATGAAATTACAATGTCACAAGTCATGATCCTCCTCAAAAATTAAACATTAAGGACATTATAGCAGATTATTTATATTATATAGCATATGGATTTGCATGTCTTACTAAACATTAAGGACATTATAGCAGATTATTTATATTACACAGCATTTGGATTTGATTGTAGTTTTTTTAGATAGTGTTTTATTAGATAACAAAATGTAATTATTAGATTTAAAGATACATATTTTGAATATACCCAATACCCATAAAGTAATTCAAAATATATACTTAATTTTACATTAAATAAATTCTTGTTTACACAAAAACCAATTCTCTTTATTTCAAATATATTTTAATAATGCAAGTTATCACAATTAAATATTAAATAATTTTAAAGGCATATGTGGAAATTTATTTTTTAAATGATTTTATTTATTAATTTACTTTGACGACATCGCCTTCCAGGTTCTTCTTGAAGTAAATTAACAATATGATTTTATTTAAACTTATCAAATACATTTTGTGGAATAATTCAAAATAGGAATTTTTTCTTCTTCTTCTTATCTTTTTGATTTTCAACATTTACTACTTCCGATTCATCGGCATCCTAAAAAAATACAGAATTAATTATTATTTAAAAGTATTATAATTATTTTTTATAAAATTTACCTTATCTGCATCTAATTTTTTATTTTTACTTAATTTCTTAGATTCCTTTTGTTTCTTTTTTTCCTTTTTAGATAATTTAGTAGGTGATTGTTTATTCAGCTCCTCATCACGTTTTGCTGTATGCAATTCTAAGCGTTGTTTAATACTCTATAATAAAAAATATATATATATAAAAGTCAATAAACAATTCCTTATCAATATGAAAAAAAAAATATTGTGATCTAATATTAACCTTTTTAATAAGCGATAATATTTTTAAAATAACTTTACAACTTAAAAATTGAAAATTTCATTTTAAGAAATTAGTTCATCTAATTTATTTTAATAATAATATACTCTAAAAAAACTGTAATTCAAAATGCAAATTGGAATTTATTTATTTATTTGTGGAATCTATTGTCCGTCCTTAGCAATAGCTTACTTTGGAAATCAAGCAATTTCCACAAATATAAAATCTAATTCAGCTACATTTTTGGAAATTGAACGTGCTGGTGGTACTAATAATCATTTTGGATCTGATCGGCAAATAAATGTGAAGAACTCAGTCAGCAGTAGTACTTTGCCTCAGGCGACATTTAAAGTTTTTGGATTAGAAACTTTATACGCTGGAAATTCTATGATTACAGCAGTAACAGCAATTAATTTTGACAATGCTGATAGTTTACGTAATGTTATTTTATCCGATAATAATATAATAAAAATTGACGGTGGTGTTTTTGAAAAAGCATCAAAATTAGAAAATTTATGGATGAATAATAGTAATATAGAATTATTAGATAAAGATTCGTTCAAAGGACTTGGTAATTTAAAATTATTATCATTGGAATGTAATAAAATTACTCAATTACCTAAAACAATTTTTAGTTCATTAATAAATTTAGAACATTTAAATTTGGGTAAAAATAAATTGGAAAAACTAGAAAATGGTATATTTGATTTGAATACAAAATTATACCATATTGATATAAGTGATAATCAAATAAAATATATTGATGAAAATGTTTTTAAAAATATTATTAAAATTGAATTTTTAAATATTACTAATAATAATATTGAAAGTTTAGTAATTAGAGTCAAGGAAATTATTAAATTAGAAGCACAAAATTGTGGAATTAAAAAATTATATATTAATGGCACAGTTAAAACAATTGATGTACGAAATAATCGAATTGAGGAATCTGTTATTGGAAATTAAAAATGTAAATTATTTTAAGTTTACTATGTTATTTCGTACAATTGAAATTAAGTAATAAATGAAAGTAACGAATTATGTATTAATTTACTATTATAATTTATATATTATAGGAATTCGCAAAAAAAAATCGTCCCGGAATATTTATAACATTTTTGGAATAAGATATTGATTTTTGTCCTTACCAAATCTTCTTCTGCTTCTCTTAATCTATCCATATCCAGACATTCAATAACTTCATTACGCAATTGAACAACTTCAACCATACGTGCTATTAATGATTCCTCTCTTGCCTTATCTGTATCGGTTTTATTTCGTTCTGGTTGAGCCATTAATACTCGAATTTCATATTCTAGATCAGCCTGTTCTTGTTCTAATCGATGTTGCCTCCTCCTTAAATAATAAGGTGTATAAATACGTATAGTAAATAAATTGTAAATTAATTCTATATACTTACAAGTACATCAGCTCTGCCTGACGTCGAAAAAGTTCATTTTTCTCGTTTACTAATTCAAAAAGCTGTAATATTAGATCTTCAACTTCTTTCGAATTTTTAACTGACGGTAAATCCATTACATCACTATTAATTGACAATTCATTCAGTTTTCCATTTTGATTTTCACAACGTTCTCGGATCATGGTTTCTAAAATTACACCTTGTTTTTCGAGTCCTTGTTGTTGCACTTCAATAATTTCCAATTCGTGTCGGATTTCTTGTAGTGGTAGCATTTGCAATACTTTTCGTGGTGGAATTGGTAAAGAAGGGGCGGGACCTTTTCGCCTTTTCCACTTTCCATGTGTTGATTTATTTAAAAGTGGATCTAAATCATCAGAACATTGACTTTGTCTGTTACGATTTTTAGCTTCTTTATTATCTTTCATTTTTTCTAATTGGCGATCATATGTAGTTGATTCTAAAGATACAGGAAATGATATAATTAAATCATCATGATTTTTATCTTTAATTGGCGTAGTAATATTATTTGGCGGACGAATTAGCCTTCTATAAACAACATTCTGCTCTTCTTGAACTTCATTGCTCGAATTTAAGTCTTCTAGAAGACTTTTATCTAATGGAATTAATCTTCTTTGCGAAGTTTCTAAAAATGGTTCTTCATTCATTTCACATTCGCTATCGACAGTATCGTGGGAAAGATTAATTGGCGCCTCTTTCAAATGAGCAACTTTTTCTTCATCACTTAATTTTCCAACGTCTGACTTTAATTGATTTGATTCTACTGAAGTATTTAGAATTTCTAATTTATCTATTGTTGTGTCAGACGATATAGAAGGAAGATATTTTTCGTCGCTATTGTTTGTAATTTCTATTCTAGGTAATGTTGGTGGCTTTGGAGCTGGACGTTTTTTACGTGGTTGCTGTGGTGTTACGGAACCACTTGAATTTGGACTCGATTTCAAATTATCACCTTTATCGGAGGCAAAAAGTTCTTTTGTAATATTCGATAGTTGAGATGTCGATGATGGTGGTGGTGGTGGGGCATGAGCTTTCTTTGTTTTTGTAGTAGATCTTCCATTTGTAGATGATGCCAATGAAGAATTTGAACCACGTATTTCATGATGTCGATGAAAAATTTCTCGTGGACCAGAATTATTAGCTGCATTTAACGATGCGCTACTGCCATAATAATCTCCAGAATTGTCAAGATAATTACTACAAGATGCTGATATTTCAGTTTGTTTTTTTAATGGCGAATTACTATGAGATTGTGGAATGTATTTATATTTTAACATAATTTTTAAATATTTAATTGGTTTAAAAAAAAAAGCTTATATCAAAAAACTTAATTACTAACTAACATTTATTCTATAACTAAAATACATAAAAAAAATATATAGACTGAACTGTACACTTTCTTTCTTTAATGACTAACTGCTGAAGAGGAAATGAAAAAATAAATATGCTAAATTCGAATTTTAAGTTAAATAAATTATAAGTGTGCGGATTAGTTACAAATTTGTTTCTTTGTGTCTCCTTTTCTTTTTGTTTTTTTATTATTCTTGAACTAATGAACTGATGAGCAGTTATGAATATTAAATAAGTATTTTAATATTTTTCATTAAAGTTAATAAAACATATAATAAACAGTAGGGAATTTTTTGGATAAATAAAAGTAGATATTACTTTTTTTTATATATTGAAGTCACTTTTATCTACAAAACACTTTGTTGAATATTATTACTAAACTAAACAATTAATTCATAACTGAAATCAAAAATACAAAAACTGCCGTATGGAAATAATTTACCACAAATGGTGTTGTTGGTTGTTGACTAACACTTAACCAACACACTTATTAAATAATTAATTGTATACAATTTTAATAAAGAAAATTATAAATAATATTATATAAGTTTTTTTTTCAATTCCAGAAACTTAATCAAATTGTAATAATGGAGAAATGATAGAGAAGAATAAAGAATATTTGTATACAAATAAGTTTACGTAAATATAAATCCATAACTGATATCGTACTTTTCATTAAAAAAAAAAATATATTTTGTATATATGTACATATATATAAATGTAAATTATTTGTTTATAGTTTGTTTTTAATTAAAATCAAGTGAATACAACTACAATCTACCTACTATATAATTTAGTCTTGTTTTCGCATAGTAAAACATTCAATGAATAGATAATAAAATTAATAATTTTGCTTAACGAAATGTGTTGCACGTAGGAAATCTATTGTATTGAGTGGAAATACCTTAATTGAGTGGGAGTACTACACATACAACTTTAAAGAATATAAAATAAAAAAATAAAAAATCTACTGTGACTAGAAACTATTATATAATTAACTATATAAATATAATTTAGAACTATTTCCGTAATTAAATAACTGATAGTAAATGAGTTATAAATTTAAGACTAATATTAAAGATATTTTTTTCTTTATTCATATTCAACTTACATTTCAGTCCTAGGTGTCGGAATGGGTAATTTTTTTGGCAAACTACTACCACCTATGTTATTATTAACAACTGCTGTATTTATTTTCTCATTTTCGTCATCTTTGTCACTTCCACCATCAAACGGGTTTCCGGATACTTTAGGCGGAGGAGGGCGAGGAGGTTTTGATTTTTTATCAGGCGATAATTGCTGCACATCATCACTTTCATCATCTTCATCACTACTAAATGGATTTAGGCTTTTTATTTTTTCCTTACATTCAGATTGCACCTTTTCGTCATCATCACTTTGGAATGGATTTAATTCCTCCGGATATTCAATACTTGATTTTCTTACTATAATTGACCGTTCCTCATCTGGATGAGGTTCTACTTTTTTAACTAATGTTATTTCTGTTGAGATTTCTTCTTTACAAAATTCTTCGCAACTTATATCTGAAATGGCTATTTGTTTTTCGATTTCTTCATTATGTTGATAAATTTTATTCATGAGTATTTGTGGTTCACTCTCTAATATTATTTGTTCATTTTTCTCTTCTACTTCTATTTCATTATTTCGAATTCTTGCAAATGATTTATTTTCCTCAATTGGAGATCTTACATCTTCATCGTTTATATTTGAAATTTCATTTTCTTGTAAATCATTTATGTTATCACTTATCATATTATTAATTAATTTAAAATTATCTTGATTTTCGTTATCTATAAACTTAGGCACTCCTTCCTCCTTGCATATTAGAATATTATTTGTATCAATAATTTTATTCGATTTATCATCTAAATTAATACTAATATTTTGCATTTCTCCAGATCTACTAATACTAATATTGTTGTCATTATCCGATGTAATTTCTTGTAAACTGGAATTGTTTTCTGATTCTGATTTACTTGTTTCGTCGAATTCATGTAGACTACTACTTTCTACACTTTGTTGTTGTAAATCGTCACTAATTATTTGTGAATTAATATTTCTTATCAAATTTGAACTTTTGTCTTTTGAATTTGAATCATCTTTGGTAATGTTAACACTTAAATTATTATTATTATACTTATCATTATTACTTTGATTTTGTTTCATTGGTGATATAGTTGAACAATCAGCAGTATTAGAAATTTCAGTATCAATAGTTCCTCTGATATTCAACATAATATTTAATTTATTTTCAAAAGATGGCAAACTATTATGTTCCTTGTCGTGTTGATGCAATGACACTGATGTATTAGCAGAATTACATTCAGTTGTGCTATTCTCATTGAATTTGATGCCATCAGTAAAATCATTACCTCCAATTTCTGTGTCATCTATAATGGTGCTATTAATAAAATTACTTAAGGCTATATTAGGTTTAAATTCGGTTATTCTTTTTAAACTTTGTGATTTTTCTTCGTCACTTAAACTTTTCTGTAAAAACTTTTTACCATCACCACCGCTATTCATTTCAAAGAATGCCAAACGATCTGCAATCGAACTTCGAATATTTTTAGTTTCAATGAGATTCGACTGTGCAATATTCAGATTAGGTGTCTGATATATTTCATTTTTATCAACCAATGGATCTGTTTGCTCTTCATCTGGACAAGTTTCACAACAAAATTCACCATCAATTTCAGTTTCATAAAAGCTTCCGGGTGTTAATTGTGTCTTACAACGTGCACATTTTAAACAAGTACGATGATAAACTAATTTGCCAATTATTTGGCGTTCAGCCAAAAAAACTGGTAAACAACATTTCTGACATGGTTCACGTTTTGGTACACCAACAATATGCGCCATCTGTAAATCAATATTTTACTTTCAGAAATACATTTACTTTTATTACATTATTGACAAAATGCATAATTTCTATTGATGTACTTTCAATCAAATAAAAAATAAATGATAATTTTTTTAAAGATTAGTAGTAATTACTTAATGAGTGATAATATTAGTGATAATAAATGGAGGTGATGGAAATTTATAAAGAAAATAATAGTTCTAATTTTTTTTGTAACTTTTTAAAAACACTTAATTATGATATAGAAATTTTATTTCCTCAATGATAAATTTATTATAGAATTTCAATAAAATTTATTATGATTAAAATAAAAATTGCTAAGCTTTTGCTATCTTCAATTAAAAATTATATTAGGTGATGATTAAAATTTACATGAAATAAAACTAAATAAGAAAAGCATATGAAATAATAAAAAAAAAGCCTGTAAAAGCAATGCAAGCGAATAATTAAAAAAAATAAAGCTATTATAGAAAACTTGAAAGTAAATGAAAACTTACCTGTTTTTAATAATTTTTTTTTTGTTAAAAGAGTATTTTGTCGAAATCAGAGTCGAAATAAAATATTGAGTAGTAAATATAATTAATTATTTTATGTCTGTAGAATGATTTGATAAATGATTTTTTTTAAATTTAAATTAACAAGCTGTTTACTTGTACTTATAAACGAAAACAATATATATATATATAAACAAAAATAATTATAAAATAAATGTAAACTTTTGCTTTGTATATTTATATGATAATAATTGTGAAGTTATAAATATTTTAGCAGGAAATTTCAGGCTTGTATTGGCCCATAATGTCCAAGCTTTTCTCGTCCTAAAGTAAAAAAAAATTATAAAATTAAAATAAAAAACTAAGTAAATATTCAAAACCAAAATGTGCTAATTTGTTAGTTCAATGTCAAATTACGAGTGTATTATTTAGAAAGAAAATAATATTAATATATTACTGATTCATTGTTAGTTAACTAATACTCTGAGTATAATTTTGGATTAAATGGAATTATGTATATATATAAATATGGACATAAAATAAAACTTGTGATACGTTTTAATTTTTAATTATAAGAAAACAACTAAGCTAGTTTTTTTCTACAAAATATTTACATTTACATATAAAAGTGAATGTAATCACTAGTATAAATAATTCATTATTTGGATATAATAATAAAAAACAATAATTATAACAATTATTATATGGCCACTCAGTGCTCTCTTGACAGTCACTAACTTGACAGTCATTAACTTGAGTCATTAACTCAATATGATTTTCAGAAAAATAGCGTCGAAATGGCTCGATTATAGTAAAAATTTATGAATGCAATAGAAGTGGCTTTAACTATAGCCATAATTCGTATATAGTTACCTAAGTAAGGCATGGGAACACGAGTGTTGCTGGTTACGCTACTTGGAGTATCCTAACTCCTAACTTACAGTCGGGGATTGCCACTCTAACTAAACCAACCAACCAAAGCAATTAAAAAATATATAGGTACATATTTACATTATATAAAAACAAGAAAAACCATCTGATTCGTATTTGAAGCTAATAAATGTATGACAATCGAATCAAGTTTTGGGAGGAATAAACATTATATTATACGCCAACAAAGCAAACTCAAGGTGGAAAGTCAATGACTTATGATGCAATTATTAATCAACAAAAACACTTTTCTAATAAGATATATTTTAAAAGAATTTCTTATTTGATTCGTTGAATTCATGTTGTTTTTTATAAAACTTAATTGCTATATGATTATATTTACAACTTATTTATATACATACATACATAAATAACCAAAGACAATAGACTTGTACCACAAATAAAATATATTATTTCACTTTAATGTTTTCGAAATTATTTAAATATTTAATTTTTATTAATTTATTTACAAATTACGTATATTTTTAATACCGAATTAAATAAATAATAAAAAATTAAAAATAAAACATTTCGAAATTGCAGAGACGTGAGATGAGAGAGAGCAATAACAAATTGACAGTCGTACGTCGTACGTAAAATTGAGATTCAAATATTATGTATGATGATGATGACAAAGTATGTATGACATATGTATATGTCTTTCTTAACGAATATCTTTATGTAGTAAAAATATCAGAGACAAAAACCATTTAATTTGAACAAAAAAAATCGAATTTTACAACCTTATACCAAAAGGTAAGACTTTCAGTTTCAGCAAAGCCGCATATAATATTTTATATACGAATACGACGGCTTTGCTTTCAGCTTATCATTAAATCGTCGTTCGAGAAGGGAATTGTTGTAACTACAAAAATTACGTTCCGAGATAAACGCTTTTGAAGTTTCTTTACATTATAAAGTATTTAGCATATTATTCGATAAAAACCATTTAAATAATCTACCATTTAAATAATAATCTATTTCCGAGTATTATTATTTTCTAAATGATGTTCGTTTCTCATACAACAATATTGATATCATATTTTTGGTAGTATACATATAATAATTTATTTAGTAGTAATCATATCAAAATGAAATAAAGTTGCTTGCTTAATTTTGTTAGTTGAAGATTTATACAAATAAGTTCACGTATATATAAGCTACTTAAATTACTATTATTTTTTTAAGCAAGCATTAGCATGAGTATATTTTTTTTTACTTAGAAAATTTATGAAATTTACCTTTGGTGGGGTTGCTACTGATTTCGATATTGGGGTTTCTCCGGTTCCGGTCGTGGTTGAATTTCGCTTCAGTCTGTTTGGCGAATCTAAAATGAAATTTGAATTTAAATATTAAATTTTATCAATATATAATATGTATATTAATTATTGAGACATGATTAAACCTAAAAATTATTTAAGTGTTTACCAATAGGTTTTTTTTTTTTGAACTGTTGGTTAAAAAACCGCAATATTTTCAGGTGCAAGAGGCATTAGTTAAAAAATAATACTCTATGAATAAAAAATTGAAAGTACTTATTCAAAAATTATTATTTATTTTTTTTTAAATTATTAACACTTTTCATTTATATATTCCAATTAATATTTTTTGTACAAGACAAATAACTTCATTTTGACCCTCACCTAAATTAAAACAAATAGTTTTTGAATAAAACACTTTCATAATACACTTTCATAATTATTTAAATACCCTGACCTGAGGAGAGCCATAGAATTAATATAATGTGATAAACATCTTTACAAATTATTAAAAAAAAAAAATTATTACATAAAAATAAAAATTGTTTTGTCTTGTCAAAATATAACTTATTGCATAGAAAATTTGTAGTTATTGGTCTTTTTTATAAATTCATTTTTATTAACATTTTGTATGAGAATTGATAGAAAATATAATATACATATAAACTTTACAGAGAGCTTCACCAAGCTACACAATTTCTTAGTAAAAATTAAACCACCTTACATAATTATGAAAAAAAAGCATTTAATGTTTGATTAAGTTTTTTCATTCTTAAGGAACTTTAAAAAGAAAGAATATTAACAAACAAAGCATATAATTATAAAAAAAAAAATTTGTAGGAAACAAAATGTTTATTTCAACATAAAACAAACAACAATAAAATTAACAACTTGATTTTATAAGGTCATTTATCTTTGTTGTTTGTGAAAATTTTCAAAGCATAATTCTCAGTTTGGTAACAATAAAAACTTACAAAAGGAAAATTATTAACGCTTTTTTTTATACAAAATATTATTTATATTGTGTATTATTCTGAGCGTAAAAGCAAGCAGTACTACAAAAAAAATCAAGTTAAAAATTCTTTTAGTTATGAACCAAAGTTATATGAACCATTATTTGATTAAATTGTTCAATTATTAAACGTTAATTTCCGTTTATTAGACAATCGTGTAGTTTTTATTTAGAAATTAATTCCATATTATTATACTATTGTTGTAAAAATCTCTGAAATTAAGTTATTAAATAAACTTATTACGATTTCTAGCAAGTATTCTATAGAATGCAACTTTACAATACGCAATAGGGTAGCAACTTGACGAAATTAATTAAATTCTAATATTCTTTCTTCAAATTTGAGAAACCACTTGTAATAATTTTTAATTTAATTTATATTCAATATTTTGGCTTACCTTGTGATGCAAAAACTTGATAAAATTGTGATAAATATGTTAAAATTGATAATCTATCTGGTACTTCATATGATGCCATATCATCAGCATCTAATAATGCTGGTATACCTAAATATTGTTCAGCTGTCCGAAATGCTAAATCATTATTATAATATATATCATTTTTGTCCAATTTATCGAAATCACTGAAATTATGAAAATTTAAAAAATAAGTTTAATTTTTATAAATCAACTATAGAAACCCAGTGGTAGTATATTGTAGTAATCATAATTATATAGGTATTAAGCAAAAAATTAAAATATTTAAGTACTTTATGTAAAAAAATGTTTGTTGTATTGTGTATTTGGGAAAGCAAGGTCAATTTATTTCAACAATAAATAAAATTTAATATATATTATATTCATATATTTCGATAAATATATATTAAGCAATATATAGTGTAATATAATTTCAACGCACATTCTACAATAAATTCAAAATTCTGTTAAATGCAACATTTTTTTTAAAGAAGATTTTTGTGAAAAGAAAATTACGATAATCGTCAATTAATTGCCTTTCAGTGACAAAAAGGAGAATTGTCTATTTTGCACAGAATCATTAGAATTTAAAGTTAACATAATTAGTAATAAGAGAGGGATTTAATTACCCAGAAACAAACCCTCAATAAACATCTTTACTGACAACAATATATACCTACTAAAAATGTTAAGTTTAGTCAAATGTTATTCAGTGTTTTGACTAATATATAAAAATTTAAATTATAAAAATGTAAAATTACATTAAATCTGGTCGAAAATGATGAACCATTGCACAAAATGCTAATCCATTTCTCCATGATGTAGTCATATTATCAATTTTAACATTGAGATAACCTTCTGTCATACGTTTGCACCATAATTCCAAAGCTTTTGTTCCTCGACGTTCACCCATTTTTTATACAAACATTTATAAAATTATTATAAGAAATTGAATTAATTGTACACAAATCTGAAATTGAAAATGATATAAATTTGAAATTATTAATTACACAAATAATTTTTTTAAATTATATTATATAAATCTGTAAGAAGAATTTATTTCTATTATGGACTAAGTTTAGAAATTACTGAATTAAAAAACTATATTGAGCTTCTAATTATTTCAAGTAAACAGGTTATATGGGTTATAACCATTTACAACAAATATCCAAATATGTTATCAATTTAATTCTAAAACTTTTTATTATGACTAAGTTTTTTTTTGAAAATGTTGTCACATGTTGTCACAAATATTTAATAATAATAAAAATTATGAGTTATATGAATAGATAAGATAATAATGTGTAATAGCTTCCCGAAAGCTCAACTTAATATAAATTAATTTAAAATTATTCAAAATTGTAAAATATTCCTAAATTCTTGTCGTACATACCCAAAAAAATTGTAGTAAAAAGCGATTGTTACAACTTTCTAATTTTTTTTTTTAGTTATTAAATTAAAGATTTTTTACGCATGAATATCAAATATAATTGATATTATTTTTTTTACACTTTCAATTTTTATAATTTAAATATTGTTTTGATTTTCTTTTTAAGGTACCAAAGAATATAAATGTAAAGAGGTAAATATTACTCAATGCTATATGTATCCGCATGTCAGACATGCAGATCTGTGCAACCATTTAGGCGTGAAGCTATCTATATTTTTTATATTTAGAATATTTTTTTATTTTTTTTACGATAAGGAGAAAGTTTTTTTTTATTAATAGTGAAATGAAATGTGCGCCTCTGGCCAAAAACTAAAAATTTAGATAACATTTTTTTCTTTTCTTTTTATAGACTAGAAAAATACACATAGTCTAATAAAGTTTTTAATAAAAGTGATTTTCTTATTATTTTCATCTTTTCAAATTAACAAGTTAGTGCTACAAGGCAAAATATTCGTGCTACAAGGCAAAATAATAGGATACAAAGTCAAAAAGTAGAAAATATATATCATTAATGGCTCCAATAAAAACCTTACAAACTGGATCAAAATTTCCATTAGTTCGAGCCACACAATCAGAAGAAACGTAAAGATGAATATTGTCGTAACCAACCTCCATACCGAATAGGCAGAAGAATATATTGATAGTGTGCAATCCAAAAATATTCTTCTTCTGTTTTTCTATTTTCGAAATTTTGAAATCAATTCTTATATAAAAAAAATTAATCTCAAATTATTTGATGTTGTTTTGCATAACAAAACATTTTGTCTGGGATAATCAACCATTTATAATGTTTTGTGTAAAATTTATTGAAATTTTATTTCACCTATATATATTTTTTTTATATACGAGTATATATAATATTTCCTTTTCAATATGTATAAGAAAATAAATTTTAAATTCATTTCTATTGTTTAATTATTGGTTTATATATTAGATTATTCTTTTATTTCAAAGTTGTCTGTGGGACTTTTTTTTTCTTGAATATATTCAATGTGGTTCAGTTCATTTAAGTTCATTCGGTAATGTAATATGTTTATAAGTGTAGATTTCCTTACCATAATTTTATTTATTTATATTTTTTTTTTAAATTTCTCTTTTTCTGTGTAAACACGTTCCTCTACATTTGATACTTGTTTTTCAAAAAAAAAAATTTTAATTTTTATAAATAAATATTATACTATAATTTTCATTTTGAATTGAGACGAAAGAAAACCAGTAAATAATTAAATATTTATAATAAATTTTACACAATAATTTTTATATATACATAAGTATATTATGATTACGATGGAAATTTGAATTATTCAAAATAAATTATCAATAATTAATTCTACGAAAAATTAAAAATTGCATATATAGCTAATAAATGGTAAATAATATAATAATGTAAAACGAGGTGGAAGTATATAAAATAAGATATGAAATAATAAGATATGAAATTAAAAAAAAAAACAATTTCCAGACAGTTAAACTAAAAATATTATCGATTTTTAGTACTATATACAAATAATGCAAATGCAATTTCTTCTTCAGGCCACGTCATTTTATGCAGTGTTTGCTGGCACAACAACAACAACAAGAACAATAAGTCTGAATGCAATCTGAGACTCTCTAAAAGTGGAAATATTACTTTAAATATAAATCGAAATAAACGTCCGAAAAAAAATTGACCAAAAAAAAAACTCTTCATTAATAAAAATTGATTTTATCATGTTTTTGTGTAACTAAATAAAAATCTGATTTTAGTTTCTTAGAAAAAAAATCTCTTCTCTCTGGGTTGGAAACAACTATGTAGGTAATTTACACAATCAACCTCTGATCATTTTATTTGTATAGCAATCTTTTTTTTTTTTTTTTTTGCCTTTAAGAAAGTCAATCTCTCAAGTCAACAGGTTCCTTCTTTTACAGACGTTTTTCTTTATCGGAGAGGTTATTTGTATTCATTCCGCCATGATAATATCCCACTTTTTTTTTTTTTTTTATTATATTCATATAATTTATTATCTTTTTCGCTTTTATTATTATTCTGTACGACGATTTAATTTTTTCTGTCGTTGCTTTTTTTTACATATAGTATTATTATTTTTTGATGGAGTTCAGCAGTTACAGTGTTGTTAATTTGGAAAATGACGTATCATATATAAGAAAATGTAGTGATTTTTTTGTTTTGTAAGTAACTCTTGAATTGTGGTGGGTCTCTAAAAAAGAAAATAACCAATTTTCTGGGTTCATCATTTTCTTTTCAATAATTTATTTATTTGTTCAAGTATTAAAATATTTATTGTGACTTTATATACAATAATTTTTTAAATAATAAATTTAATTCAATAAATTCAATTACATATTTTTAAAATATGTATTTCTGACTTTTGGGTAATACAAAACTGATTTTCAATTGGTATATTTTTGAAGAATCTTTCACATCTTCTTTCATTTATTCGAAATTCTACATATACATAATTTATATGTCTGTATGAAGTTTACATTAATTCTTAGAATGTTTATAACTAATTTTTGGGTTTTTTTTATATATATATTATGTATCTTGTTTTTTATTTTGAAACTGCGATTAATCTTTTATGGATGATTCAATATTTATATTAAAAAGAATATGAGTGAGAAAACCGAAACAAATATAATAATCTGAAGTATACATATATGATTTGGTTAAGACATGGCGCTGTGATTTTGGTTGTTTTCTTTTCTATTGTATTTTTCGTGTAAACGTATTTCCATTACAGGTTCATCAGAAAATTATGAACAAAAAAATCTGTAGGTGTTAAAAATTAAGGGTAAATTAAAAAAAAAGTTTTAGATAGCATATACTTGATCGTTCTTAAGATTTTGAATTCTGAATATAATATAAAACTTGTTTTTTTTCTATATATATTAGTATTATTGAATACTGTTGGCTAAAATATATTCTTTCACACTATTTGAATTTGAGACAAGTCTACAATAATAAATAAAAAAAATATTGTATCAACAACACAATATTTTCATAATTTTATCTTTATGCCTGGTTTAGACAATGGTGAAATCTAATGGCGAATTTTTTTAAAGGATGGAGATATATATTTATGTATAAGTGCGGTAGAGAAGCAATATCGTCCAGAAATTTTTTTGGACGTCCAATTTTCGAAATTTAATTTCGAATTGGACGTCCAATTATGGCACAAGACGTCGGCTATCGTCTTGTGCCATAATTGGACGTCCAAAAGATGAGATTTTATAGAAAAACTATAGATGGCGTGAATATTATAAATATACAAAATTATATTTTATCAAATTTATTTTTTTATTTCGAAGCTAGGTATTCACTTCCAAAAAAAAAGTTGGCAAAATTGTGAGCAAAATATCATATTAAAAATATGTAAATATAATATAATATAATATAATCATACTGAGTACCATGTGTATATGACAAAGCAAAAACTAAGAAAAAAATGTTGCCCCTGGTTAAATTTTCTATGTAAAATCATACTTTTTTTGAACTGAGTACTAAGCTTTAGGTAAAAAAATGGATGAATTATTTTTTTTCAAATAAATTATTTTTTTTTTAAATAAATTATTTACATTGTCAAGCAATATTTTTTAGGAATATCAAAAAGTTCCTATAATTTTTTTGAATGCCAACTAGATGCTATAAATATTTGTTTCATTCTTTCGTTAGTCGAATTTTAGCATGCTATCTCGTTCTATTTTGCCTAAAAAATATGAGTTTCGCCATTGTCTAAACCAGGCATTAAACAACACAATTTCAAATATAATATCGAAAAATAAATAAATTTTATGCTAAATAATCAAAAAAAAATATCAGCTGAATAAAAACTAAATAAAATAAAAAATATATAAGTAATTTTAGTACTCACCATAAAAATATAATTCGAATTTTGTATATATTATATATATGAGATTGTTTATATTTATTTTCGTTTTAATCAAATTTAATTGAAATATTATCTATAGTCCATTCGTGCAATTTCTGATAAGTCCATACATGTAAGATAAGAATTTTAAACCAAAAATAAATCACACAATAGATTCTAAAAAAAATTATTGAAATTTTATACTTTATAAATTTAAAACGATATTTTAATATATTTTAGATATTAAGTAAATTGTTTTCATGTAAATATTTTCTTTACGATATTAAACAATTATATTTATACTATTTTATATTCGAGTTCGATATTTATATTTAGTAGACCAACTAACGGTTCTATTATATGGTAAAAACAAAGTAATAAACAAAACTTAAATATATTAAATTTTTATGTTCTGTTGGCCATTAAGCAATCTATCTACACATTAAAAAAATACAAAATTGCACACACAATATTTAGTACAAAAAAAAAATTAAATATGAAAAATAAGAAACGTAAGTTTTTTTTATAGAATTATGTTTTTTAATCTAATCATAAAATACACAAAAAAAAATTTTTATTTTTATTTTTGGAATTAAAAAAACTTGGAAATCTTGCTAATATTTTTTATTAAATTTTAGATAATTTATAGCACAATTAAAAATAAACATAAGAAAACAAAATAATTTGCTTTTACGTATGTATATTTAATTTTTAATTATATTTTATTATAGTTTAATTTTTATTTTATTTTTAAATAAAACATTTTGAAATACTGTGGAGTAAAGACACACTCTCCAAACAAGAATAAATTAACGACTAAATTTAAAGTTTCACTCCAGTGAGTTTTGACTTTACTAAAAAAACCATAATACTGAATGGGTTGTAACGAGACAGTGTGTAGTAACATAATATAAAACCAATATTTTTTTTTGTTGTATAAATTAATAATAAATTTAAAAAAAAAAGCATAAATATAATTGAAGACGGAGCAACGATGGCTGGTATTGGTGTAGCTGTGGAAAGAGAATATTAAAATGAATTGTAGATTCAATACATGTACGAAAAACCAACTGCGAGACGAAAAACTCATAATTTTTTTTATTTTATCCAACTTTGATTTTACTCACAAAATTTAAAATATAAAAATCTTATTGTAGGTAAGTTTTAATACAACAGGTGAGCATATATATATATAGTAGATAATAAATGTAAACAGAGAAACTATCTTATATTATAGATTCTATATAGTATATACAGTGAAGTGGTAGTTAATAAAAGTAGCACACAACATGGTTAAATCTAAAAATGAGTGTGATTTGTTTTTTCATATTTAATAAAAAAAAAAATGATTGTAAAATGAATTTTTCTCTGATGTAGAATCATCTTTTATAAAACTTGTCTAACTCAGAAAATGCAAAATTTAATTTTCACGTTTTTTTATTAGTTTAATTAATGTTTTTTTTTTTTTCAAATATAGAAAATAATAGGATGTTGTTTGACAAATAATAATTATGGTCGGTTGAAGGTTCTTCGGTTAAATATTATTTCTCTAATATTTCCAACAAGAGAAATCATAGCTAAAATAAAAAAAAAAATAAACAAGTAAAGTAATATTTTATATGATTGTGATTTCTCTTATATTCATTCATAATGTTAATAAAATGGAAAAAACAAAATTTATCTTTGTATACATGATACTGAAATGGAGAAGACAAGAGTATAATAATTTGTAGTATATTGAATATATATATATATATAGCTATATGAGGACAAAAATGTCAAAACAGTTCAACATAAAAAGATTTAAAAAGAATTATTTATGTACTGTTTTTATAGGTTACTAGAGTTTAAGCATAGACAATTCAGATGTCTATATGTAATATAATATGTGATGCATTAAGAGAGCTTGATACAAAATCAAATCAAATCTGGTATATGAGTGACTGAAAAAATTTATCATACTCTGAAAAGGAAACAGGATAGCTCGATCTGGGACTGAGGATAATGAAGACACTACATCTGTAAACAATAGACAGGACCAACGAAAAGACTTCGACAGTAGAAGATTTTCATCCCAGGAACATCAAACAACTTAGCTCCTAGATATAAACCTTAAATTACTAATATCTTTTTTATGTTGCGAAATATAGTTGGGTTAAAAGTGAAACATAGTACAATGATGAAATTAAACGTTAAATATTTTAAATAATTCGTTTTTCGAACAGCAATTTATATTTCCCATCATTTAATATTTATTATAGTAGGTCACCGAAATCAAATTTTCATTAAAGATGAGAATTTTCCGATTCAACGATAAATCTAATCATACCATACCCATATGTATATATTTATGAAATTACACGTTATAATATGTACAATATGTTATCGATACAACTGAAATAGTTACAACTTCTTATATGGTATGTTAAAACGTTAGCAGGGAACATTTATACCTTAAAAAACATAGAAAATTGTCTTTTTTTTTTTACAAATCAATGGAGAGAAAAAAAAATACACAAATAGAATGATGAGGTTTTAGGCTGGGGATAATATCAGCATTTAATAATAACTAAAACCGGAATGAAGAAAAATAATGTATGAATGCAAGGCCATCTAACTGTTTGGGATACTGTGCAGCAAACATTATATCAGGTTAATAGAGATTATTTTAACAAAAAAAAAAGAAGTAACACTGATTCTTGTGTAGATAAAAAAAAAAAACCAAAAAATAATATATCGTTTATTATTTTTCTAGGCAATTTTAAAAAATAACCATACGAAACACTCTACTAAATAAATAAATTTAACTTTAAATGATCCACCAATGAATATTTTCTTTCTATGGAGATGTTGAAGAGATATTCTATGGAGATGTAGAAGAGATATTATGGAGATGTCGAAGTTAATTATCATATATAAAGAATATAGTTTCTATAGTAAGCGAGATTATGAAACTATATATATATGTAAATCGTGAAATTCAAAATATTAAAGTTATATTTATTTTTCAAAATTAACTAAATTATATAATTAATTAATATGATGCTATTGAAAACGATATCGTAGAAAAGGTAATAAGATCTGAATTGGTATTTGATTGCATGTAACAAGAATATAATCATTTGTAAATATTATTATATATTTTGTGGACTTTCTTCTCTATAATTTATTAATGGCTCATATTACAAAATATGAAAGATAATCCAATATAACTATAATTTGATAGTCATGTTTTTGTTCTGTTCTAATACTGGATTAATTATATTGTAGTCCCAAATATTTTCTTACTATATTTTTTCTATTTCACTATATTATTTATGAAATAAAATCGAAATTAGAAGACCATATTATTAATTTATTTAAACGAATTCAAATAAATTTATTCAAATAAAATCTTTTTCTTTATATGTAGTAAACCATCTAAAAATTAGTAATTTTCGCTAAAAAAAAATCATTAGTTTTTATATATATCAAAAAAGTAGTACGAGCCCAAACCATAAAAAATTGGTACGGTCAGGTATTTTTCACATATTAAGTTTTGCTTTACAATTTTAGAAATAAAGAAAAACATTTTTTAAATTATGATTAATTTTTTTCAATTTGTGATTCATTAACTTACAAAAATTATAAAATTAGTTGTTATAACGGGTAGTAAAAAAAATATATTCAATCAAAAGTAGATATGATAATTTTTCTTTACGGAAAAAAATGACCATAAAAAATTGGTACGGCAATTAAAACCATAATTAATATTGGGTTCCGACACTTTTCTTTTAAACCCGTATTGATTCGACTTGATATGGTAGCTACAAGCTTTTGGCAATCTTCTGGAGTTATAATATCCCATATCTGTTGAATTATGTAAACTTAATATGTAAAGTCCAGATATGAATCCCATAGAATCAGTATGGGCAATAATGAAATGTCGGGTGAGAAATGATCCGCACAGAAATATCAACGATTTAAAGCTAAAAATTCAACAGATATGGGATATTATAACTCCAGAAGAGTGCCAAAAGCTTGTAGCTACCATATCAAGTCGAATCAATACGGGTTTAAAAGAAAAAAGTGTCGGAACCCAATATTAATTATGGTTTTAATTGCCGTACCAATTATTTATGGTAATTTTTTTTCGTAAAGAAAAATTATCATATCTACTTTTGATTGAATATATTTTTTTTACTACCCGTTATAACAACTAATTTTATAATTTTTGTAAGTTAATGAATCACAAATTGAAAAAAATTAATCATAACTTAAAAAATGTTTTTCTTTATTTCTAAAATTGTAAAGCAAAACTTAATATGTTAAAAATACCTGACCGTACCAATTTTTTATGGTTTGGGCTCGTAATACATTAAATGTCAATACCCTTTCACTAATAATTATGTATTTTTCTTTTTATAACAACATTAATAAGCTAGCTATACGCTAAGTTCGGGAAAATATTGTTATGTAATTCAGGAATTAATGTTTATTATGGGAATTTGTTTTTTTTTGTTTACATTTTAGAAAGACAGAAGAGTATAAGAAAATGTTTTAAAAGTTATCTATGTATAATATATTATTTTTCAACAACAATTAATATTATGAAATTAAAAAATAAAATTTAAATTTACATAATAATCCTCAATAATAATTAGTAATTAAAAAGTTACTTTAATTTCTTAGTTAGAAAATTATCAACTATATCAATTTTATTAAAATAAAATATTTCAATATTTCTTCAAATTATTATCATTATCAGGAACTTAATTTTCATTTTAATAAATTGAAAATAAAATCATGATTAGTATTTTATGTACCTGACAAAATCCAAAAATATATTACTTAACATTTATTTAGACACAAAAAATATTATTTGCAGAATATAATTTTAACAATCAAATGAAAATGTCGACATGAAAATCTAAAAAAATTTTCATTAAAAAAAAAACTCCGGCTTTAATTTATCATTTTGAATTGTGCAGCTGCGAAAAGAGAAAAAAAAATCATTTCAATTAAATTCAGTTTCGCTTTCGATTATGTAACAAAAATTTAGTTAAACGAACACAATTATGAAGCCTTTTTAAAAAAAAAAAAAAGTCTGAGCCGTTACTGAAACAAAATAAAATATAACAAGAAATAAAAACTAGTACCACCGGTTCTCTTGGGCACTATATATGTATCTCTACATAGTAAATTTCACAATATACTATATCTCTCGGCAATATACAACATGACTGCACCATCTATACTATAAGTATAAGTAGACAGTTTCGCACAGATGTTGGTTAGATCAGTGAGAATAATGCAAAGTCATATAAAGCTTACTGATATTTTTGTTTTTGTATTCAAAAACATTATATCAATTGCGAGTGGGTGTGCTAAAAAAAGGATTCCGGCACATAGTAAATTTTATTTGAAATATTATAAAGAATGAAAAATAAAATAATAAAAAAAATTCAATTGCAATGCAATTATATATTTTGGAATTGATTTTACAGACAATATACTGATCAAGTGTTATGAGCACAGCTTGGCTACTATATTATAATAGTGTTTCACTATTTACAATGGAATTGCAATTTCGCAATGTAAAAGTAAAAAAATACTGGATTTTCACGACAATTTTTTCAATTTGATATACTTTTACTTTCTCTCTGGTACATTTGAAATACGTCCTTGCAGAAACTAATCAATTTAATTTATTTCAATTAATATTTGTTTTTTTTTATTTGATAAATAAAAATGTTAATAAATAAAATTTAAATTTATTAAATAATTATCAGTTTTAATTATTATTTAAGTTAGGATAACTCATATTTTCTATTAGTTCTTCAAATTTAAATACATATTTCATTAAAATATTTGAAATGAAATAAAAATTGACTAAATTATCTATTGTTTTAATAAATCTTAAAAACCAAAAAGGAATATAAAATGGGTTGGGTAAGAAATTCCTTTTTCAAAATCCCTAAACACAAAATCCCCAAACACAAAATCCCCGAACACAAAATCTCAATTTTTTTTAAGTAAACTTGGGGGTAAAAGGAGACGTCGTACACAACCCTTTTCAGTCATGAGCATTTTGTGTTTGGGAATTTTGAATTTGGGGATTTCCAAATTTGGGATTTTCTATTTGGGGATTTTTAAAAAAAACATTAGGGATTTTGTGTTTGGGGATTTCGTGGCTCTCCCATATAAAACAAAAATCTTCATCAAATTGAGAATTGTGTAATCAAATATTATTAATTATATATTCGCATATAAAACTATGAAAATATAAATTTAAGGTGTGCTATAAAAAATATTTTATAGAAGGCACGAAATACTAAAAAGTTCAATAAAATAATTGCTATTGAAGATGTCTATTTAAAATTTAACTTATTATTATTATATGAGAATTTATATGTTTATTAACATTAAGCACAATTTTAATTTATTCAAATTATTTTAAATTTAAATTTATACGTGTGACCTATTTCATCAATTACTACATAGTAATAATAATTATTAATATATTTTTTTATTTTAAATTTCTATTCTCATTAATTGTCATTTAGATTGACTAATTAAGAAAGAGAACAAATGTGAAAATTGAAAAAATAATAATTGGATAACCAAATTATAAAAGAAACTACTGTACGATATTAAAAAAGTATATAATGTGATACGTGATTGAATTATAATCGCCATATATAATTGTGATATCAATTACAAACAGATCAATCTTTATTTGTTAGTAGCTTAGAACAGGCAATTTCATAGGCAAATCATCTCGTATAATATATACCTCTTCTACATATTCTTCTAATTATTTCAAGAACTAAAGAACTAAAAGCTGGGTTTAAATTAAGCTGATTTAAAGTCTAAATATTGATCGTTTCATGCTTTATAATTTGTTACACTATTTACAATTTAATATTTTATTAAACAAAATATAAATAATACTTAAACAATTAATTTTAAGTATATAAATTAAATACTTATAAAGAAAACATTGATAGACTTTATGGAAAAAAATATAAAACTCTCCATTCAAATCAAAATGCATAAATGTAAAAAAAAAAACAAGAGAAAGTTTTGGTCGAATTCACAATTAACATTTGTTGCCTTTGGCCAGTGTCTGAAATAATAATAAAAAAAACTATATACAAATTTAAATTACATCTCGGACAAAATGTTTAACCTTTATAGATATTTTTCACGGTTAAGAAAAAAAAACTTATGAGAAAAGTAAAAGATTTTATATTTACATAACAAAAGTAAAAGTAAAAAGTTTTCTATTAATTTTTGCTATTAGAATTTCGAATAGGTAAACATATATTATATATATAATAGGTATATTAATTTCTTTTCTTTCTTGCCAAAATTTAAGTAATTAGCAAAAAAAAGAAATTCAGAAGCGAATCAATTTTATTCATCCCGTAAATACAAGTAGTATTTATTATTTTTTATTTTATGAACTGCAGGTGGATTGTATAAGAATCAGATTTATTTATAGGTACTGCAGTTATTCAGATGTGAAAACTGATTATAAGGTGGCCTTTTATAAGACTTCTTATTTTAAATTCATCCAAATTATTAATTCAATCTTCATTATAATATTATTCGTTTCACAACATTTTAAATATTTTTTAAATGTAATTCTTCGTTAGTTATTAGCTATTATTACATACTCGACCACAAGTTGTTGCAATTAATAGTTTCTCCACTACATCGGAATCCATACAAAATTAGTGTGTTTCCAATTGGAAAAGGATATCGAGAAAACCTCTATTAGGTAAGACGGCTTTGGTAAGACTAAAAACACATCGGGGTATTGGACCAAAGTAAAAGCCGACAAGGACATTAATTTAAGGTTTAACAAAGTGCAGACCAGATCGTTTTATATAACAATACACCATTAAGTTAATTACAGAAATACTTGCAACATAAATTATCGAATCGATCATAATTGTATTACATATTACAATTTACAATTATTAAAAACTTCGCACAGTCGGACTTCATATATGAAATTATTTTCATTTAGTTGTTTACTTCTACTATAGGAGCAGGAGGGTACTATTATAGAATATAAAGAATAAAAAATATTCATCTAATTTACTTATTGTAATCAATTTGACCTTGTAAACAAATTAACTAGTCAATTTAAAAATATATATATTGTACATGGAGATTTCAATAATATAACATAATGTGTATTGATTTGTACATAATTGATGTCAGGCCATAAACATTTCAAAATCTATTTGAATTAATGACAATATTCCATAACCAAAAACAAGTCAAGGGCCTATTAACTATAAAATAACTTGATTATTACGAAAATAGTTAAATTATTTAAATTAATATACTATTGTACAAAATTTCATAAGTAATTACATATATATAATCAATCAACCAAACTTCTTTACATGTACTTGTTTTGTAAATTCTTAAACGAAATCCATTGTGGACAGCATCATTTTATTATGAAACATTTCTAAAAGATTTCCTCTTTCTTGAAGTATAGAACATTGATTGCTAAACTTGCTCAAATAAGATTGGCTCATCTTAATTCCAATGGTCCAGAAAATATATAGAAAGAAATTTATATTTATTATTTTAATTATTAATTATAATTTCAAAAATTACTCATTTTTTTTCATAAATTAATTTCCTTTAAAGATTAGGTACCCAATCTTTAAAGGAAATTAACCACAAATGGTAATAAAATAATATTTGAAGAATTACCCTATTTTGGTAATACATTTTTGTGGTAAGCATTTTATATTTAAATAATCAATGTGTCAAATAATTCGTGTGTTTGGATAAACAACGTCAACGTCAAATAAACTAAGTAGTTTTATTTATTACTATATCCATCATATGCATAAATGTTATTTAGTAAAAGATAAAAGTAGAATTTATATTTTATTTTGAGTGCAATTCAAGTAAATTTCATTTATTTATAATGGAAAGAGATGTTGTCATTGAATTACATTGTAAATTTCTATGTTGTTACAACATTTCATTAATTAATTGGAAAGTAATGTAATATAATTAATAATAAAACAAAATTTAAATAACTTTACTTCAATCTATGTTTTCTATTTTAAGGAAGTGCTTAAATCTGTTTCATGGGAAAAACAAAAAATGATACTAGATCAGACTGTTCAACACAAATTAAATGTTATATCTCCGGTAAAACGAAGTTATCAAATAACTTTTCTAAAACATATCATTGAATATTTAGAATTAGAAAATTTGGAAATTCACGATGAAATATATGAGAAATTATGTATTCTGCAAAGTATGTCTTCTAGTGAGAAGAATTTTACATTTAGGCATTATGCTTTGCCAATGTTAGGCATAACAATTACCTTAAAAGAGTCTACTAATTTTGTATCAAATGGAACGACTGGTTTATGTAGTTGGCAAGCTTCTTTGGCACTTTCGGACTGGTTAATACAAAATAAAACTATAATTTCTGGCAAAAATGTATTAGAATTAGGTTGTGGCACAGGATTATGTGGATTAATTACTTCGAAATGCTGTAAAGCTAGAAAGGTTATTATGTCCGATGGTAGTTCTAAAGTTATGGATTTATTGGAAGAAAATTTAGAGCTTAATTATAATAATATTAAGATTATAAAAGAAAACTACACTTTGTACCAAACTGATGAAGCTCAACAAATTGGAACCATACCGATACCGTGGGAAAATATAGAATCATTGAATTTGACCGAAATTATTAGACCAGACATTATTTTAGCTGCAGATGTTGTTTATGATAGTTCAATATTCGAAAGTCTATCAAATGCATTTATACATTTATTTAATGTTACGAAGAATTGCTGTAAAATTATTTTAGCAGCAACAATGAGAAATGAAGAAACTTTGGCTAAATTTTTAAAACTATTAGGTAATTTTTAAAATTTAATTTTAGTTTTTTAGTAGTTACTTTATTAATTTTCGATCTAACCACTTCAGATAAATTAGGATTCTCAATTTCGAGGCAAAGAGTGTCAAGACAGTACATGTATTGGGATATGACTACCCCAATTGAAATATTTGTAATAACAAGAAATAAATAATTTTTGATCATTTACTTACAGTTTTGATTTGTTTTGTTTTAATTTTCCTCCTTGAATTTTTATTTATAAATAATAAATTAATTCAATTTGATAATTTTTTAATTAACCACCCCACCATACATAAACACTAAAAATAACTGTTATTTTTGTGGCAAACTGCAACAGTGCAGTGATGCCAATTGCTGACAAATATATGTTTAATTCCTATTCTAACCGCTTCAAATACCCCGCGCTGCAATCACTTTTTGAAACTGTCATTAATAAAAAAAAGTTTTCGTTCGTCGTGGTCAACAAAATTTGTTTCGTTCTTCGTCCGTGTAATTAGTGTTTAAATAAAAATATAGATTTTAATTGATATAATATATAAAAATGAATATTCCACATGAATATATATCTAAAACGGAGGATGTCGCTGACCAGGTAAATAAAATTTCATTTAATTTTGAAATTTGTAACGTGTAAGCTAAACATGTTGTGCCATTGAAATATTTAATGATGATGACAGTGAAGTGGCAACGTCATCTTAAAATTTTTAGACATTTACAGACGACCTTTAATTTGTCTGGGAATTTCTCTTTCAGGTCTCCCCATCTTGGCTAAGGACAGACTAGAAATCCTGAAAAATTTAGATATAATAAATTTTTAAAATGGCAAATATAATTTAAACATATCGATTCACGGCAACCTGCACAAAATAAATACACTATCAACTCAACTATCATACTGTTAAAAAAATATTTCTGAATTTTACCAGAAATTTGTAATTTCTTTGGTGATCATACATTGTAAAATGATACACGTTTCCTTTAGTAATTTTTAAGTTTACATCACTTTCACTACATTAAATTTAACAACCTAAATTTTGTAATAAAACCAGTTTTTTTACAAATTCAATCGAAATTCATTTGACTAAATATCGTATTTAAAAATAAATAAACAAATCAATGGAATTTGAATATAAAAATATTTAACACTCTTATAGTAAACTTAATTTCTTTCTTGCTTTTTCTAATAAACAAATTTTATTTTTTGTGAGTTCGAAAACTAAATATAAAAATCAGTTCATAAATAAAGCATGCAAATTTTTTGTGAATAAAATTTACATAAATTTTATAGGTACCCATTTTATATATAAAAAAAATTACATGATTGTGTATAATTTAATTGATTATGAAATAATTTCTTAATGGATTCCACATTATAAAATTAAATGCTGAGTTACTGAAATGATAAGCTCTTATCAGTTAATTTTAAATGATTTAGTATAAATATTTTAAATATCAATTATTTTACGAATAATCAAAATCTCTTGATTGACCTCTTTCTCATCAAAATATATTATGGGGTCATTAAATATTTATAAAAGCGAAATTAGTAATAACAATTTTGTTAACAATCTTAACTTTATCTAATTATGCATGTTTCCACAAAACTTGTATGGAAAATTAATTAAACGTATTGTTTAATTTGTTAATTTGTATTTAGATTGTAATAGTCCAATTAAATAAAAGAAATTTATCGGAAAAGTCAGTCTTATAATCTTCCTTTTGATATTTGATTACATATATAAACTTAACGTTCTTATTTTTTTTAAAGGTCATCCGAAAAGGAAAGAACATCTTACCAACTGTTGCACGATTGTGCTTAATAGCAACTTTCTTAGAAGATGGATTACGAATGTGGTTTCAATGGAGTGAACAACGTGAATATATGGATATGAGTTGGGGTTGCGGTAAATTCTTAGCTTCATCATTTGTTTTCCTTAATTTAATTGGACAATTGGGTGGATGTGTTATGGTAATCTGTAGGCGTAAAGTTGATATTGCTGTTGGTGTCTTGTTTTTTATTGTTGTTTTACAAGTAAGTAAGAAAATATAAGAAGTTTCATTCAAAAGATTCATAATATTATAAATTTATTTCTCCTAGACTATTGCTTATTCTATTTTATGGGATATACAATTTCTCTTACGCAATTTGGCTCTAATTGGTGCACTTTTATTAGTTTTAGCTGAAGCACGAAATGAAGCTCGCAGTTTATTTGCTGGTGTACCAACAATGGGTGATAATAAACCAAAAAGTTTTATGCAATTAGCTGGTCGTATTTTACTTGCATTTATGTTTATTACTCTTATCAGATTTGAATTGAGTTTCTTTCAGGTACAACAATTTTTTTAATTTTTGCAACTATACTATATAACTATATTCGAATCAAAAGTTAAATAATTTATTCAATTTTAGGTTATTCAAGATATTCTCGGATCAATTTTAATGGTTTTAGTAACAATTGGTTATAAAACAAAATTATCTGCATTAATTTTAGTTTCACTTTTAACAATTTTAAATTTATATCATAATTCATGGTGGACAATTCCAGCATACAAACCACTCAGAGATTTTCTAAAATATGATTTCTTCCAGGTAAAAATACTATTTTAAATTAAATTATTTTTCAAATTTATATATGTATTAATAATTATATATTTTTTAACAATCAATATAGACTCTCTCAGTCATCGGTGGTTTATTAATGATTGTGTCATTAGGTCCTGGTGGTGTGTCTATGGATGAACACAAAAAGGAATGGTAGAATAAATAATTTTTTAAAATATGTTCATTTGTTCTTTCACATTAATTTTTAAATTGACCATAAAATGAATATAAAATAATACTTAACAATAAAACAGAAAAAATAAGTTAGAAATAATATAAAACAAAACAAAATATATAAGAAGACAAAAATACTATTTTAGAATTTCTTAAGTTTCATATTTTTGATAATGCAAAATGAAAAATAAATTTAATTGTAAAAATAATAAAAAAAATTAAAATGCAACAATTGATGTTCTCTTGTATATAGAATTGATTTATAATAATTTTTTTTTACATTTTACTGATTATTTTGATTTAAAAAAATTAAGACCAATTTTTTTATAATATTGTGTAATTAATAATAATTTATAAATGGAAAAAAATGTATATGGTAATAATTAAACGTAAGACTTTTCGCAAAATAAAAAAAAATTTTTCAGAAAGCGAAAAATGAAATTATGATACAGTATATTCTAATTGTTTTATTCTAGTACTAGGTAGTGTTGGCATTAATCGGATTGGTTTTGAACACTAAAGAATAGGTCCAGACTTTACTTGGATTTGGATACAAACAATTATACTTTTTTTTTAAATTATGGAACGATTTTATTACAATCTGTTAGTTGATATTTTTTTACTTGGTTAGTTACTAAAACAGGAATATTAATTTCACAATTATCAATATTACTTTCATGAATATTGCTAATGTCGAAAGAATGATTATTTGGTAAATATGTTCCTAGTAATTCTGTATGTTTCTTCCAAAATTTTTCTCTTATCATATCATCGTGGAATGGAACGATTACTTGTTTTTTACCAATAATATTCTTAAAATCAACATTTTTGCGTAATAGTATTGTTCCTTTTCGAAACATTGGTGACAAATTATTATAATTTATACCGAATTTGGAGAAAAGTATTTCATTTTTATCTGATGAAAACGTTCCTCTTAATTCAGCCTCAGCTTCTTGATTTGTTAGACCATTTGTAAGTACTAAATTCCAAAATACAGTATTATATAAATTATTTATATGTACATCAGCTTGTCTCCAACTTAAATAATCTTTTAAATTTTGATCTGATGGATATAATATTATTCTACCATCAAAGCATGGTGGATATTCTAAATTTGTGTCTGGGAACCATGATTTCCAATTGTAAACATATGCAGATGTGAAAATGCTCGTTACATATGATAATAATTTTGCTGAACGTCTATTGAATATATTAGAATCCTTTCGAAATATAAATGAATATTCATCACTTTGTCCATAACTAATAATAACATCACGAAATTCTTCCATTACTTGAATTGCTGATTGATTCATTAAATTAAGAGCTAAGAATTTAAAATATAGTACATATATAGATATGTATGATTTTCTATAATACTAATTTTATTACTTTACCCTTTACATCATTAGGCTTATCAAAATTGTGAATTTTGGAAAATTTATGAAATGCTTTTCCATCAACACGAATAACAATCCAAACATTTGGCAAAATTTTATCTTCCATTTCATAGGATTTCACATATTCATAACGACTATTTGCCATTGCACTTACCTTAATACCACGCTTTAGAATATTAAATATTTCTTTATTTAATTTGAGTAGAATATTTTTATTAAAATACATAAAAACTACTTGCTAAGTAATTCGCAATCGAAGTGAAAATAAAATATCACATCACATTCACTTCACTTCACTGTTTACATATCCAATCCATCCACCAAACACAGTGACAGTAGTGACGTTTGATATTTGACAATTGTACCGGGTGGCTCATAATAATTCACCTGCTTCCAAAACCTCAGACTACTATTATATTTTTATGATTATGATAAACCATATTTCAATATCGCCAATCTGATTTGCATTCAACATAAATTGTATTTTTTCCTCATTAACAAAAAAAAAGCTCCATTAAAATGGCTTCATTTCATACTTGTAAAAGTACATTATTTACAATACATTACACTACAGTACAATTTTCACAGGACAGTACATTTGTATTACTTACAGTACAATCGTTACTGGTTGTAGCAAACTGTATGGTATAATAAAATATAAAACCGTAAACTTTAGGTGAAAACTATTGAATTAACTAATTCTAATCTCTAATCTAATGGATAGTAAGCATAATACATAGATTTTTTAGTACTTTTAAAACAATATTTTCGAATTCTCGGAGTGATGGCAAATAAAAATTATGCAAATACCATTTTAGTAAACACAATATACAATTATTTTTTCCAATTTATTTTAATTAATTTTGTAATCATTCTTTTTTACAGATTTAAATATTATATTTCCAGGATAACATTTAATTTAAGTACAAAAGATATCAAATTTTTACTCTTTACATTATTGTATATATTTCACCTTGCTTTCTGTTTTTTTTGTGAAGTTGTTTTACCAAATTAATAAATAAATAATATAACATCAATTTAAAATATAACACAACTAAAATAATATATTATCGAAATTTTAAATGAATCGCAAATTTAAAAATCCATTTATTTTTATGATTATGATAAACCAATTAAAAACAAATTTAAATTTTTTTGACGATAACGGAAATTTGAAACAATAAGTAAAAAAAAATACAAATTTGTGGTCCAGTTTTTCTATAAACTGTTTATTTTTCTTAAATCCAAAATTAAATTATTAAATATATGTTAATATCTTCGTTATTAATTTAAATATTTTACACCTTAGTTAATTTGTGTTACAAGTTATAAGTTTTAAATGTAATTCTATATTTTATCAGTTTTTTTATTTAATTTATATTTTGTGTGTTTAAGAACAATTTAAGCTTAATAAAATTTGTTTTTGTTTTATATTTTATAAACTAATTTTTGTGTTTTCAATAAATAAATAATAAAAAATAGAATCTCTAAGAATTTGTTAATTTTATATATATGTATATATATATATATATTTTAATTAAACTTATATTACTTAAATTAAAATGCACATATTAAATAATTTTTGATTAAAAATAAAATTTAATATGCAGTTCAAAAAATTGTAAGGAAGTAATCGTCTTTTTTTGTGTGATAAAAATGGAAATATTTTTTGTATTAAAATGAAAACTGAATAAATAATAATAAATATTTTACTACTGATATTCAATTTTCTCATTGAGGGCTCCCATTAACGACTTAAAAATTTTGAAATTTTATACTGTTCTAAAATAAATGTATTAACTTCTTTACAAATTTCCACCGATAACCAATAAAATAAAGTTCTAAACAAATATTAATACATTATTAAATTTTATTTTTTTTATATATATTTGTAAAATAGTTAGCTATAGGTATATATATTTATTTAAATTTACTTTTATTTATTTTTTCGAATAATTTTCTTAACAAAGTAATAATTTCATGCAGAAAAAGTACAAATATAAATATAATTTTGTCTTTTGGTTAATTTTAATATTTATATAAACTTTTTTTTATTTTAATTATTTCATATTTTTTTCACATTTTATGTTTTAAATCAAAATGGGAAGCTCAAAACAAAAAAAAACATTTTGATTATTATAAAACAGCTTGAGGACACAATTAAATTTATTGTAAAAAAAAATAAAGGCTTTATTTAAAAAGATAAAATTTGAGAATTAATTTTTTACGTTGTTGTTCTTTTAAACAAAAATATTTTTTAAAAATATCATAAAATATTTTTAAAATATTACTGTTTAAAATTAGTTTTTTTTTTATATAGAAAAACATAAAGCAAAAAAGAAACAGTTTTTAAATAAGATATTAAAAACGTTCTCATAATTTATCTATAAACATTCTTTCTTCTTTTTTTAACATTCACTTTGTGAGAAATCAATATCCTTTTTAACACATTTCGCAGCAAGACGATCTAATTCAGCTGCAGCATCTGTTTTTACTGACATAATATCTGGTGTATTTTGATCTGTACTACCGTTAGCTGTTGAACGTGGTGAGCTTAATACACCAGGTGGTGTTGCTGGTGAACCAGATTTTTTATGCAATAATGAATTAAAGAAATTTGCTAAAACTCCTTCACCAGCAGGTGTCGATGGATTAAGTTTTGTGTCCATCTGGAACAAAAAAAACATATATTTTAGTTTCAATTGATAAAATATAATTAATATATTAAGTTTAATTACTTTTATTGGTGAACTTTGACTAACTGAACCTGGCGTTCGAGGACCGGTATAATTACTTCCTTGTGGCCTCAATGGTGAATCACCACGAGTTTGTCCCTGCTGACCTTGTTGTAAAATTTGTTGTTGTCGTAATAAGAATCCTTGTTCATCTTCTGTTTGAATTTCAACTTCACGATTAGAAACACTCTAAAATAAATTGCAAATATTATTATAATTTTATATCAAATTGGTTTATTCTTTATGTTTGTCGTGTCAATTCATCATAATATGAATGATCACATTATTTTTCGTGAATATATGTGCATAATATTATGATGTAAAGACTATGAAAATACGTTTGTTTATAATTTTACTGAAATTATATCAAATATAATTATTTTACAATGATCTTGGTATAACTAAGTCAATACTAACTTTTCTCGCTGGAGGGGCTGCTATTACATCTGTATAATAGTCTTCTACCTTACACGAATGCATATTTTCATACAATATACTAATTTTCTTAAGATTATCCCAACCAGCAGGACTAAAAACAATACAATAATTATTAATTGAATATATAAATTCATTTGAAATTTGTACATCAAAACAGCATCCTTTTCAACGACTAGTGCAGGTGTTCGGAATGGTAAACCATAAATTCGATGTGTTAAATATTTATAGAGGAGATCACAGTTCTTATCTTCTTTTACACTTGTATAAAATAATGATGCGCCATGTTGCAAACAAAATCGTCTTATCCATTGTTGAATAAAATCAAAATGTTCATCTCTATAATCATATTCTTTTTCTAATGTTGTCATATAATCAGTCTAATAAAAAAAGAAAAAAACTAAATTATTTATAATTCTAAAATTGAAATAAAAATAATTGTTATATTACTTTTGTAACGACAACAACAATATCTAAACCCAAATTAGATGTAAGTGCACCTTCTGGTAAAGGTAAAACATCATCATAATCTATTGAATTGTTACGAACTGGTGTACGTTTTATTGGTGAGCTCGGATCTAAATCATCACCTACTTCACAATAATTTTGCCATAATGTTATTAAACGTTGTTTTGCATCTTGTTTTTCTTCTTTATTCAATTTTAAAGTTTCAATATGATCGACTAATATTTTAATCCAATGTTTCAGTTGGTCTAGCCAACCCCATGGACTTGTCATCGATACTGTTAGGATAATTAATGTATGTGTATAATTTGTTTCATTTAATGCAAATTTTAGAAGATTTGTATGCCCTGGATCACCGTCAAGGACCCAAACTCCTAATCGTGTCATATCTATAATAAATTTATTTTATAAGTATATATATCTATTATTTTAGAATGTATTATTAAATTACCATCTCTATATTCATCCTTAACATCGATATAAGCGTATTCTAATCCAGATCCTTTTTTAGGATCTTCAACTCCTTGAAGTTTTGCTATTAATGTTGTTTTGCCAGTTGCATTATCGCCTAATACTAATACAGATTTATTCGATGGAAGTTTAGTACTACCTTGTTTTTGTACTTCACTCAATATGGCAGACCTAAAAGTAATTTATTTAATTATTATTTACATTTCAACTTAATATTGTACAATGTTGTTAAAAAAAATTAAATTACTACTTATTTATATTGCTAGGAAATGCACAATAATCTGTAGAAAGATCGTGGCGAATTTATATATTTGAAATATAAAAGAACTACAATTAAAGATTTAATTTTTTATAACACTGATTTACGGAACTCCATATTAAGAATTCATAATCCAATATACAGTATATGTATAATAGAAAATTGAATCTTTTTACTAATATTATAATTATTATTATTTTTTTTGCATAGGTGTCAATTTGCTCTGCATTAAAAATAGTTATGTATATAGATGAGTCATATTTTAGATATGGTATAGTATTCTTGCTAAGAAGTCAGCCAAGAAATTTTCAATTATATTTTATTTACTATCAGAAATATTTTAGAACTTGCAAAATAAAATGCTTCTTAAACTTTATTGAAAATTTTAACTGTTCTTATAATAAAAAAAGGTTTTATCAACTTAAATTAATCTGATTAAGAAACAGAACTTTTTTTTTGTAAAATCGATTTTAATATGATTCACATGTCAAGGGAGAAATCTAAATTTACACAATTTAAAATTTCTTAAACTTCGTAACAGGTTGTGATTTAATTGTAATTGTGTGCAAAGGTATTAGAATAATCAAATGAGATAATCAATATATGCTACAAACATAATAGATTGGCGAATATAACGACAAGGTAAGGTGTGACACAATTTCGGTTTTTGACAGTTCTCAAAAAAAAAATGGATTAACAAATAATTATATAGATATTTTAGTATAGCCATTTAATTGATTAAATGCATTTTTGAATTTTTACCATAAATTTTCTTTCGGGTCAACAACTTTCTTAGCTGATGTTGTCACACTATCAATAACTCCTCCACCATTAACTTCAAGATCAGTCTCAATCGCCATCTTCTTGGAAGTGTTTCTCACTTTTAACCAGTCCAGTCGCACAGATATTTTCTTTTATTAATTCTTTTTTCACAAAATATATTTATTGTTATTTTTTTGTTAACAATTGGATTTTGTGATATTTTATTTGTGATATTTGAATTTGCTGGTTTACTGAATTTTAGTTTGTATCTGCTCCGTAGATTATTTTCTTTCTTTCATTGATTTCAAATGGTCAGATACGATTTAGAATGACGGTATTATTAGAAAACAAAAAAACTATTATACACTATTCACTTTTTTATTGTTTAAAATTAAAGATTTTTTACATTAGAAAAGCTTAAATTTCTTTCTTTATATGAAAAAAGATTTTCTTATTCCCCTAAGCACTTTTTTCATATTCTTTTTTATTTCTTCTTTTTTACGTATGACGATTTACTCATCGTCTAGTCGTGTTACTATATTTCGTGGAGTGTAATATTGTAATATAACAGAGGTTATGAAACTAACCGTAGTTCAAGAAATTAATGTAGTAAAATATTTAATGCGATGCGAAATAGTAAAAATATCTAATTTTTCATGGAATTGTATTAATTTTTCATGGAATTGTATCTTATATTACCAAAATTAATTATTTTTACTATTAGTTTCAGCAAATTTTAAAATTAAACGCTATATTTACACAATATAATTTCATTTGAAATATAATAATGTAATGGAAATATTTCATATTGTTTTTGGTTCTCATCTCGCATAGATGGATAGTTTTCTGAACGCTCCCTTTATAGCTGTCAGTAAAGTACGCCGAAAACTTAGAGTATATAATATCAGGAGATGCTATAGTATAATTTTGCCCCTACAAGCTGTGTCGAAATTTTTTTTAGTTTTTTTGGTCTTATAGTTGTCAAAAATAATTTTGAGTTGTCAAAAATAATTTTGTTCTGTATTGATTTCTGTATATATAATCCCCTTTCCCTCCACAAAAACGTACGACACATAATAGTTACTATAGCATCTCCTGATATTATATACTCTAAGGCCGAAAATGGCACATTTATATGACAAACAGTCCAGACGTTTCTCAATTTCATATCCAAAATAATTTGTTGAGTATAAAATTTACTTTTGTTTAAAAATAATATAATAGTTGTAAAGGTAAAAAATGATTGAAATTACTTGTAACGATCGGCTGGGTAAAAAGGTAATTATTAGTAAATGACAATGTATAAAAATATATAAATAAAATTAAATTTTATTATAAAACATTTTAGGTTCGTGTCAAATGCAATCCTGAAGATACAATTGGTGATTTAAAAAAACTTATCGCAGCTCAAACCGGAACAAAAAGTGAAAAAATTGTGTTGAAGAAATGGTATACTATTTATAAGGATCCAATTAGGTTATGTGATTGTAAGTAATATTATATTTTATATTTATTCTTACTTTTTTTCTCCTATATAATGTGTATTGTCATCAGAAATTTTGACCAAAATTTAAATGTTACTTTTGTTTAGGAAACTAAAATTAAATATGTTATATTTGTTTTCTTTTCAGATGAAATTCACGATGGCATGAACTTGGAGCTGTATTATCAATAAAACCTTAAATATAAAATACTGTTTACGAAGTGAAAAGTAAAATTATTTTAAAGTAAACATCGACATTAAAAGTTCCGGAATTTTATATTTATTTAAGTCTTTTTGTTTTATTGCTAATCGTTTGGGAAGTTTTCTTAAAAAACAAGTTATCGGTTATCGGTTATCGGTTTTTAAAAATCTTTTAGATAGACTAACAATTATTAGTCTATAACTTAAAACAATGAATGTAGCATAAAATTTAATTACGACCCACAATCAATCTAAGAATTTTAATATTTTATAGAAAAATTGTGTGTTAATATTGTAAGGACGACCGTTTTTAACGTGAAGTATTCCGATAAATTGGTCGTGTCTTTTCTTATTTAAAAAATATTTCCCTGTATTCATGTATGTCAAAACATGTAACTTTATAAATAACCGATCTTACAAAAAAAAAATTAATTATATTCCTTGTGGGAAGGTAATTATTTACCAATCCTTATATTATAATCCTTTTAAACTACCAATAATATAATTCTATCTTTAACACATAATTTAACTTCATTTTTTTGCGATAATTAAAACGTATAACATAAATTAGTTTTTTACACATACTTTTATGTAATCGAGTTTACCGTATAATTAAGAAATCGAAATATAATTTTGTTATAAGATCCTTTTAATAATATAATGTGTAAATTTTCGTTCTGGTGGTTGTGTGGTGCTTTATTTGAAACTATCTATAAAAATTTATAATGATACTGATATTATTTAAGTTATTGAGTTGATAATTATTTTTATATAAATAAAAAAAACAATGACACGAACGATGGCGACAAAGTTGTTTGTTTTAATATTCCATTTATTAACTTTGCATTATTATCACATAGTTTAATATTAAATTTATATTTATTGTTTTTAGAATGGTTATTAAATTACATTTGCATGTAATTAGAATTTAAGTTTTTATAAATTAGTATGACATTTGAAATAACTTTTCAAATTAAAGCATAAACATGCAATTTTTAATAATATTTTTTATGTAATTTATTTATATTTGATTTATTATTGTTTGGTATCAATTTTCTAAGTTAGGAATGATTTATATATGTTTATATGATTCCTTGTACAAATTCTTAAAATATTATGGAATTTGACTTTTTTCTCTTATATGATATTATCTTAACAATCCCTATAGTAATCTTGTTTAAGGATATTTCGTTTTATTAATACATTATATAAATGAATTAATAAAATTTTGATGATCCCATGAAACGAAAAATGAGTAACAAACAATTAAATGCATTTGAGATTATACAATATGAAATAAGATATAAATGGCACGTAATTTAGTATTATAATTGCGTGTACATTATTTCAGAAAAATACCATTACAAAATTCATTTTCTATATAATAAATTCATACTTCCGTGCAAACATTGTTAGGAAAAAAGTTTTTTTTTATATAGTATGTAGTATACAATTTTCGAAAATGTAAACAATGAAGATTTATATATGATAATTTGGTATTTATATTTTCATCAGAAGTGAAAAATTAATAATGTGCTGGGCTACGTAACGTTTAAACGAAATAGCCTTGTATATGATGTACAAATATGATTATGGAGTGCTTTTTTATGTATATCTTTTAACGTGGTTTAATATAAATAGTTTGATCCTCTAAATAAGCTCTAGAGGAATTAATAATATCCTAGTATCGTAAAACTAACAATTTACGAAGCTATACATTAACATTAGAATAAGCAAGTACATAAATATGTATAAATTATATTATAATCACAGGTTATGTAATCACTGACACGTAACGGCTATCGCCCTATGTTAAATGTAAGAACGTTTATTATATAGAAAATTAAAGATTTTCCATCAATCCAATCCAAACTGATACATATATGAAATTTTGTATAATTTTCTGTGAATTAATATTTTTCTTCTTTATTTGTAATCAAAGTTACATAATGTATTCATTTTTATGTAATCTTTAAACTTTAAAAGAAATAATTATAAATTCAATTCTAATTTTTATAATCATTTACAAATTTACAATACAATATTATTTTTAGTTAATAATATAAAATTAAAGGATGTGTAAACTACAACCAAAATGTGTGTACAAATGAAAAACGTTATTTTAAAATTTAAAAAACCCAATATTATTGTATTGTATTTTATTGTATAAATATATAGCATGTCAATCGAGTATTATTCAATCCTAAATGTAGTAAATGCTCAATTTGCGTTTATTTTTCTTCTAACAAATTGCTTAACCGACAAAAATTTATCGTATTATCAGAACGTTTAATCGCTCAAATATAGCACCGCAAAGGTGTAAGTCATTTTGGTGGTTGTTGTAGAGGACATGGGACAGTATTCATTTACCATGAATAATATAGGAAAATTAAGTATTTCCATTAATTTTTTTTTTTTTTTTTTTTTTATTTCTTGTAATATTTTCATCCAATTTTCGGAAAGTGAGTTTTCATGTTGTATAAAGTCATGCTAAAATTTTGTATGGAACATATTTATATATTTTTATAATCTATGAATAATATTTATAAGTACCCATAATTGTTTGGAAAAATTTTTCACGCGGGTTTAAATGTAAATAATAAATAAACTTATATATAAAACTATATAAAGTAGGCAAAAAGGAAATTTTCACTCACGTTTTCTCTAAAAGCCGGGAAATATTTATTCGGATATGTTTTGTTGAAAAGCTATCATAAAACTTTTTTTTTTTTATTTTGAAAGAATTCTTTGGTTTTTGATTAGTAAGAAGTTTCTTTTTTCGCGTGTTACATATTTTTTTCTTTATATCCTTTAGGTAATTATTAACTATATTAACTACATATATGTGTTTGTTCTCGGGTGTATAGTTGTTATTATTGTAAGAAACGCGCACATTTAAAGGTCATTTTCATGTCAACAAATTTAAATCCTGGAACTTTCATTTTTTTCTTTTGCATAATTTTATCGTTTAATATTATTTTTTTAAGAGTTGTTTTTTTTTTAATAATTTTTTTTTTATGTTTTTCTGTTTTTAAAAAAAAGGTAATAAGATTTTTTTTGTTTTTTGGTTGTTAAAGTTTATTAATTTTACCAATTTTAATATTTTATTGTTATTAGTGTTATTATTATACATGGAAATAAATTATGCTTTTATACTATACATAATATATACAAAATGATTAAATTAATATTATTAAAGGGATATATTTTTTTATTTCATATTTTATTTGACTACTTTTGCTACACACAGCAATTATTGTTGCGTAGAAATATTCTCAAATCCACCCTATAAATTTGCTTATATTTATTTTATTGGAATAAAATTAATTTAACAAATTAGACTAAACTTTGGGGTTTTTAAAGATAAGGGATCTATAGTAATAAAATTTGCCACTATGGTATATATATATTTTTTTTTTCTATTTTTTTTTTTGTAATATTCAAAGATATATTTACATAATATGAAGTAATTATAGTTCTTTTGTGAAATAAAATTAAAATAATTTTTGAAATATTAAATAAGTTAGTAAGAAAAATTCTAAGAATATTTTCTATCCTTTCTTGAGAATGAGAAATTTTAAAAAAAAAAATAAAATTAATCTAATTAAACTTGATTTTCTACTTATTAAAAAAACTATTTGTTTCCGTTAACCTGTGATTTAAACATCAGTAAATTTATATTTATTAAAAGATTTATTTCCTAACGATGATATTATACTCTTATATATGTATATATTTTATTAACACCTTTTTAAATCGCTTTCATTTTAAAGTGATTTTTGTAGATATGTAGATTTGTAGCAAAACGTGCGGAAAACATTTGTATTTCTTGTCAAATTATAGAGAATTTAATCACAAGAATATTAGTAGTCTTGTTCATTGGACTATGATTCTGTTCTTTTTTTCACTCTCCTTAATTCGATAAACATTTTAAGTCATGTTCTTCTAAATTTTTTGGCCCTAATTTTAATAATCGCGCATGATTTCTTTTTAAATTTCTCAAATGAATGAATACAAATTTATATATTTTATTGAATGAACATACAGTATGGATTTTATTTAAATCAAATTAAGAATCTGACATTTAATTTTTTCACAAATAAATATAGTCTATTTGTGAATTGATTAAGAAAATATAAAAATTTCATATATTCATTTTACTCTTCAATCTTTAATTAATAATTTTTCAAATAATGGTAAATTTTTAATTTTTAAGAAATTTTTAAAAGAAACATTTAATACAAAATTTATATATAATTTTTTCACTATACTTTATATCATTACCTCTCCATTATTATTTCCATTCAAATAACTATTAGTTCAATCATTATATAATGATTTTTCGAAATATTTTAAAATATTGTTGTATAGTTTTAAATTATGCGGAATAATATTATAATGTTTAAATAAAAAAAAAACTTAAATTTCTTATAAAATAAAATATTTCACAATTTATATAAAAAAGGACTTAGCATTAAATATAATGGATTATTAAGTATTATAAAAAAAAATGATTAAAACCTCCCAATATAGTATATAAAAGACATATGGAAATTTTTAAACATGCAATATAATTCCGATAATATCGAAAAACGCAAATGGATTTTAAATTAGGGTAGTTAATAACGTCATATACATAATATCCCTTTACATACTCATATAAATATTAGGAATAATAATAAAAGTTATAACTCGTATGTAAGAGAAGAAGTAGAGTAATTCATCAATATGTGAACACCACATTAGTGAAATGGGATAAATTTCATTGTATATATATGTATATACTACATTGAAAATATTTTAAAATTATTTAATGTGTAAATCGGTTATTATAAAATTTAATAGTATAGATCGCATCAATTTCAAATCAGTTTTAAATTTTCTTCATGTCCATTAATAAATAAAACCCAAGAGGATTAAGAATTATTTATTATTTTTTAAAAAGTTTACACAAAATAAATTTAAACGTTATTGCTTATATTCATATCGAGTATAAGCTGATCTGCAACAATGAAAGATAGTGTAAAATGTCAAATGACCCTTTTATATATTTAAAAGTAAATTCTTAGTCATTAAGTGCGAGTATAATACTATACTATATAAATAATATAGAAAGGATAATCGAAATTCGGTTGATATTTTGCTGAATGATTTGTATAATATTAAAATTAATTTAAAATTTAAATGAAATTAAAATTAATTTAAAATTTAAATGCTACTTTGAAATATATTTACCTATTTTAATATTATATTTTATATAATAAATCAGAAATTTGGAGAAAATCATGATTTAATAACAAGACAACACAATTCTAATTCAAAAATCAAAATATAGCCACAGTAAAATGCTATATAAAAGAGGAATTAAATGGCTTTTCTTGACGAAATATCTGAAAACTATTAACATGCGCCCTTACAATTCTGTATATTTTTTTGAAAATTATACTCTTGATTTGTCATTGCTATATATTTATTTCTATCTCTTTTTTAATAATTAATAAAGAAACTCCCTGTGAATAAAACATAACCAAATCATTGCAATTAAAGAATCATGAAATAACTGATATATTTTTTATAGTTTTATCAAATAGTTATGTGGAAATCAAATTCTACTTTTTCCGATAGATACATTATTAAACAAACTCACTTTGAAAGTACTTCCCTGCTTTACTAACTTTTCATTTCCATATTCAATTCTATTATATATATTTATTTATATATATATATACATATATATACATATATATTGTATAAAAATGTCCTTGCAACAAAAGTAATAAAATCATTTCCTTCTATTGTGATGCTAATTTCATGTGTGAATTCAGAAAATAATAAAATCTCTTCTTTTTTTATGTAAGGTAATAAAAAAATGATTTTATTATCATAATATTAAGAAATGACGAAGCTACTTAAGTGTGATATGTCCTTTTTTCTGTTTTATATTATATTCTACACATTCAATTTATCAAAAAGTTAAGTGTAGTAAAGATGTACTTATCCCTCCTATATACATCATATACATTAAAGGATAATATTATTATGTGTGAATAGATTTATTTTGTGCATGAATAAATGTTATTCCTTATATAGGCGTATAGGACCTTTTTTGTTGTTAAATGAGAGGATTTTTAACCGTCTAAAAATTATGATATATATAGATGTCGATTTTTCTTTATTGTGATGTTAAAAAGGATTTAAGTATTATAACGATTTAAATGTATATTTAAAAATAATATCTTTTTTTTAATTTTATAATTTTTATCGTTATAAAAAATTATTAATTTGTTTGTTATAGAAAAAATAGTTAACGTATAAATGATCATCCTTAAGTATATTACATAGTTATTAGCTTTTCAAATCATCCTCTTTACAAATATCCTTATTATTAAATTAAAAATAATGATATCGTTTACTAATACTAGAAATAAATATGAAGTTCAAAATCAACTATTAATACTCAGGTATGTAAAATATTTAATATGGTGAGAAAATTTTATTACACTTTGATTCCTTATTTTTTGAATATACTTAAATATTATAAAACTTTACTCACATATTTTTCGGATATCCCTTTTTACTTCAAATTACTCTTTAAATAAGTTATTAATTTCGGAAATATTCAAATCTTCAAGTAACTCTTATCTCTTATGTATTAATTACAAGGGTTGATTATTTTTTTGATCGTAAGTGCATACACAATGGTTTTTTGATTGGTCTTTTTTTACCCAAAACTTTAAGGGTAATTCACAAGTATATATTCAAAATTGTTCTTTTTAGAAGTCCTCCATCACTGGTATGTGGTATAGAACATAGTAAATACACCCTTTTTGTGACTTCTCATTTGTTTTTGTTTGTATTAAGTGTGATTCTATCTGAATTTTATTCGCGGTGAGTGTTGAGCTTTACAAAAGAAATTAAATTTGGGGAAAGTTACAATTACAATTACAATTTCAAAAATTCCTATTTTTTTCATATTTATATAATTTTTGTTTAAACTGTTGTAATCAATGGAAATAATAAAGTGGTTAATTTGGAGGATTGCTAATAGGGTAGAGTAGACTTACATATTAGTACAGCACTTAAAACATTTTTTTTTGTGGTTATAGACTCAAAGTTTAACTAAACATCAAAAATCATAAATTTTTCTTCAATTATAATTAATTTTAATAAAACATAAATAATATTATCCTTATAATATAATTTCTAAATCAATTAATAAAATGAAACCATCTGTTATTTACCTGTCCATCTGTTATTAATATTTTATATAAATATCCAATTTGACTCTGGCAGTGAAAACTCGTTAACTTAAAAATTAATTTCATTAAGAACAATATTTTAATATTATATATTTCGAATGGTTCGTTTACCTCCCGTCGCCATCTTGTCTAAAAAATATAATATACCATGTTGAAATTAAAAAAAAATTTAAAAGCTAATAATGAAATTTTTTCCAATTCAACGCTCAATCAAAATTAAAATTTATCAAATAACAAAATAATAAATTTGAATGATTTGAATAAAAAAAATTTCTTGTTCATTGGAAATTTTGAATTTTAAAAATAAATATAATTAAGTGTTAAAAAATGTTGCCTTTGGCTATAAAATAATAACAAAATTGAATTTATATAATAGAAATGCTGGGGCGATCGTATAAATTTAATTAACCAAATTTTTTTTTAAATGAAGAAAACTGCTTTATAATTTCGGTTAGTTTTTAATGACAATTTGTTATCGAATTAATGTCTAAAAGGAAATTTGTTCAAGGATTTTTCCAAAAAATCATACTGAAAATTTACAAAAATTTACAGATTCTAAATAATACCTAAGAACCTAACTATAGTATAACATTTTAAATAAATATAATAAATTTCTACCATACATAATTCTATCGTATTGCTTACCCTTCACGAATCTGTTATTTACCATCGTCGACAATTTTTCTTTCTAAATTAAATTAATATTAAATGTTTGTACATATAAAAAAAATATATTACTTTAATTTACACTAATGGGATTGTAATTTTAGTCATAACTGTATAATCAAATTTTATTTACCTGGATAAATAAATAAATAAATTATCCAACTGTCCAATATGTCAATAAAATTTTACTTTGTTGGTAACATTAAGTTTAGAATTTAATTTCGATAAAAAAAAATTTTATTTTGCATATTTGTTTCTGTGTAAATATATAGAAATATTCAATTACTTTTATTAATTCAAATTTAATTGTACAAATTTAGTAAATAGTATAATAATTGTCTGTACTGAATAAAGTCAGGTCAACAGCAAGGTTCATAATGACATATTGGACAATTGTTTCAATATATTACAATTTCACTCCTCTAATTATGAGTTCATACCCATTTTTCTCTATAAAATATGATTTTTTATCTTAAATTCCTACAAACTTTTGGTATCAATCTTGTATTTTTTTATTTTCTAAGAATCGCTAAAATAATTATAATTTATATAAATAAATATATATATTTTTTTTGCCTTTGAAAATCGTTTTACATATTTTTTTAAATGCAATATTTCAAATTTGAATGAATTCTCAGTAAAGTGGAAAATTTGTATTAGATTAAAAAAGTTTACTTGGTATATATTCGAAAAAATTATATAAATAACTTTTTTTTTGTGTCCTGGGGATTTTTTATTTATATTTTTTAAATATATATATAAAAGCCCATAAGAGGCAACAGGAAAAGTTTAATAAAGTCTTTTATGTTGTGAATTTTCGATTTATCGCTTGATTTCATATTTAAAAGATTAAGATGAATTTATGATGGATTGTGGTACAAAATATAAAAATAAATATAAATATCATTTATGGGTATATAGTATATATTATATATAATGTTTTTCCTTTAATTTATATGCGCGTTGGATGTTATAAAAGGTATAAGTAATTTGGTCCACAAAATAAAAAATACATTTTTTTAGTAGAAATTATTCGAAAAGATTTATTAAGTTTAAAATAAAATATTTTTCAATTTTTACAGTCATTTTAACAGAATACTGTAATAATATTTAATTTTTTAAATATTTGAGAAATTTCAATTGCATAATTACATTTTAATTTTTGCTTTTGTTTCTGGTGTTAGTTACCTGAAAATTATAAAAATAATAAGTTGTGATCATGACGCTTTTACAAATTGTTCTTCTCTAATAGGAATATACTCAGCAGGAATAATCTGAGACTTATATAAAAGCACATGCTGTGACTGTATTTGTATTAGAAGCAGATATCGTTTCTTACACAGATTCCAATTGCCGATATTCCAATAATGGACATCTTATGGTTTGTAAGGGGAAATGAATTGGATATAGCTATAGGTAAGAGGAAGTCAATTTTCAGGAAGTGTTACTGGTTCAAAGGGATACCTATGGTGGCCTAGTGTATGACGTCCACTGGTTTGGCTGGCGGAGGTTTATAACGTCAACTATGGTTTAGCGGAGGTTTATTTACTGGTTTATAATTGAATTTTGCCCTAAATAATTAAATAATTTTCTTCAAGTAAAAGTTCAAATCTCGAACTATTTCAATTCATTAATAAAATTGTAATTGACATAGTCTAAAAAATATAAAATTAATTTATCCATTTTACATTTCACATGGCTAGTAAAATATATTTGTACAAAAAATCAATATAATATACTTTTTAATACCTCAATAAATATTATATTATATTAAATTAAATATTTGAATTATTTAAGAAATAAATAATAATCCGTACCATCAAATTTTTGTATTTCGGAACTAACAAAAAACTATAAATTAGGCATATTTCCGAAAATATTTCTTTTATATATAAATGTAAAAATATCCTTATAAATGTTTGCATGAAAATATCCTTAAATTATAATAAAAAAAAAATATAATTACAACCTTTGGTTTACTTTATTTATTAATCTATAAAAGAATTAACTAACGTTTAAGCGGATGCTCTCGAAAAATATCCACCAGCAATTACAATAATAATATAAAATTTATTATAAAAACGGAAGGATTATATTCATATATGGATATGCATATGTAATAATCTATGTAACATTTGAATTGCATGGGAGTCGTTCCTTTTTTAGTTAAATAAATAGTTTTGGTGGACCCTATATGTGCAGGATTTCAACAAACAAAAAAATAAAAAAACATACAGAAGCACCAGGAAGGAAATAATATTACAGGCAAACTAACAATTTATGTACTCTATCTATATACATTAAAATTATATACAATACTGAGAGTGATCCACAAAAATATTATGAATTACTGGCACGAAAGGCTATCTACTCTATACTTCCTTTTTATTTGGTTACATATGTATATAGCTAACGTTTATTAGAAAAAGGATATTATATGTATGGATACGATATTTTAATTATATAAATATTTATTTTTATTTGTATAGTAACAATTTTTTTTATTTAAATATACAGGTCACTAGGAAATAGTACAACATAAATATAATTTATGTATTGATTTAAATTTTTCATCATTTTAATAATTATGAAATATAATATTTTTCTTCAAGAATTTTTTCGAAATATTATTAAAATTTAGTTATACAAAATTTATTTTTTTCTAATATATTTTCTTTAATTTTGTGTGCGTGACCATTTTCTTATTAACGAATTAATTAAATTAATCAATTTAAATCTTTATTTCATTCTTAAACAAAACGGAATGTAATATAATTATTTTTTTGCTTGAAATTATATTAAATAAGTTTTGTGTAAATTATATTATATAATATTTTAATATTTTATGTAGAAGAAAATGATGAAAAAAGCTTTTATGAAAAAAATTTGTTTATAAAAAATATTTATCACTATATACACACACTTAAATGTGTTTTTTTTATAATTAAATCTAAAAATTTCTCATAAATATTTCCATATATATTTTCTAACATTAACTAAACTCATTTTCATAATCGGTATTAAAAAAAAAAAAAACAATATGTTCTTGCGCGATTAAAAGCATAAAATGGGTGGTAAATCTTAATAAGAAAGGTAATTGAAATATATTTGCCCAGTTTATGTATAATTTAAAGAGTTACTAAATTTGTAACACTTTTATTATTATGAAATCCTTAAAATATAAATTCGTACTGGCCTTATGCGTGGCTATAAGGGATAAACAAAACTTTATTAAAATTTGCATATTTTGTTAATTTCCATTTAAAACAATATTAAGTAAGAAATGTATTTTAAGTTTGAATTAAATTCATAACGTTGATTTAACGACTATAAATTGAAATTAATTAATTATTTAAAAGGACAATTAAGGATTAATTTAATTATATATAATTTCTTAAGATGAATGATAGAGAGGTTTTATATTTAATGTATTTCTAATTAAAATGATTTAAAATTTTCATATAATTAATTAAATTTAATTTAATTTATTTTTTATACATATAGGTACTTATTATTTTTTTGATAAAGTAATTTTTAAGTGGGGTAAATAAATATATCTGTATATGTAAATTTATTCTCATATTTTCTTTCCATTTACGTATTAAATGAATAAAAATGACATTTAAAAAAAAAAAACAAAAAATATAAACAAATTTAATTTTTAATAAATTTTCTGTTTTTCTTAATGGATTTTTGTAAAAAAAAAAAAAATGTGCATTAAAATATTAAAAATTCAAATTCCATTTCGCTGGGATGTGCAAAATATGTTTTCCATGCAATTCTCTTTTTCTAAAAAAAAAAAGGTAAAAAACAAAAACAAATTTGTATATTTGGTGAATAATTCAAAAATAAAAATTTTCATGTTGTCGTTATATATACTCGGGAATATAATTTCACAGAGAGAGAAATTGACAAAAAAAGTTCATTTTTTATATAGAATATTTTATATATCCAATCTATCTGGGAATTTTATTTTAATATTAAAATAAAATATATACAAAATAAATATAGTAAATTTTTTGTACACTGAAATATTAATATAGATATACTATATTTAATTTTTAGAAACAAATATTATTTCGTCATTAATTTATTTTGATAGTAGTACATATATAAAAAAAACTCCTTTGGCATCGTAATAATTGCATATTTTTACAGATTTTACTTATATACAGCATTCTTCTTGATAATTTACCTATAAGGTTTGCAAAATGGCTGCAAAATATTTTTATATGTACGTACAGCCTATCTATATACATATAAATCCTTTAAATAAAAATAAAAGATGAATTTATATAATTTATATTTACTTTTATAATTTAACAACACAAAATCCCACACAATATAAATAAAAGAAATATTTAAATGAATATCATTATTATTATTGTCATTTTTTACTATGTAATAGTATATTTATACATATAGTATACTCGTATAGTATATATATATATTTTCGACCAATTTATTATAAAATTAAATTAAGAATAAATGTTGCTCTTATCTTTATTGATTTCGTTATACAAAATAAAAATGGTTTAAAAAAACCTGATCTTTAAAATTTTTTTAATGTTGACGGAGGAGCAGAGATGGTTTTCAAAAGGTTTTCAAAGCCAATATTGCTCTAAATTTTTCTACATATATACTCCGTAGCTTATATAATTTATATTATATGTTTTATTTATTTGTTTCGTTTACCATAAATTTTGATAAAAAAACAAAAAACAAAAATTTGAGATTTTTTGAATTTATGAAAAAAATTTTTTCTATATACGATCACATATATATACTTTTTATCTGCGGTTTCTCTTATCATAATAACACTAAATTAAATGATGTTTTTAATTTATTATAGCATATAACAATCGTTCAACCCCGTCGCATAAGTTGGGGAACGATATATAGTTAATTATCACAGGCATCATTTTAGTTGAAAGGAAATGTTTTGGACAAATTTCTAAAATTCTATGTTGAAAATTTAAATTAAATGTCGTCATTATGGACTTTTATCTATATATTGAGTTTTTTCTAATTCACTCAAAAATTTCACTTTAAATTGTATACCAATTTTTAAGTGAATAGTATATAATTAAGCTCGGGGGAAATAGAAATCTAACAATAATTGTTCATGTCCATAAAAACTTAATCAAATTTACTTCAAACATATAAATTTTCGTATAAAGTTTCTAATTTGTCAGATACTTAAAACAATTTCGTCAGAAATTAAAATATTGTCAAAAAAACATTTTATGTATATACATATAATTTTTACTTATTTCCTTTCGTTTTTCCTTGACTCATGAATATAAAAAAGGTATGTAATAATGGATTATCACAAAACAGATTTTTTTCCTTTCCGATTCAAGTCCATTTATTTGCTGGCGCAATCCTAAAGCAAGTCCTTTAACAAAACAAAGTCATTTATAAATTGGCTAAATAATAATAAGAAGAGAAAAAAAAAGCTTTTAAGATGACAAATACCGGAATTAGAGTACTTAACGGCGTGTTGTATTTTTTTTGTGTGTGTATATAAATTGGAAAGAAAAAATCCTTCAAAGTTTACTTTATTTTAGTTTCCTTTCCACATTTTTTTTTTCTTTTTATATACTTTTTTCCTTGTAAATAATTTAAGGAAAGATTTCTTTTATTTATATTTCTCAAAATCTTTTGTTATGTTACTTTATGATTTTATAACTTTAGTATTAAATTATATTTAAAATGTTTTTTATTTTATTTTTTTCTTTATAAAAAATTGTAATTTTGAGTCCTTTTTGAACATCATTTTTTTTTATATTTGTAATTGTCCTTACCTGATTACACTTTAATGTATATTATGTATTTTGAATTTAATTGAATTTATTGTAAATTCAATTAACATAATTTAATGTATGCTTTCCACAAAAATAAGAAATTACTTTATTTCTGTTTTCCTAAACCGACAATAAGATTTGAACATAATTAAATTTTCATAATTTTCATTAACCATAAACTTTGTTTCTGTTTATAACTTTCCAATTGAAATTTTTTCACATGATTTTAAATATAGCAGAGTTTTCCAACTAAACAAAAACAACAAAAAATAATTGAATTAAAAAAGTGAATTTTATATACCCTCCTGGTGTCGATATCAACCCTTCATTAATTAGTCAATAATTTCTTACCATGATGAGCAAACTATATAAAAGAAATTTTAAATTATTTAGGCAATTAAATGTAAGAATAAATACGAATTTATTTTATGTTTCAAATACTAACAAGTCCATAAGTTTGTGTAATTTTAATTGGTGAATTTTATCTTTTAAAAACTAATTTGATTATATTTTTGTTATACAAATTGAATTTATTTACAAATTAGTAAAACAATCATTTATCTCTACATTTTTTAACAAAAAATAATTTTTTTAAACTTGATTTTATTGCAAGAGTTAAGTGCTAAATTTAAGACTGCCTAAGCTTGTGGTCGAGTCCATCAATTGCAGAAAACAATTAATTCACTTATAAATGTAAAGTCATTAGTTTATTGTAATTACATAGTAGATTTTGCACTACAAGAGGAAGTTATGGCACGGAATACATATTACATTAGGAGGTCAAATTTGCAATTGTAACGTACAAACGTCTATAACGTTGTAGATGATGCCCTAATTCTCCACGAGAGGTTAAAAAAATTACAGAAGAAACATTCTATATTGATTTCATAAACTTTAAATTTGAATCAGTCATCAAATTTGTGCCCAATTATAAAAAATAAATGATATTTTTTTTTAGTATCTAAAATATTTTTTTTATATATGTACTATATAATTTAGCCATAAATAAGAAAATCAATTACCAAAAATATTTCTTTTTTCCTCCCCGGATAAAAAATAAAACAAAATTACAATCAATTTATCAATAATAAAAATAAAATCTTTATCTCCTTCCATGTTTGTATTTTTTTTTATTATATATTATTTATCTTTAATTTATTCCCATTGGAATTTTTTTCGTTTGAAATTAACCAGGAAATTGTATTATTTGGAAAAGTAAATGGACATCAAAAAGGAGAAAAGAGGATATTTTTTTTATCCTAAAATTTTTTATATAAAAAAAATATACATACATTGTACTTTTATGTGTATAAATAAATAAATAAATTAAGTTGTCCTTTTCATTTTTATTGCTAAAAGGAAACCATTAAATCGTCAGTGTTTTTTTTTATTTATTTATTTTTGTTTCTTATGATTTTCTTTATGTTTGCAAAAACTAAAAATATGTGAAATTTTTCATTTATTCTATGTACAATTGGTTCTTTTTTATCTAATTTTTGTACGTTGGAAATTATTTTTCATCATAAAAATTAATCGACAAACATTATGCGAGGAACTAAGAAATATTTTTCTATTATAGTTTAACGTAGCTATATGTAGTCGTAATATAAGAGTTAAGTTATCTTTGGTATAACAAGTATAATAAAATTTAAACTATTTAACACGAATTTGGAAAAACTTAATTTATTCATTCATTCATAGTGATAATATTTCCCAATTTACACAATTTCCATATCAGTTCCGAGTGTTGACACAAATTTTTTATTTATTATATAGCAATAAATATTTGTGCAACATATTGAAAACGATTATACTACTAATTTTAATAATTAATTTATTGTTTACTATCAATTTCGTGGCTGACAATTTATATATACCGTATAGGGTATAGAGATAAGTTGATTTAATATCGTTAATTTAACATAAACCATAAATAAACTGTAACGCCCAAAATAAAAGGAATCGATTATATACTTTGGTTATTAAACAAATTACAAATATTATTTGGCACGTGCACAATATGAATGTCCTTTTTGTATATATTTAAAAAGATTGTATTCAATCAACCATTAAAAGGATAATATCTATGGCCACGTGCATTTGAGTTTTATTTATAAAGATCAATTGTTAAATTTTCTTTGAAACATATTTTATATGAAGTTATATGTCGTAGAGGGTATAGAGACGATCATAATTTATAGATTAGAGATCATCAAAATCTTAAAATATAAACCAACAAATTAATATTGAAAAAAAATAGTATAAAAATTGTTTTTAATATGTTTTGGATTTAATATTCAAAATATTATAGAAACTTCAAACCTAAATGTAAATGTAGATTCTGTAAAAACGATAAAAAGAGGGATTGTGCTGTGCTTATTCAAAACTACAGTCCTAACTAATTACTCGTCCTGGTCAAAATTGCAAATAAATATTTGAAAATTTTCTAAAACTTTATAACAAGAAAAACATTTTGACTATATTTCGTTGTTGAACTATAGCTAAATTATACTAAATTATCCAACTATTATAGTTACAATAATATTGGTCTGCCAGTTGCATATATATTGCTTCTTAATCTTAATATTTATTTAAATAAAATATTTGACTCAAATTACAAAATCAAAATTATGGAAAATTCTTATTGGTTTTTTAAAATATATTAAATCAAATTTAACACTGATGATTCTTTTATATGGCTTCAAACAGAATTTGTCAATTGAATGATTTTGAATTGTTGTAAACTCTATGGGCTAAGTTATTATTTACAACAGGAACTTTGAAGTTTTAAATTAGTTATTTACAAACCAAAACATTATGATATATATCAAAGCCAAACTAAAATAAAATGGAAAATTATAAAGACAAAATATAATATTTTAAATATTTCTACATTCATAAATTAATATTTTATTAAATAATACCAGAATATTTTAAAAATTGTGAAGCATATTTCTTTTGGTCAGAGTTGATAGGTCAACTTATAATATGAAATATGTATATAAAAATATGAAATTACAAGGAATGTTAAATATTTTTTATATGGATTCCATTATTATAGCAAAAAGTAACCCTAAATCAGTTAAAATGGCGATTGAAATACCAATTATAATAAACTGAAAAATTCTGTCTTTTGCAGATAATAATATATAAACAAAAATTAAGGAAAATTTAAATTAACATAATTTTAATACTGATTTTCACTTAAATAATTTAACTTATATACGATCCATTTAAAGTTTTATTATTGGAGATTACAACGATCCTATAAAAGCATTATTAATTATTTTCGATTATAAATGTTAATCGTGCAATTTTAATTTATTATTTAATATCGCAAGAAAGTGTTATGACAAGTTCTTTAATATATGTGATTTAATTTGATATATGTCCTTTTTTGTGTATGAATATTATTATAATATTGGTTTTTAATTTGTCTGAGATTTTTTTTATAATATAAAATCGGCTTATAAAATTTTCTCAAAATTTTTGATTTGACAAGACCACCTTGAAAATGTGTAATTTGATCTAAAATCTTTAATGAAATAATCGTGACGTTTTTGTTGTTGTTGTTTATTTTAGTTTTACTTAATTGATTCTTTTTGTAATCCTTTAAAGGATTTTTTTTCACATTTATACGCAAATATGATGTTGAATTAACAAAAATATATTAGATCTTCCGAACAGGAATAAGGTTTTGTACTCTTGTGGGCTTAGCAAGCTTTTGCCTAGTGGGAATTTTAGTCTGTTAGTTACAGTCTCGAATTCGCAAACGATGGCATATAACACGAAGCTAAGATTTGCCATAAGTAAATTACTTTTTTGTTTTAGAAAATTGTGCAAATATTCATTATAATTATTAATATACTAATTTCCAAACTATCAAGTGATTAGAATTCAGATATTCAATTAACATATTTCATATTTTTTTTCATCTATATTTTGAAAAGAATAACAAAAACAATATTTAACTTTTCAATTAATATTATTCACATTTTTTGAAATTATATCAAAATGACATAAGACAGATATAATTAATCAACCACAAAGGCGTCACATCTTAAACAATGACAAATGGCTATAATACATTTATGTTGTGTAGCATAGTTTCATATTTTATTATATATAGAATTTTTAATCCTCTACACAAAAACGAATAAAAAGGATTTTGCCGACAATAAACAATCCCAAAATAAAAAGTATTCCCTTACAAATCAATTAACGAATCGATAATAAAAAATATAGAATTAAACTTTAGATATTTTGTATAAACGAGTTTGCATCCCAATTTTTTTTTTGTCTCTACAAAAATTTAAACGACTTTAACATGGACAAATTCATTGAATTTTTTTTTTCTTTTTGAATCTCAGAAATAATTTATTATCGCACCATTTTCAAACCAACAAACTTTTGAAACCTCTTAACAAACTAAAGATTTCAGAAAAAAAAAACGTCATCAAGAATATTATTTGTCATTTATGTTACATATCCTATCTATGTATATAAAGTTGTAAAGTTATAAAAAGAGTTTTTATTAAAAAATTAGTAGGTATAATTGACAGAAAATAATGAAACAAGAAGAAGAAACTTTCTTTTAAACATAAAAAATTGAAAATTGATCTTGGTTTGTTTATACTATAGTCTCTTCACCCTATCTCAAATTCGATTTATATAATAAATATTATGTTCTAATAAAAAATGATCGATGATTTTAACCAAATCAAAACAAACCAAAAAAGATTAATTCAAATGATTTTTTTTATCTTAATTTTTGATTGAATATTATTTGTGATGCTTTCGAGTAGATAAAAAAACTTATTTACAACAAACAAATTTTTGAATATTTTGAAGATATAATTAAATATAATTTTTAATCAGATTGGAAAATAATTGAATTTACAAATTATTCTCGGATATAAGAAATAAAAAAACAAAACTATTCAAAATATAGAAATTATATCTTGTGCTACAAATAAATGCAAAAACAAAAGTGAGAAATTTAATTCTCCAGATGGAAATTCAATATTTATGGTTAACTAGTTTAATTATATATACATAAACAAATAAATTGATCAGAAGCTTTAAGTTTTACATAGTATATACTGTTTTGCACTTGCCAGTAAAGGTCGATTTTTATTTTCTTTATATGGTGAACAATTATATTAATAAATATACAAAGTATACATGATTTTATGGCAGAGAAATCATTAGACCAGTTTATATAATAAAATTATGTTATAAAACAAGTGGTAATTAAAATAATTTTTATACTTAAAATAATAAAATATACTTTTAAATTATGATATTATAGATTTAAATATTCGTAATTTTATCAATAAATAAATTAATAATATTAATTTAAACATAAAATCATAATGTGTAAAATTTTTGGAATAATTTTTATGATCGACGTTGATTAAAAGTTGAAAAAATCCACTTTTGCATATTTTGTATCAATTTCATTAGACTTTCATTATATATATTGTATATAGTCACCTATATAATGGCACGTTCACAATGGCACTTTAGGAGGTGGACCACACAAGGTGAATTTATTCATAGGCAGAGTATAAAAGTTAATATGATTTAGAAACAAGATATTTTTCGATACCTTTTACTCGTTTGTTTTTTATTTTCAAAAAGGAATTCAAGTGAATGAGTCTTGTGACCATAATAATCCTTAAAACCAAAAGTCGTCAATGATTAAAATTTTAATGAAAATTATGTTTATGTAAGAATAATGGCGATCATGTGTGTTTTTTTTTTAATTTTTATGTTTGATTAAGTGGCAAAAATTTAGCGCGACAAAACTAACACCTATAAATTTAACATTACATATACTTATTGACCTTTAGAGTTCAAATGTTCGGAAATAAAACCAAGAGATAAAAATCTCCTAGACCAAAATTAATAATAATATAAAAATTAATAATGGCACTCCTTAGAGATGCCAACAAAATTGATTAGTATGGGGAAACGGGAAAGGGTAAAGAAATAAAACTTATGTTAGTGTTTCTTGTCGGCGGCACGATTGAACCCAAAAGATATTCTTTGAATTTCCACAATCTATGATAGTTTGTATATATAATCTTTCATCGTCAGTATATTATTATTGAAAAAATCCTTTAACACATGAAGTTGCTTGTTGGTATATTAAAATCTGCCCCAAAAAATGGACAATAGTTCTTAATACTTTATTAATAACTAAACGATGAATTTTATGATTGATTACATATTATGTTGATCGATTACTCTTAATACATATTTATTTTTGTCATTATGTTTCATTTTTGTTTTCGATATTTAATTTATATATGAAAATGTATAAATTTACGAATGAATGAGAAATAAATTTTGTTAATTGTCATAAAATTACAAAGTTTTTCCAATTAAAAATAAAGGATAAACTAATAAATTTATTACTAATAGAAAAATTTCCATTAAAATTTAATTAGAAAAAATATTCATTGAAAAATTATTAAATTTTGTAATGTGATTTTTTTTTTATATATATTAAAAATCGATTTGTGGCAACAGTAGCATTTCATCTTAAGTATAGTATTTGTATTTTTATTTTTAAATAATAGCGAATAGTCTTTGTAAACATCACGAATATTCAATTAAGACTTTTAAATTCAAATATTTTTTTTTTAAATAATAATAAAATAAATATACAATAGGTCGACTCTTCGATATTAAACCAAAAAGTAGCCTGGAACCAATTTTAATTTTCAATTCATCATAACACTATTTTTTTTTTTGGAATATATTATATTGTTGTGATGATAACAATGGACGGCAATCATGGATGGAAGTCAAAAGATCGATAATCATCTTTTAATTCTGTATTGAAAATTTTTATATATTTCGAATCTGTTTTATGCTATGCGTAAAATCAGTTGAAAATATTTTTATTCAATATAATATTAATTTATATAAATATTTTAGGATTATACAATATAATTACTTGCTACTTGAATTAAGTTTTTGAAATGATGAATAGAAATTTATATATTTTTAATTATAAATATTAGTCATAATTTTTCTTATACATTTTTGATTTTGCGTTTAAAGTTTGAACCTAACTTAAATATTATTGAAAAGAATTTAGTATATAAAATTTACTGAACTGGAGGATATATTTAAATATTTTTACATTTGTGTCAAAATTACATCATTATACATAAAATATTTATACATTTATATTTAAATATTTATACATTTATATTTAAAAGATAAAATTATTTGATTTATTTGATGATGAATCAAAATTAAAGATTTAACCTTTACAAACATTTTTTTTTCCTATATATTCAATTAATATCTTGTTTTAAATTTATTTTTAAAGAATTCTTTAAAAGATTTAATCGTATATATAGTATAACGATTATCAAAGGCTACCGAGCTACCGTGTAGGTCACAGTTCAAAATTTATTGTGTAATCGCTTATAAAAGAAAAAATATATAATAAAATATAATATTGAATTTCGTTTTGGTTAAGAAATCCAAAAACAAGTTTTGTTATCTTTTATAAAATAAAGTAATTCATTACTCCATAGCATAAATTGAGCCGACATAACATAAAATATGCATCTATATATCCATAAATATTATTACATTAATAAATAATGTTTTCAATTATATAGAAAAAAAAAAGTTTTTTTTTTTGTTATAAATCACTTATTGAAAACAGGTTCGAAAAAACTACTTAAATTATATTTATAAATCATTTAGCCATTAATAATTTTCAAAATATTTATTCATATTTTTGATAAATTGAAATTATTGAAAATATTATTTGGTGTAAAATTCCAAAATAATCTACCAATGTGTTTGTTAACTAGATTTGTGAATGACGAAGAATATTATTATTTATAATTGGTATATTTTATCTATTAAGCAATTTGACTTTAAAATTCATTAGGATTAGACTGCACTGTAGTAAGAATTCTATCAAGGCTCCATAAATGTCAACAGTTCTATCAAATATCTATAAATACCAACAGTTAAAGTACATATTCTATATATTACATTGATTTTGTTTCAGATTAATAGAATCAATACTTTATGGTTAAAATTCAGTATTTCATTAGCAGAAAGCTGGAGACAAACATTTCACTGCATAATTAAAAAGACTTCTAAGTACATAAATATTATTGGTGTTTATAATCAATTTACCCTAAAAGCAATAAAAGCTTTCCGCCTTTATAATATAAAAAAGTCATAATATTTTATCATAAATCGAAATGAAATAAAATCGTTTAAATATCTATCTAAATATAAATAGATCATAATTTACTAATATATGTATATAATATAAAACTGAATAAATGAATCTCTGTGTGATGGCCACAAGGTGTCAATGTAATTGTCGAATTCATAAAATACTTCAACGCCTGTCAATTTATTTTCCACCCTCAATCCACTTATTATACTTATAGATATGTATATAGTATTAACAAAATATTTCCAATTTCATTATTTCTAACCCCTCTAGTTTTATGGGTTTTAACAGCAACATTATTATATTGGTAGAAATTATTTATGTTTCGATGGTCGTTTATACTGAGGACTAATAAATATTAAACACTGTGTATAAAGTTTTTACCGAATACTTACAAATTCATTAGTTATAGATTTAATGTAATAAAATAACCAATCGGTTTAAATGTAGACAGAGGGGAGGGGGAGATTTCTTTTAACACAAGACGAATTTGTGGTATAATTAATGTATATTTTATAATATAATATTTATATATAGAAAATATTCATTTTGGGGGTGTTAATAATTTTTGTGTTTACGGAATTGACAACGATAAATTACGCACAAAAGTGAAAATTTATATTATATGTATATTATTGGTCGATGATTCCTTTCGCTTTGATATACTTTTTAGTGGTTGTAAGGAAAATGTAAATTTGGAAAAATAAGTATAATGTATAGAAAGGATATTAATTTCGGGATTTGTGGTAAAGTAAAATTAGATTTATTGTGTATATACAGGGAGTATTTAAAAATTAAATGAAATTCTTATCGTTCTGTTTAGGAAATTTAATATATTGGTGAATATACGTTGTAGAAAGAAGCCTTATTATTCTTTAAATATTTATAATTAAAATATTTAATATTTTCATTAGTAATAAATCATTAATTTAATTAAATCATTAACCTTAATTAGGGTCTTCTATATACTTTACAAATTATCTGTTAATCATTTATATGCGAGAATTTAACTAAATTTTGATCTTAATTTATATTTAAAACATATTTTATATAATTCTATTATATATTATTATTACCTTAATTAAATAAAATATTCTATCTATAATTTAAAACAGATGAAATGAATATAACCTAACAAAAAAATTTAAATAGGAATACTAATTTATAACCTCCAGTTTAAGTCTATTTATTGTATATATAAATAACAGGTAAATTTTAACTTTACAGAAGGTAACCAAAAAAATAATAATAATATGACACATAATTGCTTTAGCCTCCAAATTAAAACACTGGGACAGAGAACAAATAACCAAAAAATAAAAAAAAAATTGAGGTTTTATTAGATTAGAATAATCAAATAAGTGTAATATAATCCTATTTTATATGTTTTCTATTCGCATTTTTTTCTCTATATATATATATTTCATGTTTCCATAGCTAAAACGATTTTATTGCTCTTGTTGATATCTTTATATTATAACCTATATATGTACATATATGTAGCTTGTCCTCCCCCTCTGGCTCTGCATCATTTTTTTTTTAAATTTAATTCATTTAACAAAGAAACAGTGACATGACATGGATTTTTTGGGTTCTTTTTTTTTTTGGTTTTTACCTCGTCTTTGAAAAGTCTAAAATGTTTGACACTTTTTTATTGTGGTCGTGTGTGTTTGCTTAAGTAAATATATATAATAATGTAATTTCTCTGGTTTAGAATTTTAATAGGCTGGTAAATGGGATTTTTAATAGGTAAAAGTATAAAGATAACGCAAATAAATCTATCCATATATATAACCATCAAAATTATCATTTAAAAATATATAGAGAGAGAATTTAATACTTTTGTATATATTTAAATTAATCGGATGAAGTCTTTGGGTTCTTTCGGAATTATGTTGTTAAAAAAAAAAACTGTCATTCAGATCAATCAGCTCGTATTTAACGAATAATAATAATGAAATGATCAAAAAATGTTTTTTAAACAACAAAAACTACTTTATAGAATTTATAAATGATCATTTTATTATTTTTTTATATTTCATTTCCGGTTATTTTCTATATTTATAGATGATTAGAAAATTCCTGAATTTAAATTTTTGTAATTTTACAAGATTTTCATATGATTATTTAGTAATTTTTTTGATTTCTAACTTACTCAAATATTAGAAAATAATACAAAAGTACTAACTGAACAATATTTTGAAATTTATAAAATTTTCTATACCATTTGAAATGATCTCATCTATAGTATATTATATTAATCATTATAATAACATAAATTCAGAAATTAACACACACAAAATATATTAGTGTCTAACCAAAAGGCCATAAACCTAAAATTAGCTCAGATTAATTCAAATGTAATTTAACATTTTGCCTTAAACTGCTTTTTTATATGAATAATCGGGCAAAATATGAAATGATGATTTTATTAGATGTGGTCATAGAAAATTTAATTTTCCCCTCGGTAATAAATATATATAAATGAACATTATCCGAAATATAATACTGAAAATGTGACGAATCTGAATGAGCATCTATAGAAAATATTAAAAATTGAGCTGTTAAAATATATATAAAAAAAAAAAATTTGCGTTAGATCTTTATCGCCCAAAAGGATTTACGTATATTCACTACTGTCTGAGATTTTATCAAACTTATTTTTTGATCGAGCACACATGTTCCATTTTTTATATATATACACGTTTTAGTAAACTAATAATCCTTAAGGGTGGGCATTTTTTTCTCTCTAAATACAAAAATCTTCTTTAATTTATTGATGCTGTTCATTGCATGTTTTACTAATAAACACCTTTTTACATAGTTTTAAATATCTACAGTGGAATTAATATTAAGATTTATATCGCTAATGGAATATTTAAGGATGAATTGTATACTTCAATTTGATGTTTTTAGTTTTGTTAATTAGAGGGTAAGTATTAGAGTGTGACAAACTATCAGCATTTTGGGCTGTTAAAATCGTATAAATGCTATATTAAATATCGCATTGAAAAGTAGAATTAGTCGTGATAAGTAATAATGACTTAAGTATTTCATAAATAATTGAAATTTGATCGGAAATATAAGCAATCTCACAATATCCTTTATTTTTGCTTTTTTGAAATATATTTACTTTAATATCTTACTTTCCAAGCTCATTTAATTTCCAAGCTCATTACTTAATATTTTGCTAATATATTGGGTTGAAGAAGGTCAGAGATGAACCACAAATTTATAATTAAGTTTAGTAGGATTTCTGATTTCTGATGGTCTACTTATTATATACTTTATTGCAATTTCCATTGAAATTGTATAAAATTAAGTGAATATTTTTATTAATTGCTCACAAAACCATATTTCCGGTTTTGTGCATATTCGGAAATCTTTTTTTTTTCATTTATTTTACTATCCGTTCAAAAAAAAATATCACGCAGACAATTTGAATATGAAAAGTGTTTTTCCGAAATTAAAATTACAAAATAAAAAAAATAAATTATGTTTGTATGTAAAAATATTGTCGCCATATAACTATAAAATTTATAAATTTCATAAAATATTTACAAAAGCCAAAAAAAAAAAAACAAAAAACAAGTGAAAATTGGTACAGTTCGTTAATTTTAATCTACTAAATTTGGTTTTAAATAATAAAATCGTGTCAAAATATGCAAATTTTAAGTACATTACATATAAATTGATTTTCAGTTTCAACTATGAAAAATAAAAATCATCGCATTTGTTAGGTTAGAAGGGTGTAATATACCATAAAGAACAAAATGAGAAGCATTATGGGTTAAGTGGATGCCATGTTGATAATTTAACATATAAAGAGTCAGAGCAAACACTAAAAAGACGTGTTTAAATATATATAGTCTATGGTCAGTTGTTGTATATGTATAACCCCATTTCATTGGTCTAAAAAAAGTCACACTAAAGTGAAATTATTTATAGGAAATTTAAAAAAAATTAATAAATCCAAATTTCCATCAATAAAAGGTAAGAAAAATAGTATTGTAATTTTAGAATCTTTTTAACTTTAACCATTTTTAGTCTTAAAGTATACCAGGACTCTTTGAAAATTTGAAATACCAAATAAATTCTTTATTATTTCTTTTGGGGAAATGTTTAAATTGTACACAAATTTTTTTTTTATTTATTATTTATTTTCATTTTTTTTTAAATATATATTTTTAGCTACATAAAAAATACTATAGTTTAGGTATATTTTTATTTTTTATTTTTTAAATATACTTTAACACCTTTTTTGTGTGTTGTGTGTGTGATTTGTTAATATTATATAATATAATAATTTTAAATTCATTAAAACTTTTTAAATAAAATTATAAATTATGCTAAACATAATTTTAATATTTTGACCATATATTTGTTTTTTTAAATAACAGAAAAAAACAAACAAATTACATTTTTTTTTTTCAATTTTGCATTAAGTAAAATTTTAATTAGAATATTTTTTTACATTTCAATATATACCAGAATGTTTATTTCAATATATACCAGAATGTTTTTCACTGACAACCCAAAGTCATGTATCCCACCTATGCCTGTTTTTTTGTTGATAAGTTCAAAATAGGCCGTTTTCGTTAACGCAGTATGATCGCAGTATTGCAATATTTTTATTCGTTTTTATGGTATTTTAATCAACGAGACAGCAACTCGACAGAAGGAGCCTTGGTTATGCTAAATTTGTCGACTTTTCACTGTCGATAGTTGAAATACTAGTAAAAAGAATTAATACATTGCAGTACTGCGATCATACTGCGTTAACGAAAACGGCCATAAATCTATTCACAACATATTAGAACATAAAATTTCTTATTACAAATTTTTCTTACATAATTTTTCTTTAGCATTATAAACACAAACGAGTATAAATTAATTTCTATCATTTTTGGGTTTTTTTTATTCTTCAAATTAATTTCAATTCAATTTTTTTAAAAAATTGGAATTTTTTTTTTGCATATTTCATTTTTTTTCATTTATTTAAATTATTAAAATTAATTATTTATTATATTTATTTGTTTATTTAATATATATTTTTTTTAAATATAAATTTTAGATAGATAATTATTTAAATTTGTACAATTTATTTACAATGTTTTTTTTTTAAATCTTGGCAACTGTTTTACACTTTTCATTTCGGTTATTTTTAAAAGCTTTTTTATTTATTTAATTATATAAATTTATGTCATATGTGCAATTTTGTTAATTTTAGTTACATATACAAAAATATTTTATTAATCAAATGTTTTTTGATTTTAAATTAATTTTATTGCACATTCAATAAAAAATTAACTTTAAAATTTTGTGCGTATTGAAAAATAATCAAAATGAAGAGAAAAAATAGAAAATTACTTATCGGTTTTAAAATTAATCTCAAAATTCGGTTTTTTATTACAAAAAAAAAATATAACTTTGAATAATGTGCAACAATCACAAAAATTTCCAAATAAGTAAAAATAATTTAAAAGTATCTCATAATTTTACAGAACAAAATTATGTCTAATTATTAAATAGTTTTTAAACTATTAAATACAATAGAAAATAAAATTATGGTTTCCCTCTTAAAACAAATTAAAAAAATTATTATTTAATTATTCATAATTTATTAAAAAAAAAAAAAATTTACACATAAAAATTAAAGATTTTTTTCGATTTTAATTTATGAAAAAATTACTTAAAAATATTTTAATTAAATAATGAAAAAGAAAAATAAAGAAATACATTATTCATTTTTGCTATAAAAAAAAAATTTATTCAAACTTGAATTGTGTCCTCATCATCGTCACTAGGTAATCGACTACTTTCGGATCGACCCGGCGGACTACCAGGATTTAACGTCGGACTTGGTGATCTTCTTAAATCACGATTTTGATTACCACTATTACTGTTGCTAATACTATTATTATTATTGTTACTGTTAGTGTTACTGTTGTTGTTAATACTATTGTTGTTATTATTATTACTACTGCTATTATTATTATTGTTGGTATTATTTGTTGGTGTAGTACCACCAGTTACAGCACCTTGATAATAACTACTAAGCGATGACAATGAACTTGATGCTGATAAATGTGGAAATGGTGTACTTGGTCCAGGTAAACCACCCAAACTACCTAATGCACCTGGAACACCTGGATATAAACGATACGGTAATGGTTTTTGTAATGCTGCTGCAGCTGCCTGACGATAATATAAATCAGCTGCTGATGGTGGTGCACCATGTGGTGATTGTGATGGATATGGCCAACCACCTAAATATGGTGGACCACCATATAATCTTTGAAATGCTGCATAATTACCAGCTTCAGCTAATAATTCTAAACCAACAGCAGTTTGTCGTTTCCATTTTGTTCTGCAAAAAATTATTAAAAAGAATTAATTAATAACATTATTTGTTGTTGTTGTTGTAAATAACGTTATGCGGTAACTATTTGTAAAACAGCAGAATTTAAAATCGAGATATTACACGCCCATTTAAAAAGCTTCAAAATTGGAAAAAAATGGCCAACATCGTGACTAAAACACTACAAAACATAAAAAAAAATGAAATCCGAAAATTACATATAAAATTTTAATACGTATATAAATTCAAATAATTTTTGGTATATAACATTACAAAATTGTTTTATTCTCTGTGGTAAAACAATTTTCAATCGCGATGATAAATTGAATAAAAGTTATTTGATATTTTTATTGGTATACATAAGAAAATCGTGAGGTACAACAAAAAAAAAACCATTTTTAATTTTTCATCTATAAGTCAAATATTCAGCTCAGCTGATCAGCTTTTAAATGGGATGATAAGAAAATGTAATTTATCTCGAACATTTTCCCTTCTATTTTATTTGGAAGAAGATTTTAAAATAATATTTTTAATTAAAAATTAAATGGTCACGAAATTAAATTAATAATTAAAAATTCTTCATTTTTTAGTTAAATTTTCTTAATGTATATTAAATATCTGCGTATATAAGTTCTACAATTTGAGAAATTTTAAATTATGATAAAATTTTGTTCATATTTTTATTTATATATTTTCTCACAATCCAAAAAAGAAATTTTCTTTAAAATTATACAATTCATTATTAATAAAATATTATTTTGATATTCTGTGACGAATTTTAGCGCGTGTATTTATAAGCTATAAATTAAAATTATAACTGAAGAAAAATATTTTTTATTATTTATTATTTATTAACTCTTCTTTTCCCCTTTTTATATAGAAGTAAATGAAAATTGTTTTTAGCTTTTGATGATATTACAAAAATAAATACAATTATTATTATTATTATATTTGAAAAATATTATATTTACTTTACCCATAAAGGATATTATATTTAAAGGATTTATTCCATCACAAGTGTAAGTTCACCCTAAAAAATGTTTTTTTTTTTTGTGAATTTCGCATGACGGAAGTGGGTACTACATTATATAAACCGCACAGAAATTTTCTTAATACTTGCAATATCATTATTTTTGCTCATACAATGGAATAACGATTAACAGCCAGTAGCTATTTTAAATTTGCATTCCATCCGTTTTCTATAGTCGTTAAAAATAATTATATCTGTTTTTAAATAAAAAACCACAAAAAAAAAACGAAAATATCCTTTCATTTAAATAAACGGTTTTTTGTTACAAAAATATATGTCAGCAAGGAAGGAAGTCACAGAAAATTTCGATAATTGCAGTATTTGTGCATCATCACTTTTTTTTATTATTATTTTGCTGAAATGATCTTGTGTATTATTTATATTGTAATTGTTTAAATTGTAAAAGTCCTTTAACATGAAATTATTGAATAAAAGGGAGTATATCCTGTAGGGATAAATTTAATATTTAAATATATTTATAATAAGTTATGTAAATTTTTGAATGGATTACAATTAAAATTTATAATATTTAAATCTATTGGTTAGAATTAAAGCTTGCGATGACTTTGTGGAATTTCTTTCAATATTTTAAAGGATTTAATAATATTAAATTAAAGGATTTCTATCTGGGAATAAATATCATCTGTGTTTTTTAAATGTTATTATAGAAATTGTAGTTATACGATAAACATAATCGTGTGGACTTTTAAGTTACTAATACTGAAACCTACATATATTATAGTATAACCATATTCAGTATACTTAATTTTCTATTTATTATCTTTGTTTATTATTCGGTATCTTTAACGTTGTCTTTAACCTTTATGAACAAATGGTGTGAAATCCTATTAAAATAATAATTATCAAATTCCTAACATCTACAAAAAAAAACAGAAAATCAAAAAAGATTTGTTCTCACTCTATAAAATTTATCTTCCTAACAAAACCACGTAATATCGTCATAAAGTTCAATCTCTCATTCACTCAGCATGGTTACAAAATAATCTTTTAAGATTATATTAATATATAAATTAGAAAAAAAACGATTCTCTTCGGCTTCCGTAAAAGGTGAACCGACAAAATAACACTACTGCAAACAGAACCATATTAACCTGACGGAATTTGTAATTGATATACTATACCATTTATTATTTAGAAGATGAAATCTCTCTCTCTATTTGGGATTTAGTAATAAAAAAAGGATGTATATAATTAGAGGAATTAGGTAAATAGGGTCAAATGAACCCCTGTAGTGAAATTGAAAACAAAATGATCTAGCAAAATATGCAACGTCAATTTCCGGCGCCAGTCAAGTCCTAAATGAAAATAAAACTCACCTCTAATTCTATTATAGTTTTTTTTTAGCAAAATTAGAGGTGGTTACCTAAAGTAGTGGCGCCAAGGACTAAATGCGTTTTTTTTTTGCTAAATCGGAACAATGTATATATAATACAGAAAAAGGTTCGAAGGATAATTTAATAAGGAAAAATTTAGTTTAATATCATTTTCGGATTAGAAAGTCGCCGATATTTAGAAGAAAAAAAACGATGTAGACTCCTACAATATATTTTTCTTGAGACTTTTTTGAACATTTCTTAAAATATTATTTTTACATAAACTTGTAATTAAATAACATTAAATAATTATAATATTAAATAAATTGATTTTTTTTTTTCAAAATAATATTTTTAAAGATAATTAAATGAACGATGATTGTATTCTTGAACAAATTCTAATTTTTGTACATCCATAAATCATATAAATTTTTACATTAATATGAATTTGAGTTATATGTACTTAAAATTAGGATATTCAACATACATAGTAGTTTAATTTGTTAGGTTACACAATTTAATTTTATCTGTTTTATGATATCCGGTATAATAGTGTATTTATTATTCTTAAATTGCGTGATTTCTGGGTAAATTAATTACCGTATTTACAATATAAGTAATTAAAATATAAATAAATTCAATTTAAACACGTTAATTTTTCAAATTGCATTAACATAAAAAAAAATGTATTTGCCACAGATAAACAAAACAAAATCTGATTAAAATTAAATATCATGGATTTGGAAATAAATAAATATAAATACGGAAAAATTAACTTCTTATTATATACATTAAAATTTGCATAATTACAGTCCTCAATATACGAAACAGTTTCAAAACTTTACTATACACTAACATAAAATTATATTTTTTGTTTTGTAATTATACATAAAATTATGGCACTTTTTTTTTTTAATAATATTCCACTAGAAAATCATATAACAAATAAATATTTAAAAAAAAAATTCACCAATAATTGTTATAGATAGTGGACAAAAATTATTTGGTTAACATTTTCAAGTTGAACAATAATAATAGTTAATAACTTTTGACTGAGTTGTGAATATTTAATTGATATGATTTATTTGTGTGATCAAATCTCTCTCTCATATATTGGGGGCTAATTAAATGCTTGTTTTATATCATTAATTAAAAATAATTCACGAAAAATAGAGTTACATATAAATTATAATATCATTAATATTGTTTGTTAAACATATAATAACATCAAAAATTACTATTATAGGATAAATATAGATTTAATTATATAAATTTTATATATAAAAATATTAAAATATGTTTTTGTTTTGAAAATTTTAAAACAAAGCTTGAGCTTTTTTGAATAAATATAGACCAGCGCGAAATACAATTTTCACAATAATTCAAGTTAATTGAAGTGAATTTCAATAAAACAACAATGGAAATGTCTGAATAAAAATATATAGCATGAATTTTTATAGTACAATTTGGAGAGTAAAAACTGAAATTAAAGGGGAGCTACAATCCAAATTGACATCGTAACTGGTATACATATAATTGTGTAATCTAAAAACTAGTATTTAAAGGAGATGTGCATTTAATGTATACACGTATAATATTCATTATAAGATTAAGATTATTTAAGAGGATTATAGTAACTATAATCATAATTAATTAATTAATATATAAAAAATTTAATTTATTTTGTTGTACAAAATATTATAAATTTGCACTTGATTGCATGCTATAATTTTTTTCACTTGTAGTAAGAAAACGAAAAATTTTGTTTGTTTGTTGTATAAACTAGGAAATTATAAAAATTCAAAATTACAATTAAATACTATAACTATATACTAATGCTGTGAACTCTCATAATATAATATATATGTACATATAGTAATAATTGATTCAAAAATTAAAACCGTAATTAAGTCATATAAAAAACTGCACAAATATAATGTTGCAGTTCTTTTTTAATTCCGTCTTTCTAATTGTGCTAATTAATTGGTTGAATGAATGAAAAATATGTTTGTTCATAAAGTTGGAATGCATTTATATTATAAAAGTGTTTCGAATTTTATATAATGAATATTATAAGTTCACGAGTGAAAATTTTGTAATTTTCTGGTAATTTTAAAAATTGAGGTAATTTTTCTTAGCCTAATTTGTAAGAGAAGTTTTCGTGCAAGCAAAATTAATAACATTTTTAATGGTTTACAATAGAGAAAACGTCAATAGATTTAATTTTATTTAGTTAACAAATTTCTACAACTATTTATTATATTTTATTTTTCCAGAAACTCTCATCAGCTTTTAAATATCTTTATTAAGTTTAATTCAAAAGTGGTGACTCTGGTTAAATATTCAATTATATTCTCTATCCTAAGGTTATAACAAGTGCACCGACACTTGGCGGGTTCCTCTATTATACCTAAAATATATAAAGATAATTGCTATCCATTTATTGCAGATGATTAGGTATTTATATGTCTACAATCACATATTATTTTTCCATCTTAAAGACATATTAAACTAACAAACTCTTTTCAAATCAAATATATACAACATTATCAGCTCATCATCATCATCATTATTATTATGATTCCAAAATATTAAATATATATATTTTTTGTAATAGAATCGTTTTGCTGTGTAATATATTGATGGTAAATGATCGCTGGATATATGGATTGTGTATATTTCTCCTCCAACGAACATTATAAATTTTATTATTAAACATTTATAACCTAAAAAAAAATCGAATATAAATACTAATAATCGCCGATCTACTATAGATATATGCTTCTGGTAATTTTAATTTCTTCCCACAGATTTTCAAATACTTTTGAAAATATTAAATCATTGTCCCAAAAAAAAATCGATATAAAATTATTATAGGAAGGAAATAAAAAAAAAAAAAAAGAATTTTTTATAATAATTTTCTTTAAAAAAAAAGAATGGATTTAAAAATGGAAAATTAAATAAAAGTCGACAAGATTTCTATATAAAACTGAAAAAATAATAATAAAGAAGGTATATAAGTTATATTTTTATTATTATTAATGATTATATATAAATTTTTTTTTATCAAAGTTTCTCTCTGATTTTTGCCGAAATATTTCATCGCTTACTGAAAAATTCAATGTTAAAGGTGAAAATTTGGCAAGTCATTTTCATTCCTATACCATACGGAGTTTTTTTTTAAACTGGCGATCTTTTCGAGAGCTACATATATAATAAATAAAGATGATCGACGTCAAATATATATATTATGGCTCCAATAGTCTGTGATGGTTGCCCATCAACAGATGGGTCGACATATATGTAAGTATTAAGTGGTTTAGTTGAAAGATTATTAATTTTTTTTGTTATTTCATTATTTATTACAAGTAGCTTTTAGCTTTTAATTTTGGATTGTATTGATTAAATGAGATTTTATTGCATGATGATTAGAATTTGTTATGTCAACAAATAAAATTAAATTCACTAAAAGCTTCTGAAAAATTCAAAATTAACAGCAAATTTAATAAATTTAATATTTTATATATATATTAAGGAGCTTTTACATGAGCGATTTTTCTTTATTCGCAACTAGTGGAATTTATGTGGGACGCGATACGCGAATAATGACTTGCCAGTGTTAAATAAATTGATAATCAGGTAAATAATTTAATTTATAAAACATTTCTATGTCAAAAATAATTTTAAAAAATGTGTTACTTAGCTATAAAACGAATTATTAGCAGTTCACAGTTCGCGTCTCATTTGCAAGCTGCTTTATTTTTTATCAAAAATTTATGAATCCAAATAAGACTTTTATCGAAATTTCTCGTTACTATACAAATACAAATGTTCCCAAAAAAAAAATTATAATATTTAATTAAAAAAATTTCATTCCATCTATTTTTGAAAATTCCGAAAATAATTGAAAAAAAAATTAATTTAACAAAATATTCGTGATTTAAAAAAAAAGGTGAAAAGTTCATCATCATCTGAAAAGCAAATATTGGAAAAAAACCCAAACCATCACCTTAAGGCCATTTTGCTGTACAATTTACTCAAATATAATATAAAAATTATAGTTTTAAATCAAATTCAAACATTTCTTTTTTTTCAAAAATTTTATTTTGATTCTATCGTGAACCATTTGCTACTGTGTATTATATTATTTTTTTTTGTGGTATGTAAAAGAAAAATTCAATATAAATCAATTCTATCTGCGCCACCACTAAACTTCTTCAAAATAATTTTAAATAATATTTAAATGATTATTATTTATTTTTATTTTTTTGTTGGTTTTTCTCTATTCTTGTTTTTTTTCCCAAATGGTCCAGAGGTTCAGCTTAAATACTTATATGTATAAAAAAAACTGATCTCTTTGATCTTTTAAATGCGCTCCCAAAAACAAAAATTTAGCCTAGTCATTTTGACCATTTAAAAAAAGATTCCTTTAAAAAAACCAAAAAATTTGTATAATATATTTCCAAAAAAAAAACAGAAAACAGAAACTTAGTCCCCCTTGAACCCCGCCGAGTATACAAAAAGGTGTTTATAATTGGTTTGAACCGATTGTAATTATGTGGATTTATAAGGTTTGTTTAAACTATGTTCTCAAACAATGAAGAAACCGCGTCTTTTGTCCAAATTTCTCTTAATTTTACTCCTAATTGGTTAGTAGTACAACGACGAAAATATATACAACGAAAAATTTTTTTTTTATAGGAAATGATTGTCATTGTTTGATGAGGGTTTAAAATTTTCAGAAGGAGGCGTTAGTTTACCTTTTGTTTCTTTCATATAAAACTTTTAATTTTTCGTACTCCGGTCAAGTCTTTAATTTAATTTTAAATTAACATGGGAATTAATAACCACCAGCACCACACACACACACACAATTAACAAACTAAAAAAATAATCAGAATAATTTAACTTTAATTAAGAAGTCATTAGTATTCCACAAATAATCTACCTAACAATTAAATTATTATTATTATTTTTTTTTTATTAATGGAAATTAGTTTAATTTTTAAATTTTTCGTTAACCAAAAAAAAAAAAAATTATGTATAAATTGTTGAACGATTATCACCCCGTCCCCATTGCCGACAATTATTATTTTTTATTATAGAAAGATCATATTTTTTTTTTGTTAGAGAAAAAATATCAAATTTAATAAATGATCATGTAGATTTTTTTTTGCTGTTGTTGTTAGATTTTTCAATCCACGAATTGTTATTGAATCTAAATTATAAAAAAAATAACACCGAAAATAATTAATCAAAAGTCAACAATTAAAAAAAAAAAATATCTAATAAATAAAAGAAAAATATAATTTTCACATCGTAAAAATTATTTTATTTGATTTTTATGATTGAGATACACGTACTCGTATATATGATTTTCATATTATCTTAATTCAGGGATTCTTCCACTTGACTGGACATTTACATTTATAAGTTTTCTACATTTGAAAAATTTAATATTATTATGCTAATTAGATGACAATTTCTGTTTCGTTATACCCTTCTTTAATTTATTGCAAATTTGTGGTTTTGAATTCTGAATTTTTATTTGGTCATAAATCATTTACACTTTCTGGAAAAATTATACTATTCGTATATACAAAAGTAGTGTTGAATATTTTTGGATAATGCATCACCGGTGTTAACTAAAGTGTATAATTATATTTTTAATGATTAATAAAATATTATGTTTAAATAATATTTTACATGTTTCTTGTTACTTATAATATATGTAATAGCATAAAATTATGATAATTGAAATTTGAATAATTCAAATAAATATAGTTTGATAAATTTACTATAATTAAGAAGGTTTGGAATTTATATTAGTGTAGTAGAATAACAAAATATTATATCCTATTTATAATTTTCATATATTAAATTTGTAAATTTTTTTATCGTATATATTTTTTCCGTCCTATTGCGGGATGGTACACAAATTTTTGTTTCCAAACTAAAGCAATAATTTTTTTTGGAAAATTGTATTATTTACTTTTGTATTTTGCCTGTCAGAAATTAGTCAGTAAAATTATATCGATTTTCAACAAATAAAAGTGGTAATTAAATAGTTAAATTGATGTATATACACTTCTTAAAATGAATTACATCCGTTTTGTTGGAGTAATAAATTTGGAAATCAAAATAAAGTTAACTTTTTGTTTTGTTTATTGTCCTTTGTGATGCGGTAATAAAAGTCAGCGAAAAACATAAAAAAATCATCATTCTTTAACACCAAAATTTATCACTCACATGAAGAATGAATAATATTTTCAAAATGCTTTTAATGTATACAAAGAATAGTTAGAAAAAAGTGTAATTTATCGTTAAATATACATTTTTGGCAATATAAATCATCTAGATAAATTTTCTAAATGTACAATCTATTTTGAATATTTTGAAAATATAAATTATAACTTAGGAAAAATCGTGAAATTTTTATAGTTTTCTTTTTAGTTTTTTGTAATATTTATCACTTCTGCTGAAATAGTATACTGCCCTCTGCATATATACAATTTTAAATCAATTCTACTTTGTATACTAAGCTCTAATCATGGATGCTAAACCGACATTATATGCATTCAATTATCATCTACATGTTCCAAGAATTGTAAATTTTATATCTTTGTTTTCACATCAAATCCGAAAGAAAATCGCCATTTTAAGATAATGACTACATATACTGGTGTTGCGCAATGGTATATACATATTTATTATTTGAGATAAGCGAATCCCATTAAATCTTTTATATAAGTTTTTCGTTTGTTTGGAAATTTTAAAACAATTTTCATATAAAATAAAAAAAAAATTCTTTTGTGGTTTTCATTTTATTGAACCTTTATATAATCCGAATCCGAAATGCTAATTGGAAAGTTTAAAATAATATCCACCTCTTTTTTTGTTGTTGTTGAAGAGAATTTTTGCAACAAATTACAGCATTTTATACTTTTCAGGATTTAAGAAAAATAAGAAAATTGCTGGTACACGAAAAATCATTTATTTTTTATTTAATACCAATTTTATTTTTTTTTGAAAATTGTAAATTTACATATTTGGATTATTATAGAGTAGAAAGCCCACATATGTACATAAAAGTCTTTAAATTTTTATGCACGAAAGATTTATCAGATAATTTTCCATTATTCCTTGATCGCGTAATTTATAATTTTACATTATTTCTTTGGGGGTTGATATTTTTTTTTCATTATTATTAAGTTATGGTTTAGGTCCATGTTATTATCTTTCAATATTATTATTTTTCAGACAGAGTTAGTATCACAGCCAGCAGTCAAGCTTTATATTGCCTAAATTGTCATTTCATTTGTAATTTTCCACATGCAAACCAGATTTTAAAATTGAAAATATGAAATAAAAGAAAAATGGTTTGATTTGATTTGATTTGATTATGGAAGTGTTACTAAATTACGGGGATTGAAGAGTTTTAAATTGATATTTTTATTTATTATTGTTGTAATATTTTACGGTAATGAAGAGAGAATTGAATTGCTTCAAGGATAAATATTCACTGTTAATAATTTACCATACACGAAAAATAATAATTGTTTTATGTATATAGAAACATTTGAAACCTAAATAAAAGTTTTCGTAAAACTTTTCTTGGTTATTAAAATAAAATCTAAATCTTTGTTCATAGTGTAGTCGTAGTGTATAAATTTGAAATTTTAATTTTCTTTAAAATTTTGAAAAATCCTTGAAAACACGCTATATAATTTTCATTTTCAAAAAAAATTTATTATACCTTTAATCTTTAGACAGAAATGTTTTGCTGAATGTTAAATGTGTACATAAATTTTACAATCGTTCTTTTAATTTCATAAAATTTTAAATTTAAAGAGAACATTTTCATATACAATACGCCCCAGAAGCTTTTATCAAAGGATATTAACGTTTAAATCTAATTTGCAGTTTTTAGCAACAAAATTTAACTGGTTTTTTTTTTTACAAAATAAAATGGATTTGATTGTATACACACTTTCATTATATGGTATTGCCTTTATATACACTCGTCGTATTTATCGATTTGTAAGAAGATAATAGCTTTGGCAACATATTTGCATAATTATTTAAACGTTTCAATTGTAATTTCATATTTTGTATATAGATAATAAATTCAAAAGATTTAGTTTAAATAGGAAAATAAATATTTAAATTTTCTTTTTATTATGTACATACAAAAAATTTTGTGTGTTTGGTTCGTTATTTTTAAATATCCAAAAAAAAAAACATTAATTTTTTTTAGTTTTCTTCTAAATGTACATAAAACATTTACCTGAACTAATTTCATGATCATGCGTTTAAATTACCTGTGACTATGGACAACAAAAAAAAGCCCTAAAACAGTTTTGAGGATCGCTCAACTAAAAAATTATATTTAATTCTCTCACAAATCTAAAAAAAAAAATAAATAAATAAATAAATTATATTTACCATTTATTTATTTTTTCTAAATTAATTTCCAGTATCATTAAAAATAATGGAACAATGAAAGCCGCTTAAGATTTTCAGTGAATCTCAGAAGAAAAAAAAATTACTTGGATACGCTTCTTGTACATTTTGGATGGTAAGACGCGCCTCTCTCTCTGTATATTATTTACATAGTAGCCTAACGTCCATTCCAAGGTTTCTTTTTTTTTCAAGTTTTCAACGCTTGTTTAATTTTCATGGAAAAAATAATTGGGTACAATTTTTCGTTGTTGGTTTTTTGTATTTATATTTGAATTGAAGATTTTTTTACTATTTAAATCGCATTAACAAATATAAATATAAAATAGATCGGAGAGCATTTAAAGAAAATTTAAGATTATGTTTATTATTTTAAAAACACCGTGTAAAAATATTCTTTACCCAGCGTTAAATTGTAATTTTCCCTATGTAAAGTTTAAAGTAAAAATAAATATATTAGGAGGTGAATTTAATAGTTAATCATATAGTTTTTTATTACTTTAAAATTTAATTTGTTTTATTAAATTCAATTTTTAATATTTTCATTTAATATATAATTATCAAGCATCCTTAATTATCATTAACTTTGATTTGAGACAAAAAAATATAAATCATATATATTATTTATAGTTTGATTCAAACTTTATAATTGAATTTTAAATAATTTTATAAATAATTTCTTTTGTATAATCAAAAAAAATTACACGTTTAGAATATATAATTTAAGTTTAACTATGTAAAAAAGCTTAACTAATTATAATATACATAAAAAAAATTCGTGGTTTCCATTGACCGCAATCTTGTTTGCGTAGCAAATTGACATTTTCTCTTATATATTATTCTTTAATTTCTAATTACATTAATTTCGTTATGGCGGACGACGAATATCACCAACGCTCTTTATTTTTATTTTTTTTTGACAAAATTACCACAATTTTTACAAAATTTCATATATAGAAAGTTCAGAGCAGCATTTTTAAACATGGCATAGCATAGTATAGAAAGAATGAAAATTTATATTGTGTGTAAATCCATGGGAAGAGTTTATAGTTCTTTGATATTTCTATAGCAAATGATTTTAATTGGGCCACAAAAAACATGATTGTAGACATATATTCATTAGAAATATAATTTAACTAAGTATATATGACATAAAATAAGTTAGGTAAGCTCAAATGGGGGTGGGGAAATGATAATTGTTTGACTAACCAAAAGTTTTAAAGATTCGATTGGGTTTAATATCACGAAATAAAATTATCGTATACATAAATAAATTGCTTAATAAACAAAAGAACTATAATAATGAACGAATAGTGAAAATTAACGACAAATATTTTTATATGACATTTAATTTACATAAATTAAATTCATAAATATATTTTTTTAGAAATTTGAATTTTTGATTGGTTTAATTTAAAACATAACTTAAGTAATAAATTTGATTGACTTAGAAAATTATCCAAATTTAAGTTTAAATTCCAATAACTAAAATATATTCATAATCTTTTCTCTAATTCGATTAAATATATATATTTTCCTTAACGATATGTTATATATGTTTGCTATACGAGGTTTACCAAAAATTTAATATAAAACAAGAAACTTAATTATAATATTTTCATTGTTTATGATTTAAATCAGCTTACCTTCGATTTTGATACCATGTTTTAACTTGTGTATCACTTAATCCTAATTTATTTGCTAATTCCATACGATCTTGAACACTTAAATATTTTTGCCTTTCAAAGGATTTTTCTAATGTTTGTAATTGATGATCGGTAAAAGCTGTACGGGCTTTACGTTGTTTTTTACTTAAACCGGAAGTACCGCTTAAACCGAGACCACTTTTAATGCTATTACCATCTTCATCTTTGGCACCTGTAACCATAAAAAAAAAATATAAATTATAGTTATAGTGAAATTAGTGAAATAATATTTAAATTTATATAAAAAAAAAATATTGTTTCCTTGTTAAAAACTTATAGAAACATTTTGCTTTTTTCATATATAATTAAGTTTGCATGTTTTGAAAATGAATAATTTTCATTAAACTCAAAAAAAAAATCAATATTTATTTTAACGCATAATTATCACTAAAAAATATTGTTTGCATTTTTTTTTTCTTTAAATTAAATTAATATTAAAGTATCTATAATCATAATTTTTGCTCATTGAACATTTATCACACACGCTAATAAACAAATGTCGGGTATATAATATAAAATTTTTAATATCATATGATTTTCTAAAATTCTATTTAATTTAATTTAAAATCTATCCAAAGAGACACAAAATTAATATGAAATTAAATATATAATTTTACATTAGTTCTTAGTAATTTTCTTTTGATTATTAAATAAATACAAAAAAAAAACAAGCTGAGAAAAAATAGCGCTAATTTAAACATTTTTTGATTTGAAAATAATATAAAATTATTTTTTATATATATAAACGCAATCGCGTGCTGAATGAGCACTTAATTTATATTTAATGTTGAAATATCTTGAATATATTTAAATTATTTTTTTCCATATTTTTTTTATTCTATTTTATTATCTACTACTCCTATGTTCTTAATGATTTCTAATAGATATTCACTAAAATAGAAGAGTTCACAATAATTATTTGTGTCTTTAAGAAAAATTCACAATAAGTTTTTCCAATTGCTGGTAATATAACTTTTACCTATAATATAAATTTTCTCATGAACTTTTTTTCTCAAAATGGATCAAAGTTCAAAGATTTTCATCATTTGTGGGTATAGAGAAATCTATATATCTCAATTTACAATATTATTGAATAATTTTATCAACAACCAAAAAAAAAAAAAACAAAATTAATTTATCACGAAAAATGATCGTAAAGCTTTCAAATTACTGTATTAATTTAGTCACGATCATAATCTAAATTTTTTTATTTTTTTTTTCAAATAAAAACTATTCATTATAAAATTATACAATCTGAACTTTAAAATCAACTTTAAAATCACTGAAGCAACTCCTCTATAATCACATAGCTCTATAACAACTACTAAAAAATTAACTAACACAAAAAAGCAAAATTGAAATTGTTGAAATTGTAAATTGACCTGTGTAAAATTAGAAATAAATACCAAAAATTAATTTCAAATCAAATAATTTTTTTAAGTTTTTGATTGCAAAATTTTAGTTATAATTATTAATAAAAAGGACTATGATTGTGAAAATTGGAGTAAATCTATAAAATATAAATTAATTTTGTATAGTCTCAAAGTAGTAAATTTTTCAAATCGTATTTTCTGTTCTATGCAATTATACAAATAATTTTATCTGACATAATTTTTCATTGAAAATTTGTTTTATAAAATCTGAACGTTATAATTTCTATAGCAAAAATTCTAAACTTTTAAATACACGATTAAAATAATGTCAAAGTTAAATAAATATTAGTTTTTTGCATGTTTGTAATTTTTGAAATAATAACAAAATTACATTATATATGTAATAAAAAGCATAATTTTAGATAAACCATCCAGAAAATATTAGAATTTATTTATGAATTATGTTTAAATTTTGCTAGCGAAAAAAAAAAGAATTATATACAAAATTAATATAAAAAAAAAATATTTATATAACGATAGGAAATGAAAAAGAGTGGAAAATTGTTTAACTATCCGGGAAAATATTATTAAAATGTCATAAACGATGCTTTAGAGATAAACGGGTATAATTTTTTTTATATATAAATTAAATTTTACTTTTGCATTTTGTAATTTTTTTAACAACAATTATTTAATATAGCAAAAATTATGTAATTATGTACATTGTTTATTCTGTGTATATTTCGTTTATCATAGAATTTAATGCATATAAATTTAACTATTATTTTACTATAGAACACGTAAATATAAAAAAAAAATCACTGATTTGCTTAACGTGTTCTAGTAAAATTAACTAAAACAAATTTAATTGTGAGAAACGAAGCAATACATTATTTAATATGTTAATAGTTTTTTTTTTTCTTCAAGTATAATCAAGAGAAAAATGCTTATAAGAAAATTCAGAAAAATTTATATACAGTTCAGGGGAAAAAATTAATGAAAATTATAAGTTAAAAACTCTTTCAAATAATTATAATATGGAAAATTTTTGTGATCCTTTAACATTAAAACTCTCACTTTTCCTCTCAATGTCTTACTGTTGTATTTTGTATATACAATAAATTATAAATAAAATATTTTGAAAAAAAAATTGTTTATGATTAATTTCCTCAATTTAATTATTAAAAGTTTATTTATATATATACAGTTTCAAAAAAATATTATATTGAACTTATACACTGCAAGTTAATTGCTATTTTCCGCAAATTATATAATAAAAAGTATATAATAATATTTGTGGTTCATTTTAAATTCATAAAAATTCAAGTTAAATAATTATAAAATTTAAAAGAAGCAATTCGTTTTTTTTTTTTTGTTAAATGTTAAATGAACATTTATATATTAGACAGATTCGTGTTGCATGTAACGCGCGCAATATAAAACCTCCAGGTAAGATGACGTAATATATTTAAAAGGTAATAAATACTCAGTTTAAAAGTTTTTAATTTTAATTTTTTGCATAAAAAAAATTATATTTTGGAAAATTATAATATAAATTATATTTTAATTTACGGAAATTAATGAACTTCCGAAATAATTAAATAAAATAATATTAAAATACATAAATCAATTAATTAACGTATATATAAATGTCAGTTATTGATATATATGCTATTTAAAATTTGGAACAAATTATTTGGAAAAGCTTAAATTTAATAATTAACTTCTTGTTATATGAAACACCAAAATGAAAATATACTAATAATTTTTATCGTTAATTATGAAAACAGCATAACTAACAAAACGTAAATTAAATACAAATGTTGGTCCAGTCAAGTGTAAAATATTTTCTTCCTGTTTATATAAAAAAGTTTAATATTTATAATAATTATGTTTTATTTAAATATAAATTGAAAGTTTTCGCGCGATTAAATGTTTGTAAATGAACAATTAAAAATTAATTTTAAATAAGGAAAAAAAAACAATTTTCCGGCTTAAAACAAATTGAAATTTTCAAATTATATTCACAACAAAAGTCAATGAGAACTTAATTAATGAGCTTGTTTACATTTAAAAGTCATCTCTCAAAAATTTAATTAAAAATTACAATAGTTGGAAATGGATCCAACAAGATGGTAAATATAGAGTTCAATTTTTTTAACTATATAACTTTGAATATACATAAATCCAATAAACGAAAAATGATCTACATTACATATTTTTCAAAGACATAAAAATTTTTGAATGTAAAAAACCTAATGACAACGACGACATATGGAGAATGATAATTCAAAAAAAGTCTAAATGCAAAAAGTCCCTAGTTTCATTTTATTATACAATAATTCTTTGCTTATTTAAATACATAATACAAGTTTTTTTTTTAGGCCTTAGGCTCTGGATATTTAGGTTCCTGATGCCTGACGATGATGTTGAATAATTTAAATTCGACATGCAATTACCTTTTCCTCTTTCTTTTTTTATTGTCCGTCATATGCGCAGTTCATCTAAAATTTTCAATTAATGTGCACATTGCGTCCTGGTTCACATTTAATTTTTTTTCTTTTTGAGTTTATTATTTAAGAATATTGTGTCAAAATAGAAACAGTATGGTGCCAAATTATAAATAGAGGGGAGATGACATAGGACTTTTTTATTATTATTGGTTTTAATAATGATGAAGTCATATAGTAGTAGAGACTATATGTCAAAGTATAAGCTGTATATGATTTTATTGAACATTAATGTACAAGGGCGCGATTTTTATTAATTGAAATGTGATCAACTCATAATGATTTTTTATTTTCCAAATAATAATAAATCTGAGAAAAATTTAAACACACAATTTCTGTCACGTCGAAATTTAACTTAAATAGTGGGTTGTGTACATATATTCGCGTTCACAACAAATAAATAAACAAATTTATTCATATTTTTTAATTGATAAGTAATCAGTATATGTACATAATATTAAAAGTCCAAATTTAAGTAAATTCTTTTTTCTGTTTGAAATTAACAAAAAAAAATTTGATTTTCCGTTTTTCTAAATTACCTTTTAGTAAAACGGGGGGACGTACATAAAATCTACAAAAAGAAAAATTAAATAATTTCCAAAATGTATAATACATTTTCTCCATAAAAGTTACCATTAAAAAGTGCATGACATTTTACCACACACCACCGATTTTCAATACCATATATCCAAAAAAAAAACAAAATTATTCAGAGATTTTAATCTTTTTATATATATAAAAATTGGTGGTTATTTTTTTAAGTGTAATTTTCACTTCCCCAGCTTTTTAAGGAATTAATATAAAAAAGCACATTTAGTATTTACAAAAGTGAACAACAATTTCGTGAATTTAACAATAACAATAAAATATATATTCACGTCGGACTGAGTTATTCTTTAATTACTTGAACACAGGAAGAAGGTCATTTAAATTATATGTACATACAAATATGTAAAATATATAGAAAAAAAACATAACTATAATTTTTAAAAGGACTCTTTTACTTTTTTAGTGTTTGTGTATGTGGTTAAAACTGGACTATGAGTTCTCTAATATGGTTTTTTGAATGACAATTGAAACTGACAACGTGTGGTCATAAAAAAAAGTGCACCTTGGCACCTCAATAGTTTTTTTTTTAAATATTTTTCTGGCTGTTAATTACATATAAATTTTTGCTGTTTTTTTTATAACATTTATTGTATACAACACAATCCCATTCAGCTACAAAAGGAACAGAAAAGTGCAAGGTGGATTTTATTTTTATATGCGGTAAATTTAATTTTTCTGTAGGTATATATGTATATATATTTTTATAAGACGTTATGGTTGAGGAATTATTTAATTGGGTTCTAAATGATAACGATTTTACATATTTAAACATTTATGTATAATAATTATAAAATGCATAAATTAATAAATATACATATATGTTAAATTATATATTAAGGAATATTATTTCAAAAGACTATGTAGCGGAGTATTTAAAAACAAATTCTAAGGATAAATATTTGGTATCAAAGTTTAAAATAAATTATTTCAACTTTGTATCATATCTAAAAATTGACTTTTTGTTATAAATTTACAAACCACACAAAAATAATCACTACATTTATGTAACAAAATTCAAATACATATAATAATACATTAAATCCACTAGTCCGTGAAAATAATAAATAATGCTATAGTAAAGAGTTTACAATTTTGTGACGTGTTTAATATAAAATACATAATTATAGCGGAATTATGTTTATATGCTGATGCATAGAATTTAATATATTTAATAAAAAAAAATGCATGGCAAATGGCTTATGAACCAATTTATATATAAAATGTAAATAATTTTATATACCTCTACAATATTTTAATATTTAACCGGATAAATATATTAAATATTTATGCATTTAATTGTAATTATATGTGTGGTCGCGCAATTGCATAAAAGTACGAGACAATAGCACAAAAATCAGATATAAATAGCATAGTCAAATGCAGTAGTTGATGGTTCATATTGAGTAAACAATAATTTTAATATTATAGATATTTTGTGCATATGTTACTAATTTGTATTGTTTTATTTATGATCTATATTTAATTTTTAGTACTTGGTAATTTTCATCAAATAATTAAATACATAAATAAATAATAGCTAAATAAGTAGTTGGGCAAATATTTTTTTGTTAAATATTAATGGCAAACAATTAATGCAAGGCTCCAAAAATGCTCAAAGCATTTAAAAAAAAAGAAAGACATTTCTCGCCCTCACAATTTTATTTTTCATTTATATATTTTTGTCCTCTTTTATGGTTACAAAATTATACACCATCAACTTTTCGCGGAAAAAATAAACATTTTCATTTCAAAGAATCAAACAATAACAAGAAAGAAAGACAGAAAAATAACCACAACAAAAATTATTCTGTTTAGCTTTAGGCCAAACACCTGAAATTTTTCTACCTATACACCTTCATTTTTTTATCATTTAATTCAAAAACATCTGAAACATTTCATTCAAGTTTTTTTATTTATCCTTAAAAAAACGCATTCATAGGATAATTGCAGATAATAAAAATATAATTTCAGTTTATTTGGTTTTTTTTTGGGGTCCCGAAATAATCACGTATTTTTCTTAATAAATAAAAATTGGATCATTTGAAATTATATGATTCGTGTGTTGTTCATTTGAGATAAAATTTAATGTTTGGTTTCACCCCCGTAAAATTAGAATTTTAAATCATTTGCATATTTATACGATTTTTCTAAAATGGATAAATTATTTTTCTGTTTGTTAGATTGTAAAACGTTGATACTACAAAAAACATTGTTTTCTCTGGGATAGTTTGGCCGCCCCATAAGAAAAATTGTAAAATTGAATTAATTAATGTATAAGAAATTAGAGAATTTTGATTCTAAAATAAGATTATTTAAGCGACGGATGAACAGGAAGATACCAAAAAAAAATATGTAGTAAACATAATAATTAAATGTATATTAAACACTATTAATATATTTTATGTAGGTATTTTCATTTCAAAATTTTGAATTTCCATTTACAAATTTGTTAATTTGAGAATTTTCATTTGTTTTGTTGGATGATTATCATAGCAAGCATTTAACACTTCAAATTTGTATATACCAAACCAACAATTAATGATACAAAATTGGTCTCATCATTGGTCTACACTACATGCTATAGATGGAAATTTTGAATCGCTCACCCTTAATAAAGATCTATGTGAATAAATATAATAAATAAATTAAATTTTCATTTAATAATTTCAATTCACGTCTTATTTTATAATTTAGGAAAAATTTAACTTTGCAAGTATATGTATTCTCAATAATTTCCCTACACACATCCATATACATAAATTTTCATAAACGGTAGTATTTAAGATCTTAAATGATAAACATTAAAGATATATATGTACATATAATATGTACATATGTATATCTAAATCTAAAAGATGCTTAAAACTATGTTGGGTTTAGTATATATTTTCCCTACACATACAATCTGGGTTGGACTTGGACCACAAATCGATATTATAAATGACATCGTTAACATTTAAATTTGTTTCTTTTTCTCAGGTTTATATTTAACAATGTGTTAGTAAATTAATGAATTTATTTTTGTTTGTTTGTGTTAGTGAGAGTGTTAAAAGTATCTTTAAAAATGATTCTGCTGTGTATGCTGTAAGTTAAGTTTATCTTATATTTAAGAGTTTTTTTGTTGTTGTTGTTGGTGTTGAAAAACGAAGGTTTGAGATTAGGTAGTCCCTCCTAAAGTTTTTCTACCAGAGTATTTAATAATAATAAAAAAGGGGCGGCAAAGAATATTTGATGACGTATAATACACACATATACAATATTTATTATTTGAGCAAAGAAGTTGACTCTTGTTAGCTAGCGCATACGTCTAGACCGGAAAATGGATATTAATAATTTTGAGTTGAGTTTTTCGATGATTTTGTTGTTTTTTTGGTTTTTTTTTTATTATTATTACTGGATTTTTAAATGTGTGTGTTTTCGGATGAATGAATAAAAAAACTATCAAATATAAAAATTATATAATTTTCCAAAAAAAAATAATAAAAAAAAAAAAAATTTTGGTTTTAAATGTCGCGTATATACTTATTTATTTTTCTTATGGGTACAAATTAATGATACTAAAAAAAGGGACAAAAGTGGCAGCTGCTCTTTTTATGTATAGTTCTGTTAATTTGCCATGAGTGAATTTTTAGATTTTTCATTTTCCTTTTTGTTTATAGATTTTATACAATTTATCCTTATTTTCTTGTGCCATTTACCACCATTTTAAAAACGTTTTTGTAATTTTATTGCCACGCCCTTTATAGATTTGATTACATATTGAATTACGATTTATTTAATCTAAGCTCAAACAGTTTTAAGTGTAATAATAGAGAAGGCAAAGGTGTAATGGGGATTTGTTCAGTGTCATTGTGACAGAATTTTTTAAGGACGAAATTAAGGAGTTAAAAATTTTTAGCTAAAATTAGTATACTCGCAATTTAGCTATATTTATTATAATATATTTTGGAACATTTCTTTAACATTTTCAAATCAATAGTCTTCAATTATCAATTATAAAATTTACTAAAATGTTTTTATGTTAAAGAAATAAACGATGGATGTGCGATCATTACGTGCAATTTATATTCCCCATTGTGTACTGATTTTAGTATTGAATTTGCAAAGAAATGTTCCACGGTCATGAAATAGTAACAAAATAGTTCTTTAAAATTTAGTCTTCAATTATCAATTATAAAATTTACTAAAATGTTTTTATGTTAAAGAAATAAACGATATGGATGTGCGATCATTACGTGCAATTTATATTCCCCATTGTGTACTGATTTTAAAACTGAATTTGCAAAGAAATGTTCCACGGTCATGAAATAGTAAAAAAAAAGTATTTAAATTGAAGAATGTCAACAAATCTTCAAAACAATTAGTGCGCATGACATCGACTCGAAACCATTTATTATCATTTCCTCTAATTTTCTTTTATCTGTTCTGAATTTATTTATGACAGGATTTTGTGAAGATGAAAATTTCAAATTAATAAATATTTAGTAATTGATACAAATATCCTGAACAATAGATAAAATTGGAAAATTTCAAAAATTGACTGAAACGTTTTCTAGCATTTTAGATGATGTCCTATGCCCTACAAAGCTTAAAGAAATAAAGGAAATGATAAAGCAATTAAAGTCTTCGGAAATTTGAGTCTTCTTCTTTAATTCCTTGATCATTTTTCTTTATTCCTTTCAGACTTGTATGACATAGGACTAATTAAATAATTAAAATCAAATACTTATCACATAACTCTGTTCATACTACTATAGCTAATAAATATTTATAATTAAAATTTCACTAAAATCTTAAAATATTTTAATAAACATTATAATTAACAGAAACTGTACAGATGTTTCCTAAAAGCTCCTAAATTCCTAAAAAAAAAACTAATTAAAACTAAATTCAAAATTTTCATTATTATTTTTTACCTCATTTAAAATTGAAATTGCAAAATCATGTACAGTTTCTAATTTATGGATTCCGAATCCAAATTCTCAAACAACCACATAAAAAAAACTATTAATTTCTCTTAATAAAGTTTTAAAAAATTCATATATAACATAAACACCTTCAGAGAAAACATTAAAAAAAAGTGCTATAAAAAAAAAAGATTGTCTAATTTTTTTTTTGTATTTAAACAATTTTTAAACACCCTGTAAAATATTTTTTTTTGAATTTATCTAAAATATTTGTTACAATTTTTATTATTGGAGACTGCGTTTTGATTACAGAAAATTGTCTATAAAATGAAAAAAAAAAAACGTTGGCGTTAAATTTGTTTTTGTTTTTTGTTGTTTGATTTTTCACACTTTTTTTTTTATGTGTGCATTTTTTTTACCTGTCCGCATTTTTTTTATATTATATGTATATATATTATTAAAGCATTAAAGTCTCCATTAAAATGACAATTTAACAATAAATACTTTATATATATTTTAATGCGTTGGTAGATTTGTTTTATATTTTTTTTCTCTTCGTCGATAATCTTTGAATATGCAGTTAAAAACGTAAATCTTTTAATGTTTATATAAATTGTAATAATATTGAAAACGCTTTTAAAATTATATTATTTATAAAATAATAATTTTCAATAATAATAAAAAATCTTTAAATATAATAAAAATAATTTTTATTACTTTAATCCTAGGGAGGGGTAGAGGGTGGTTATCATTTTACTGACTTGCTTGCTTTAATAATCACTTTTAATAAACTCTTTAAATTGTATTTTGTTTGGTATATATTTTTTTTTCTTAAATTAACTTATCAGTTTGAAGGCAATTTTAATTTAATATTACATTTTATTTTATTGGACTACGACTGTGTGTAAAAGTAACGATGAAATTTATTATATTTCTTTATTTATTTATTTATAGTTAATTTGTTTGTATATATGTATATATATAAATGTATATATATACATATTATATATATATATATATAAAGAGAAGCCGTAAAGTAATCTAAGAAAACATGAATTTGGCATTTAATATACGTAAATAATAGTGAAACGTTTGTTAAACCATAAAACAGCCAAATTTAAGCTAAATAATTTATTATCAAGTAAAGAGAATTGTAATATATAGGAAATTACTTATCATATCATCGTAAAAATAATTCTATAATTATGCAAACATTATTATAGTATTAAAAAATAACTAATATATATTTCTGTGGTCACAAGCCAAAACGTCTTATCTCGAGTTAAGACCAAATTGATATTTTGGGTTTATTAGATAAAAATCATCCAAGTTCATTATTTGGGCTAATTACGACGTCATTTTATATATAATAAATAATGAATTAACCAGTTAAGCGCGTTTGACGTATATATACGTCATGTATAGAAGTGCTTCTATGGTGCGTTTGACGTATATACGCCGGATGAAAAAAAATATGAAAATTCAAAATGTTATTTAAAAAAACTTAAAACAATATCATGTAAAGTGTAGTTTACACGTATATCAAGATTGCAATATGTAGAATCTAATATGAATTGTTTCGGGCAGTTCATGTTAAGCAGTTAAACGTATTTGACGAATATATACATGATAATGTTAAAATATATTTCTTCTATTCAAATCATAAATTTTATTCTTAAGACATTTTGGCTTGTAACCACAGATTTATAGATTAATAAAAATTGTATATTTATTTTTTAACAATTATTATTATAAATATTCACAAAAAAAAAATACTTAAATAAATTTAATTTTTAATTGATCCATAAAAACTGTGAAGATATTTCAAATTAAATGAAGCAATTTTGCACAACTTTGTATACAACATAAATATCAGAAGCAAATGTGGAATGCATTAGTCTACATTGCTCTGAATTTCAGAATTTCAGAATTTAAACAGGCAAAACACTATAAAAAATATTTATTATTATAAAACCAGAAAACTGTTAATAAACGCAAATAATCAAATTTAATAGCAACTAAAAAGTTTCATTAACAACTTATATTTTTTTTTAAGTAATGCGTTAACGTTTTTAAGGTTAAAAAAAAATAAATATAAATAAATATTATTGCGGAAGTGGTTAAAGTAAATAAAAGTTGGGGAAAATAAGAAAAGCTAAAGAGAAATAAATATTTTTTTTATATAAAAAAAACAAAAACCAAATTAATTTGTCATATTTTTCCCAAATGGAATGGAATTATGCTTTTTACAGGTGTATAAGTTTCCAAATGTATAAAATGAATGCTTTGGTGATTTTATAATTGCCAATAAGTGAATACAATTTATCTAGATTTTCTTTTTTCTATATATATATTTTTCTTTAGTTCTCTGTCTGACCCCAATGTACCCTAGAAAAAAAAAACAGAAAAAGAGTGCGCGCCTTCAAGTGTTTTTACGTGTTTAAAATTGAAGACTCATTTTAGCTTTTTAAGTGTACGCTAATAGCTAGTTAACATGCTCCGTAACTTTAACTATAATTAGTTAAATATTTATGTATATAAGCTTTTCAAAAGTTTTTAGCTTGTGATGTTTTAGTTTGTGGTATACATAAATACATATAATACATAATTTTTATTTTAACTATTAAATTTTCTTTACACACCAGAGGTATTTAAAAATTAATTTAATGGTTTTTTTTAGAGGTTGTTTAAGAAATTTATTTTTAAATTATGATTAAGATTATTTTTTTGAGTATGGGGAGAATTGAATCAATTTTCATGGGGACATGAAAGATGGAAATATCATTTTAGAAATATTTTTTTATAATAAATAATTTATGCCACATTTTATTGTCCTGTTTTAAGATTAAATTGTATAAATTTTTTGCAACTTTGTAATTTATATTGCACATTATATGTAATAAAAACCATTTTTTATATAATATACATACATAAATAAAATGTCTAAATATTAAATGAATAATTAGGAATAAATTTTTTTTAGTAATTTTAATGTTCATTTTTTTTTATATTATATATAAATAAATATTGCATGTTTTCATGTAATTTAGTTATTCACTTCTCCTTCAATTACAAAATCATTGGATTCTTTTAAAATGTATATATACATATTATTAGAATGTTACAAAGCAATGTTAACTTTGGATCTGGACAGAAGACAAGTCTTTGCTTCGAAAAGATCGAGGAAACATAAAAAAAACTTGAAAGAAAACACAAAAAATTATATGATTTAATTTTCCAAAATTGACTTTTTCTGGTGAACCCTTTTATGTATAATTGTGGAAATTAAATATATATAACAATAATCTTCAAAAGGATATACCTAAGAACATATTAAATATAAGTAAAATGGAAAAATTAAACCATCAGGTAAGAATATATGTATAAATAAAATGTTCACTGAAATTTTCAGCGTCGGCATTACAATCTTCAATCTTATATGCTTAATGCTTAAGTTTGGCTAATTTGCTAGAAGCTAAACAAAATAATAATAATAATATAAATAATTTAAAATGTATTTAAAAGAATGTTCGTTCGCATAGAAATTATACAAATTATAAATTATATAAAAAAAATAGATAAGAAAAAAATATAAAAAATAAAATTTATATCTTTTAAGACCCTCGCTCTTTATTTATATTCATTTTAAATTAAAAGTTAAATTATGCTAATAGCAGGTTTGTTGTGAATTTAATTTATATTTTTTAATGTTACACATATACAAGCTCAAAGAAATAGAATGAAAATTTACTTTATATAATAATGAAGAAAAAAAAAAACATAATATTATTATTATAAGTAAAAATCAACGCGATAATGAAAACGCTCTTTCACGGTTCGTTAACGGTGACAATTTTTAAATTAAAGTGCATAAAAATTATGTTTTTAAATTAATGTTTATGTAGCACAGTCTAAAAAAAAACCACACTTATAACTTTTTTTTTGTGTCTATTTTAATGTTTAAAAAAAAAATTAAAGAAATGCAAAATTGAAATTGAAGTGATTTTCGTTTTTTTGTTCTTATAGAATTTTCAATTGGTGCGCGATTATTTTCAGAGACCGCGTACATAACTTTTTAAAAGTATAGAATTTAAAAAATTTCTTTTAACCATTAAAATAATAAATATAAAACATAAAAACAAATTAAATTCGAATAAACAAATTAGCCTTATAAATATTTCTAGTTAGTTTGACCGAGCATAAATTAGTTTCGCTATGACCCTCAAAAATTAACGTGATTATTTTTTTTTTGTTCAAAGATAAATATCACCGTTCTAAGATTATGGAGAAGAAATTATCTCATTGAATTTGATGTTTTTTTTTTTGGGAGCACAGCCCCTTTTTTAAGTCAGAATTCAGAATTATAGAAACTATGTAATAAAAAAATCTCATTTTCTGGAATATAAATGTAGAGATAAACAGGTGCTAGTTTTGTAAATGGGATATGCCAAGTGTGAACATAAAATTCTTTAAAAAAAAAATTTTTGTATAAATAATTTTTCAGTTATCAATAAATTTTAAAAGACAACATGAAAATAAATGTTGAATAATTATATGTTCGCATTATAATTAAGAATGAATTTGGATTTCGTTAAAAGGTGATAATTATTCGCCTATAAAAAATATCATCTTTAATATTTATTACATAATATTATTTTGACTTTATTATAATTTAGTATAAAATATAATTTCCTGGAGGGACGTTAAAGTAGAAATTTTTGTGGTATTTAATTTTTGAGAAAATTTCAAATTAAAATTTCTTCATCAGAGAAAATTTTTTATATTAAGTATTGCAAATTCGACTTCCTTTAAGTCGAAGGAAGTCGAATTTGCAATAATCTATAGAATTTTCTCTGATGATGTTATTACCGATAAACAATTTTGAAATATAAAATCAAATATTAATTTTTACCACTTCTTATTTAATATGTCAATTTTGTCAACAAAAAAAAATTCTTGAGATTTTCCTATAAGTATAAAACTTTCTCATTGATCAATTTATGACATTTTCAGTCATCTTTGCTTATGATTTCTTATGATTTTTATAAAAACACAAAGCCAATAGCTAAGAAAAAAAAATTAATATAATAAAAAAATCCTATTATAAAACTCGAAAATGAAAATACATTTAATTTCCATCCATTCATTTCTTTCATTCAAAATGCGTGATTTTTTTATACATAATTTTTTAATTCAATTTTTCAATTTCTTGTTATTATTATTTTTTTTTCCTTAAATGTGAAATAATTTCAATAAAAAATTCTTTTTTTTTTAATCAGATTATAAGGAGATTAGTGTCTTTGCCTTATCAAAAATTATAGTGCAATGCATTTTGAAATTATAAATATTGTTTGGTATATACACGAGTATAATTTAATATGCACCTTAGAGCCAAAGTTATACAAGGTCTCTAAAAGTTGTCAACTTATAAATTTTTTTTTTTTAGAATTTCAATAAATTCTTTTTATAGATTTATTTATTTAATTGAAATCAATTATTTTAATTTAAAGTTATACTTGAGAAATGATTAAAATTTATTACAAATTTTCTTGTATCTATGTGGTGTTAACGATGAAGAGAGAAAAGCATAAAATGTGGTTGCATTAGTTTTACATTTTAAACATGACAAACCAAATATGTATATTTTTTTGATATAGGTTTTATAATATTTAATTTGTTGCATATATAGTAAACATATATTGCACTTTGATAATTGATTTTTGTATATTTTTTTATTAAGAACAATTTGATCCAGTCTTTCAAGATGAAAAAAAAAATCGAAATGAATATTATAGAGCGCGATTAAAAAGTATAAACGAACAAAAAAACAGGATTAAATAATAAACAGGAAATAAGCCTATAACGTTATTATTGGAAATATGTTTTTTTTCGCGTTCTATAAAATATTTTTAAAGTGATGCTAAAAACCTTCAAAAAAAAAATATGAAAATTAGTTTTTTTTACAAGAGACTGAAAATATATAAAAACCTGAACTAAATTTGTTTTTAAATAGGATTAAGGTAAAAATATTTGCACAAATTTATTCAACCGTATAATAAGATTTTATAGATGTCACGAAAAAAAAGGAGGTCATCAGAATATAAATTCGTTTTTTTTAAGTGTTAATTTTGTTTTATAAAAAAAAAACATATTTATAATTATAAATAAATCATTTAAGCATAAATGATTAATTTTCCACATATTTAAATAATATAATTTTTTTTTTTAACTTTGATTAGATTAACATTAAATATGATTTTCCATTCAATGAAACATTTTTTTCAATGATTTTTTAATATATACAATTTTCTATCCGATTCATACAATTTTACGGCACGAGTTATAAAAATCTCACGGAATTTATATCGAAATTGAACGACGGTGATTTTTATATATAATAAACAAAAATTTAAAAAAAAAATTAAGCATATAAAACTTACCATTACTACAAATACTCTGACTGTCCAATTGACCACTTGAATCACTATCACTGTCATCATGTGTACTTGTACCACCACGACCACTACCCATATTACCACCTGGTACACTTAAATCTCGTGGTCCTTGTGGTGATGGTGAACGTCGATCATCATCTAAATCAGTAATACTATGATGTAATTGTGTATTATTATGATGATGATGTAAATGATGATGATAACCATGTAAACCATTCATCATATGATTTAAATTATGATGATGATGATGATGATGATTTAAATGATGACCATTTTCACCATTTAATGCAGCAGCAGCATTTGCAGCAGCTGCAGCTGTTGCAGCAGCAGCTGCTGCTGCAGCACTACCAGCTAATATATCATTAATCATAAAACGTGAACGTGGTGGCTGTAATACAGCCATTGAACCACGTTGTACTGGTACTGTCATTATCGATGATGTATCTTTAATACGACCAATACGACCACCACCACCACTACCACAAATAATATCCTCCTCGTCGGCAGCAATATTATTTGAGGTTAATTTTATTGCATTAATATGACCAATATTGGTAGTTGGTATTGTATTAATAATATGATGATTACGATTTATTAATGATGATGTTTCATTTAATTCCGGACTTCGGCTATTTGCTAATTCCGGTGAATGTTGTCGATGATTAATTATGTTGTGTTCGGAACGTGGGCTATCGCCCGGGGTATGCCACTGTAGTACGATTTTGACGAATTTTATTTACCAATTGGGAAACAAAAAAAATTATTAGATTATTTTGTTTGTAAACACTTTGTGTTTAATTAAAAATTTTTGAACAATTAATTTAATGATCAAACATTAAATTAATGGATTATATAAAAATTTTTTGTCAATTTTTTTTTGTTCACTGTTTTATGTTCAATCTTTTTCCAAATTTTTCAAAATGGTTTTGTATATTCTTTTTAATATTTTTTTTTGTGTGTAATTATAATTCAATTAATTTCACAAAATATTTATCTAGGTACATATATATCCCAAAATATAAATTCAGGTCACTTGTTAACTTTTATTTTTAAATTAATTTTTTTTTTTCATAAAAACACTTTTATCAGAAATAAAAAGCTTGCATATCCTGTGAGATAAAACTACATAATATATTTTTCCTTTTCATTCAAAAAAAAATAATAATATAAAATTATACACTAGTCAGCAAAAAAAAAAATTAAGTGACATCAAAATAATGAAACAACAACAATAAATTTTTCTTTAAAGGAAAAATAATTTATTTTATATAGTTACAAAAAAAATAATAATAATAATAATGAAAAACTTGTTTATTGTACAATATATGTATATAACAATAATGATAAATTATTATAGACAACAAAAATCCCACATTAAACCGTTCTTGAACGCTGTCAAACCGACACTAACGATTCAGTTAAACAATTCGCTTATTGCCCTGCAGGCAGGCACAGGCACCAGGCACCAAAGTATAACAAACAAAACAAATACAAATACATATACCAAAATATAAAAATCATCTTACTTACTATACCAAAAACAACCATTATTTATTTATTATTAATAATACATATACATCCATCTCTTTTTTATATTAAATGAACCAATGTATAATATACTATACCATTTGAAAATGTTACCAATATTATTGCACCACACAACTCTACTCTACCCCTGTTTTCAAATTACATTTATAGTACATATATTTGAAAATTTTGCGAAATTACTTATAAAAAATATTCTCTTGACTGATTCATTTATAAAACAATTTCCTCGTCGTTTATGTTAACAAAAAAAAAAAGACCAACTCAAATGTATGGAAAATTAAGTGGAGAAATTTTTTTTTTTTATTTATGGATAAAAATTAACAAACAAAACCGGTAACTGTAACTATAAACCAGAAGCATATAAAAGATACTATAACTTAAAACCTGTTTAAGTTATACCACAAAACTTTAAACCCCGAGAAGAGTACCCAGATAATTGAATCAATATAATATTATACCAAAAAAGAAGAAGAAGAAAATAAAAATTATACTCTTTTTTTTTTTACATATTTTTTTGTTACTTCACAAACGAGAGTTTTTTATATCCAGCAAACAAACATAAAAAAAACAGCATTGAGTTTTATATCTCTATATAATTTTTGGTTGAGAAATCTAGTCCCATTCAAATAGCTTTTAAACTTGTTATATTTTAATATCTATATAACAATATAATAATAAATCACTATATGTATATAGTATAAAATATGTCGGTAACCAATTGATTCACGTTTGCCATTTATTACACAGATAATGTACCAAAAGACCGAACCTCCTAAAGGAGCTTAAATTTTGGATCAATAACAAAAACTGTCAGAATACTAGCAGCCAATCAGAATTACTTCATTTATAGACGTTTAACTGATACCAAAAAGTAATTTAATGCTCTTTGAGCAAATGCTTTTATGATATTCTTTTTTTTTTTGTATCTTGTAATTTCTTTTTTTTTTTTTAAACATTTTTTTGGTTAGATAAAATTGTGTAGATGTGTGAGTGTTAAAGTTTTTGAGAGGTTCATTTATTGGTATAGTATTTATTTATTATAAATACCATAATACTTTTATTTTGAGAATAGATATAAACGGAGTAGTTTTTGGAGTAGAATATTATTATGTTTATGAATTTTTGTTTTTTGCGCAATTTTCCCAAGGAGGAGTGGTTAATGTTGTGACGTCATTAAATTGAAATATATATGCTATAAAAATTATGATTCTGTGCTTATAATTCATTCTATCTCTTTTCCTGGTTTTATGTTGGAAGAGTTAAACAAAATTTTTATCCAATTTTGATTTCCATGCAATAGAAAAGATTATGTATATATTATAATATTATATATATATATATATATATTAGATATGATATATAGTTAGGATATTGGGGGTAATTGATAATTAATCTACCGCGTCATGAGCGTTTTTCTTTACATGTCAAAATAATTTTTCGTTGTTTTGTCTTTTATTGATGCATTAGAGAACTTTTAGAAATTTAGTATATATCATTTGAAATTCAAGTACATAAAAATTGTATATATATGTATGTATAGTAAAACTGATATGTACCTTTATCGTATATTTAAATTACATTATGATATTCCTTTAATGTCAATAATTATAAAGTTTAAGGATCGATATTCATTTTATAATAATTAAATAATCTCTATAAGGTTATATTAATTATCCTTATAGAAAATTTGAGAATAAACTTCAATTTTTCAAGATCTGAATGCGAATTAATTTTATAAATTAATCGAAAAACAGCTACCAGAAAACTTTAACATAATTTTAAAGTAATCCTTAAGCGCATAAAGTAGATAAATTATTCTTTAAGAGTAATACGAAATAATTATTATCATCAATTTTAATAATTTGGTAATAATTTTTAATTATAATTGAAAAAATAAGTTTTAATATAACAAAATTAAAATATAGTGTTAACAATGAATCACTCATTTTTCCATATATCCTTTTATTAAAGACAAATATAAATTACAATAAAATAACAAAACAAGCAAATTTATAATAATTTAAAAAAAAAATTGAAAAAGCACTTAATTAAAGTGGAACTATAAAAAAATGTTGCTCAAATAATTATATATATATATAAAAAATTATATAAAAATTGAAAAATTACTTATTTTCAAAAATAATCTATAATTAAATTTATATATAGTTTTCATATTAAAGTTTCCAGCTTAACTTTTGTAATTAAGTGATGCTATTATTTAAAACGCATTTTATATTAATTAAACTTCCCAAGTGTCAAATTTTCAACCTTCAATTATTGTGACATAATTACATATATATATATATAATAAAAATCATATAGCTATATAAAATTATCAGATTACATTATGTACTCGTAAAGAATAAAAATATGAAATTAAAGTTTAAATCTCCATATAGTATAAAATTAACTTATTTTGCTCCAGTGATCTCTGACCCAACAATCAAATTCATTAGTAAAAAAAATATATGTACATATATTATAGATAGATTTTATTTATTTTTAAATTGAATAATATTTTTTAATTTAATTTTGGCATAAAATAATATAATACTTAATTGCTGACCATATATACCACTAGTATATTTATATGTCTATGCTCTAAATAGTCACAAAAAACCTCGAATTTTAGATATAAGATTTCGAAAAAAAAATAACAAATATATAAATAAAAATTATATATTTATTATGGTATGACACCTACAAGATTAGATCTATTACAGTAAAAAAATATATATATATATTTACAATTATATATTTGTCCCACAATTACAAAAATCATGAAGCATAGAGAACTCAATCTACTATATACATATATATGCTTTTGTTATTCATTATACATATATATATATACTATTTAATTTTATATTTCACAATTATAATGTCACTTACCGTTCATTAATAGCCACTGATGATGATGATGATACCCTACATCACTGGGCTATATTCTACACTACACTATAGTTTATCTGTTATATTAAAAATTACCTAAATAAAATATATTTATGAACGCATCAAAAATGTGCTAAAAACTCTAAATCATATTTGGTGGTGGATATAGAAAGAAAGTTCTATAATAGTAATAACAATTATATACAAATTTAAAGTGTCATGAGATATTTTCATATTAATTATTGTCTTTTTTTTATTATTATAATTTTTGGAAACAAAATAATTAATTTTTATAAAGCTATTAAAATGTCACAATAGATCCGTAATTTCCTACCTAAAAAAATTTTTTTTTTCCTTGTTGATTAAAATCTATGATAAAAATAATTATTTATGTATAATGGTCAAATTAACATTAGAGAAAATAATTTATATATTTAAATTGAAATAAAAATTTTTTTTTTGATAACCAAAATGAATTGTTTAAGATTTGTGACGGAAAAAGCATTGGGCATAAAGGGTCTTTAAACTCTGACAATTATTGTTCTTTTTGATATCTGATGGAACAACAACAACTCTTTTTTAATTTTTATATAGCAAAAAGGACCTTAACATTGAAAAGGGTATATCTATGCTTTTGATTCCTCATTTTAGCCATAACTTTTAAACGTTAGTCAAATAAACTAAATATTTTAATGAACTGATAACATCGTTTCTGCGCTTTGAAAAGATATAGAAAATATAATGAAAAAAAAAGATTCTTTATCGCATAAGTTAAATTAAGTTTAAATAATTTTAAACAAATTTTCACTCAATAAATTTAATTTTCTTGACAAAAAGAAAACAATTAATTAAATTTATGTAGAACAACATTTTCCAAATATGGATTCATATATTCTAAGTTAAATATTTAATATATAATGATTATTAAATAACTTCCTTTCAATTATAAACAGACCATTCAAAATTCAACATATGTTACACCATTTAAATCTATATAAACTTCACACATTATAATAACATTTGAAAACCAAACTGAAATCATCAATAATATAATAATAACACTTTTTTAAGGAAGAATTTCAAAAAGATAATTAATTAACTGCACATACATAAAGGAAATAAATCGAATGAATGGGAAACCAATCAGAGGGGTAGCCTTTTAAATTGTAAAGCGGTTTTATTTCATTATTATTATTTTTTTAGTATCCTAACACGAATTTCGTCACGACTAATAAGAAATGCTCAGCGAGAATCGAAATTAAAGAATTAAAAATCTATAATAGATTCGACGAGTATAATGTGGGGTCGAGATATTCAACAATAATAACAGGAACAGAAGTTGATTTGCTTCCTAAATAAATTGACATAATTGGACAAGAAAATGAGCAATGCTCTTCCTTTTTTTTTAATATAATATGAAATTATTAACCACAAATCGCCTGGCAAATATAATTTTACATTTAAAAATTCATTGAGTATAATATATAATAATTTCAAATAAGCAAAAATTAATTCATTTGAAGGAAAAGTGCGCATGTTTTCGGTCTATTAAATTTTGATCTATTATATATATAGTAATCAATGATATTTTGCATGAGTTAATGTCAAGAATCTTCTAAACATTAAAATATTACCGCAAAGCCTATTAGTGGTTTTTGTTTAGGCATATTTTAGGGTTCAGATAATTTTTGAATTTTACAAAACGCTATTATAATTTCTTTATACTTTTTAAATTGATCATACTGTAATATAACAAGCTTTAATAAATTATACTTTTCAAGTTTTTATTTAACTATTTTGAAAAATAAAAATTACTAAATTATTATTTATAGCAATCAAATAACGATTCGTCTTTTTAAATGTTAAAGCTAAAATTTACTTAAAATTCTGAAAACCACAAACATTTTTATCGCTTCAAAAAATTAGAAAAATTTTATGTCCGAGGGTTTGATAATTTCGTAAAAATAAGCTAACACGAGTCTTGCCCAGATAAATTAACGGATGGACACAATAACATTTATTATTTGAAATAATAACACTGGGACGTTACAAACGGAAAAAAAATTTTTTCACCTGCCAGAACAATAATCACATTTATTCAAGTATGTATGTATATAGCGAAACCATAAATTCGTGGCAGCCCAGAGGAAAAATAAGGATATTAAAATTATATACATATATAAATTTAATGCTTATGCACGAGCTCAGTTTATAAAATTGTAATTTTACTTTATATATTTTTATATGGTTTTTGTTTTTCAAAAAGGTCACCTAAATATTCACATCAGATATAAACATTATTTTGCGCAGGTAAACTGATATTTTAGTCCTTTTTAAGAAATTAAATTACATGTTTTATTATTTTTACCTTCTCTTTTTTTTTTTAACTATTCGCGGTAATATTATAAGGACTATTTTTATAGTATTTAAGTTTTGTGGATGGTCATATATATTTTTTGGTAATCCTCCTAATAGCATTTGTTTTTTTTGGTGCTAATAGGAAAATAAATGGTCACTAATTATATATGTAGTGAAATTGACCAAAAATATAGTTTAACCATTAATTAGCGATGTACTACATTTGTAATATAATTATATGTATGTAGTAGATTTATGGTAAACACAATTGTAATTTCGAATTTTTTTTAAAACTCCTATAGATGGGATGGTTAACAACACAGAAAGGAATACTAATCAATATATTACCCACCAAATATTTGAAATATTAAAATCAATATACAAATTAAACGAATATTCTATATATATTTGAAATAATTTAATTTTTTTTTATGGTGCAATAATTTTTAAAATATCATAAATAATAAAATTATCAAAATTGTAATGATGAAATTTTGTTATTTTTAATAGTCCATGAAAACGCACAAGCACAACACAACTATCATTTTGAAGGCTGAATGACGCCATTCAAATGAAAATTCCATATACAAATATGTATTTTTTTAACATGATTACGGATTTAATTATATAATTTCTCATATTATATGACAAGTTTTATGTATTTAATATTTTACAGGATGTTTTAAATTATATGGAAAATCTAAAAAATTTGATCCTTTTAATAAATTTACAAACTCTTCTTTTCAGAAATCCTTTTGCATGCCTCTTTTGTGATTTTGGCAACACTTTTGACACTAAAAAAACTCCTGAAAATTTTCAGGACGTTTGGTGTCAATTTCAAGACCTTTAGTGTCGAAAAGATGTCAAAATCACGAAAGAAAAAGAGAAAGGGTCTCAGAATATTTATGATCGTCAATTTGATATTATTATTTCAGATAGTGTTAATATTTCACTATTTTAATGAAATTGATTTCGTCAAAAACATCCTGTTTCGTGTACTAATTTTAAATTAATAAGAATTGAACAAAAATAAAACATTATATAAAAAGTTTGTTATTAGTTATTAGTTTATTTTGTTTTCATTTAATTGCAGTGTAAAATATCAAAACAGTTCAAAACTAATATGTCGTTTAGCTATGAAATTTTAATTGCTTGTCCGTGTTCACATGAAATTTTTTATTCTTCATTTACAATTTTACTTATATCAAAACAAAAATGTCGCATTTTATTTGATTGTGTAACATGCTAATTATTTATTATATATTGGGGACATATGGGTCAAAAAATTATAAATACTCTTAAATAATAGTTTCCACATTAGTTTTGATTTATTTATATATATATATACTACTAGCTATAATATGTTTAAATAATATTTGCCTTATACAACATTTATTTATTGGAATTGTTTGTATATTAACAACGCAAATATAGCATGATCAAATTAAAAAAAAATTTACCATATATAAACTTTTGGACAATTAAAATCATAATTTTCCTTGAATATATATACATATTATATTCATATACCAACTTTATTCTTAATTAGTTTTCATTATATAGGATATATACAAATATAAACTTGACAAATTTTTTTTTAACAAATTCCCAAAAGGAAAAACAAACATAATTTTCCACAACATATTTTTCTGTATCTCTACAATTATAATAATATTTTATATTCATGGCTTTTATCGCTGACGATTCCATTTCCCTTCAACATTAATTTATTCACACTTTAAAAAATTATATTTAAATTCGCACTTTTCATTCTGTAATATGGTATAGTAAAAAATATGAAAATTTTAACATAAAAATATATATATATATATATATATATATATAAATAAAATTGGGTAAGCGCAAAATGGCGATTTATAAAATATAAATAAACTTTTTGGAATGAGAAATAATAATAAGAGAATTAATAAGCCCACTTATACAGTAAATATTCGGGTGGATAAAAAATTATGTTTTTTTTTACAATTTTTTTTGCTGTAGACAATATTTAATTATAGAGTGGTACACATTTAAAAACGGGGTGATCCATCTATCTAAAATGATTTATACTAAATCTGTCCACATAATTAACATATATAAAATTTATCAAATATAATTGGCAATTTTTTTGAAGTGCTTTATTGATTTGTGAGTGAAAATTGTTAATTACTATATGTATTTAAAATAAACTTTTGGACAATTAATTCCTTAGAATCAATAGTATAAAACCATCCCAAACTTTAATTCATTAAACAAAAAAATCCTATGTATGGTCGACTCTACTTTATGGTGCAGAAATTTGGACTATGAATAGAAATTATGTAAAGAAAAATTAAGCTTTTGAGTTATGTTACACCGCAGAATAATAAAAATATCTGGGAGAGACAGGATGACTAACATCGAAGTACTGAATATAGAATGAATGTATCTAAACAAATTATAAGCATCATAATGAAAAGAAAAATTAATTATCTCGGCCACATAAAAAGAAATGTTAAATATAAAATCTTGGTGTCTGCATTAGACGGAAAAATCAATGGAAGAAGAAGCAGAGGAAGAAGAAGTTTAACCTGGCTACATAACATTGCTGATTACTTTAACTGCACCAAAATTCCAGAGCTGGCTGTCTAAAAATTACTCAAAGCTTCTGTCTAAAAATGAAAATAAGATGATTATTATTATCAATCTCCAGAACGGAGCGGAACGTTAAAGAAGAAGAAAAAAATCCGGAAAAATAAAATTATAAATAGTAACGATATTTTAAAAGGAGCTATTTTTCAAATAGATTTTTACGACATCCTAAAATCATTTATTTATAAAATCTAAATTTTAAATTGTTTTGAAAAAAAATATATACATATATAAAATGTTTTCCTGATAAATATTCAAATTAGCATATAAAAGAAAACAACTTTTTACTTTGTCAAAATTTTCTTCTTTTTAAAATAATTTAGTGTAAACTTTTACGAAAAATCCATGATTGTGTATCTATCTAGTTAGTGTATGTATACCAAACCAGTCAAAACATAGAAATTATTATTAAAAATTTAAATTTAACTGAATTTATCGAATTATCACACTTCAAACAAAAATAAAATCAGCTAAGGGATTTTATAAAATATCTCTAATTTAGTGCTTTTAAAAAAATAATAATAATATAATCAACCCCATTGGAATATTTAGTAAAACCACCCCAAAACAAAATTAATTCAAATGCAACTTCCCATCATCATCCCAGGAATGGATGATGTGCTTACCATACAAAAAAATTAAGAGGATAAAAATATCCAAATAAAATTTTTATTTAGTATATAAAGTAAAAATGAAGAGGGCGAGAAAATTATGATTTTCAGGGGACCCTCCTCATCGTTTTTTGTACATTACCCAGATTCATTTTTCTCTATCTGTAAGGGTGTTAATTTGCTGTTTTTTTTTTCTATATTTATTATGATATAAATATTAAATGTCTTTTAGTATTAAGTCTATGCACTAAAAAAAACATATTCACACTGTTACATCTTTTATTTTTTATCCAATTATCCTTGTGTCGCTTTTATGTGTGCATTATGTAAATATTTATTTTCTCTTTATATATTTTAATGTTTATACATATATATTTCAGTTTTAAGGTGTCAAAGCGGATAATCTTCATAAATAAATAATTTTCTGTGAATAAAGAAACAAACAATTTTTTTTTTTTAATTTTTTTCGTCTGGATTTTGAGTAAAGACGATTTCTTTTTTGTGGAAATTTTTCATTTCAACACTTTTGTAACACTTAAAAGAAAATTGTATTTGTGTTAGAGAGAAATATTTACTTAAACGTTTATTTGTAAAATTTAATTTATTTTTAATGAAAACATAAAAATAATGATTTTGACTTGATTTTGATCTATATACAAAGGGAATCATATGTGATCAACAATTAATGAAATGGGTGAAAAAAGCATACCAAATTTATTCCTATTAAAATACAAAATTATATTCTTTAATGAATGAAAATCTTAAATATAATTTTTTGTTTTTTTTTTCCTAGATCGTCAATCTGTGAATGAATCTAAACGGTGATCATTAAAGACCAATAATAATGGTGGCTCATAATCTAATTATAATTTGTTAATTCAACGTAAAATCATTCTATATAATATAAGATTATATATGATATATTTTCAACAGCGTTGCGTGCAAAATAAAAATATAAACCGCCAAAAGAGCTATATAAAATTCGGAGAAGGTCATCAAAACTTCTTTCATTGGAATTATATTATGTATATATGTATATATGTAATATAAGCTAAACAAACTACCAAATTAATGATTTCAAAACCAAAATTGAGACAGAAAATAAATATACAAAATAAAACATCCGAATAACGACCAGGGACCAGGTATAAAAAAAAATATTTACAGATCAAAATATTATAAGAGAAATTGACAATTTAAAAATGTGTGCCTGGTGATCTTACACCAGAGTCACACTAATTTTCATAATTTCATTTATATAATATAATATTTATTTATTTTTTGTGGATTGACTGATGACTTTCGACGCGATAGTCGCTTGAGAAAGATTGAAAGAAATTTTTCGTGTTTGATATAGCTTAAGGGCATGTCATTATATTTATTTTTATGTGAAGATTTGGAAATACAAACTCATTGATTAAAAATGAATATAAAATATATATATATATAGAAAAATGTATGATACAAAGTTTAAATAGTATATACAATATCATTTCTTATTTCGGGATAATCGAATTTCAATATTCTAAAACGACTTTTCGAGTAACCACCAAGCTTTTTGTATACTGATCCATGAAAATAGTTGTGACAATTTTTGGCTAATGCTGTAATTTCAATGAAATTATGTAATTGATCCTACAATGTATAGTGTTGTAAAACATGAATTTTCAACATATGAATTTGAATACTCTATTATATGTTTCTATTTATACAAAGGTGTAAACACATGAATTTCAACACCTACCAGCAATAAAACTTTATTTAATTTTCCTCAATAATAAAGTTATTTTTTTTTTTACGTTCTTAAAATTAAAACTTCTTCACATTTTTGAATAATTTTCTTATATTAAAATTTTTGTTTCTGTATATTAATTCCAAGATTCGTCGCTTTAGTTTTTATTTTATGTATATATATTTACTTTTTTTTTAATGCTTTTTGAAACATAACTTGTTTTCGTTTCTTTTTGGTTTTTCAAGATGTTTCAGGTGGAAGTTATTTATATTTCTTATCAATTTTTTTATTCAACAACATGTTAAAAATTTTCACAACGAAAAAATACAAGAGTTGTAAATTATTTTCAATTGAAAAATAAGGATTTAAAAATTGTGGATAAAATTTATCCTTGAATAAAAAATATTAAAATGAAAATATCTTAATTTAAATTTTAACTTCAAAAAGCAAATAAATCTTAAATCTATATATAATTACAATTAGAGTAACCCCAAGTATTTGTATATTAATTTTATCTAAAATTTGGATACATATTCTAAATCACAATTTCTATACATTAATATAATCGCTATACAATTTACCATTCTTTTTTATTACTAAACTAATTTTTTAATTTCTATCCCCAAACTATCTGAACTTAATATTTTATAATCTCTGAATTTTTAATTAACAAATTATTTATTGTAAACGTTTTTGTAAAAAATAATATAAAAATATAATAAAAATTTATATAAAATTGACATTTAAGCATATTTAACACCTTTTCGTATATATTTATAATAATGGTGTTTTGGATAGGAGAGTGGTCTTTATAAAAGCACAAATAACCAAGAGCTAACGTGTTTTTAATGTTATTGGTCATATAATATACACCACAACCACACTCAACATATATATAATATTATTTGTATAATATCGAAAAGGCAATCAGCTCTTAATTTATTGTTATTATGCGATAAGAAAGTCCAGAGTTAAAGTGTGGCCCGTCTTATTTCTTATACTATATAATATAAATGCATTTTTTTTTCAACATCCTTTTTAATCAAAATTTATGCTAAACGGAACAAATATGTGACATAAATTATTTATATACATTGAAAAGTTTCTTCGTATAATATACCATACAGAATTTTTCTTGTGGACTTTGGTTATACCACAGGTAAAAAAAAAAATTATATATTTTATATCTCGTTTTAAAATTTATATTTATATTTACGAAATCAATAAAGATAAGGTTAACAATTTTTCTTAATTTGTTTTAAAATAAATTGGTTTCAATGTATGTATGTATATAATGTAGAAAAGGTAATAAAGGTGTTAATGATAAAATTTTAACATATTATAATAATAATTTTTTTAGTGTGTAGACCGTAGACGTTCGGAATTGTATTTCTAAATTAAAATTTTTTATTATATGGTTTATAGAAATTTTATTGGAATTATTATATATGCATAGTTTCACGGGTTGTGTATAAAATCCCCAAACACAAAATCCTCAAATTTACAAAATCCTCAAATTTACAAAATCCCCAACTTTTGTTAAATAAACTTTGGGTTGTTTTAATTTCTTTGAATATTTCTGGAAAAGGACAAACCTATTCTTATTGCAGATTTCTGGAACAGGCAATCCAACTCTTCTTGCAGATTTATGGAAAAGGAAAAACCAATTCTTTTGCAGATTGTTTTGTAGATTTTGTGTTTGGCGATTTTGTATATGGAGATTTCGTGTCTCTCCCTAGTTTCACTAATAACCTATAAGCACTGAATCAGTCTATTATCCAAAAATTTAAGGTAAAATTATTTGTTATTAAAAAAAAAATCAACAAAAGTTTCGAAAAAATTGACTTAAACAAAAGTTTTATATAGCTTTCAAGGTGAATCTTTGTTATTTACGTGGAATATTTCTGTCCCATCTACGAGTTTATTCAATCTGTTAATTGAATGCAATATAATTCGCTATAAAACTTATATTTAGTGTTTCCGCAACTTGAAAGATTTTTGTAGTTTTTTTTTTATAAATATACATAAGTATTTCGTATTTTTAGTGAAGTTGTTGTGACTCACGATTAAAAATGTGTGCAAAAAAAAATGGGAACAAATGTATAGTAAGAAACATCAAAAATTAATTTTATTTTCAAAGAAACATAAGAAAACCAAAGAATGAAAAAACAAAAAACCAAAATTCAATTTGATAATCAACGTTGATTGTCCAATGGCTCGTGCTAATTTTTTTTTATTGAAAATCTACTTTGAAATGAAAAGCGTGGGCTTTTGTGGTATTTTTCAATTTTTGAAAATAAACAATAAAGAGAAATAAATGAAAAATCGATTAGGAATATTATAATATGTAAAATAATCAAAATATGCTAGGGAATCAAATTGTAGCAAGTTATATAACTGGTAACTATATATATTTTAGTCAAAGTTTCTCAAAAAAATCGAAAAATTTAACTGATCAAACGCAAATACTCTTTAAATTTTAATTTTAGTCTATATAAAAATATTTTATTTGAAATCCAAAATTGCTTTAAAATTTATAAGTAATTAAAGTGAATTATACTAATTGTTAGTTTCAAAGAGTTTTCAATTTTAATTATTCTTTGCGATGGTAGATTTTAAAAAAATATAATAACATTTTTAATAACACTTTACTGACCAACCGAAGTATATGTAGCATTGGAATTTGTTTGTTATACGAAGTGTTGGAGTTGGAAAATTTGGAAAGTCGTTACTTATACGGCAGGTTAAAGTAATTTTAGTATAGATTTTTTCTAACCACACATTAAAAACTCTGGGCTATGACAAAATTTGTAATATGGTCTGATAAAAAAAAAACTAATAATGAATTTAACGTTTTCTTAACATGAAATAATTAAAATACTTACACTTTTTGATATATGATGGCGTTACTATTATTATTATATAAGTATAATTATTATTTCTTTAGTTACCGGAAAAGGTTAAAGTTAAAGCAAATTAAAGTCATGCAATAATTAAACTATAATTTCGAGAAATTAAATACTTTTTAAAAGGTCAAACTATAAAAAAAATTACTCATATATACAAAGTGGAGCAATAAATCTAAAACTTAAAAATTAATTTCATCATATAAAAAAAAATATATGTTCATAAAAAAAATTCCTCTGACAAATTTACTTTTATATGAAATGAAAATATCTTTTATCTCCAATTTAAATTAATTTCCTAATTAAAAAAAAAAAACAAAGAAACTGGAAATAAAAAATTTCAATATTTTCAATTTACAAAAAAAAAAAGAAAAATCCTATAAAATTAAAATTTTTTTTTTTTATGATCTAATTTATTTCCATTTAGTTAAACAAAATGTTTTGACGCTTCGTTTGTTATTTTTTGTATATAAAATATATTTTAGCCTTGATTTTTTTTTAAGTATCCTTTTTTTTCTGAAATATAATCACGAAAAAAAAAAATTCTTTTCCGTTGTCACCTAAAGAAGAAAAAAAAACAGATTGTTTTAAAAAGTCGGCCTTTAAAGATAAAGAGCGCACCAAAAAATTTATTGTGTTTAAATTTTTATGAAACAACATCGAAATTGTTACATTTATCAAATAACAAAGAAAAAAAGAACCGAAACACTTAAAAAAATTCTTCCTTTTCAAAGAAGAACGAAGAATATGCAGTGTGTGGCGCTTTAATGGACCACGAAAGAAATTGGTATACCACGTAATGTGGCCATAGTCAGCCAAAAAAAAAAAATTCAGATCAAAGCTCTGAACAGAAAACCAAAGGCTGCCAGGACAAGAAAATGTATAGATACAAATTTTTGTGTGTGATATATTGGTAATGTCGTTGGACTGAAATTCACATTATTTTTTTTTTTCTGAAATTTATTTCAATTAAGCTAGTTAAGGTGAGAGATAACACAAGTTTATACGGATAAACCCGAAATTAAAAGGTCTGTTAATTTTTGTTGTTGGAGAAACGATCATTAAAGAGCTAAATACAAGCCGCAAGAATGAAATGACATGGTTCAAAAAAAAAATAAACCAAAATTAAATTAATTTTTTATTTGGTATTTAAATATTGTTTGTTATCTTTTATTGATTAAATATGTTTTTGATGGTATTTTTGATGAACATAAAATTCTCGCCATCGATAATAAAAATATTTATATTCTTTGCAGACGTGATCCGAAGTCCGGTATTTTGTTGTTGTTTGGTTGTTAAAAAATATAAAATTAAGTTAATTGAGCAATAGATATGTAAATGAGAATATAAAATATTTGATATAGTTTATATATGAATGAAAAATTTATTTTGAATATTTTTGAAGAAATTATGTTAATCTTCAAATATCTGGAAATAAATTCTTTTAATATATTTGGATAAAAATGACAAGGCAAAACATTTTTATCTATATAAAAAAAATGGTTAAATAAATTTTAGAAAGTATATGAAAACTGCTAATTTGGGTAATTAAATCAATTTAATTTTATAGAAAATTTTTAAATCATTACATAAATTTATGTAAAGAATTAGGTTAACTTATATACAAAAAAATTGTAATTATATTCATAATAGAAAATTTGTAATTTTTTTTTTTTTTTGAGATTCTATTCATATTCTTTCTTTATAAATCAATTTAATTTGGATTAATTTTTGTGGTCGGTTATATAGGACGCCCACAATCAATTTAAGGTAATATATAAAGAATATTCTGTCCGTCCTATTAAAATAACCTTAACCGGAAATGTTTAACGCCCCATAAAGAAAATATTTAAAATTAGATTTAGATATGAATCTTATAATATTAAAAGATCTATATATAAGATTTTTCGGATTTTGAATATATTTATAAAATCTTTTTTTCATTTGAAGAACCGAAAAAAATGAAATTATCTTTAAATAAATGTAATTTTCATCATTTTCAAAAAAATAAAATAAAAAAAGAATCATCTCCCGATTAAATATTAAGTAAAGAAATCATCATAAATTTCATTAATATACATATACATATACATTTTTGATATTTATATACGATTCGTATATAAAAGTCATAAGTTTTAGAAATTTGATTAAATTATATCTTTGAAGAAGAGAAAAAAAATCTTACATCCTTTTCTTCAATTTTATGTCTATATAGATAGACACACATTTATACAGAGTATCTTTACATATATTTAGAGTTTATTTTATTTTTATTAAATAAACAAAAAAAAATAAATTTGAATTTATGCATAAAATTTTTACTCATTCAACTGTGAACGACAATCGTCACCATATTCTGGGTGTATACATAATAATATTATATATAGTAATTTTTTAGTTTAATTCCCAGCCCATGAATAATTATTAGCTTAGAGACCCTAAAGCTTTAAAGTTTTGCCTACATGACAGAATTACTTATATCTATATAACTTTTGCAAAAAAAAAATTTCTAAAATATTTTTTTTTTTTTACATTTCAAAAAGTGTGTTCCATTTTAACTTTTTTTTAGCAAATGTTCTTTTTTTGAAATTTTATGTATATTTTGATATAAAAAAGTGTGCACACTTTCCGAAAAATATAATTAAAAAATTCATTGAATTAATGAATTTAGAATTTATTTTAAAGATATAAATAATTTACAGAAAATTATGCTAAATATTACTGTAACTAAAGTATGTAAATTGGCAGTAGACTTGTAAATTTTATATATTTAAAATTTAAAACATTTTTTCAATATACTTATTCTGAGATTCTAGACAAAAATGTTCATTGTTCAAATGGAACTTATCACTTATATAAGTATTCAAAATTTACAATTTCCATAATAAATAAAAAAAAAAAATCCTTTTTATTATATTTGAAACATATAAAATATAAATCGAGAGAGTTTTAATAATAAAAAAAAAAATATTGGAAGGATTTCCAATATGAATATGAAATGATTTTTACATCTAATTACTGTTTGAATTTTCCGCCTTTCATCTTCTTACAATAATCATAAGATTTCTTATGCATAGAAAAATACTTCTTTTTTTTTAGATATAAATAATATTATTATATATTTTTACAAAAAAAAAATATGAATTTTATAATTTTTCTCACTACTCTCTATTCTATATATATAAGATTATTATATGTAAATCGAATTCCATTGCGAGTTTTTGAATGAAGTCAAATGCGATAAGGATAATTGAGAAAAATATTATTCAAATGTAAAAAAAAAAAAAAAAAAATTTCATGGATGTCTGATCTGCATACAAAATCATTTTAATTTTTCAGAATTTATATTATATATATAAAAAAAAAATTTCCTAAAAGAAAATTTAATTTAATTGGATTTTATATTATAATTTTATAAAATTTATATTGTTTTCCCTGGAAATTAAGTTTATTTATTTTTTTCAATTATATTCTAAAAACTTTTAAGTATAGAAATTTGTAATTTTACTGATTTTTATTTATATAGTTTTATCTATACTATAACAAAGGATAATCATTTTCCCATCATAGGAACTGGAAAAAGGACTATTTAACAATTTTAATATTAATATTGTTGTAATTGAGATAAAAAAATAAACTATTCATAATATACTATTCATAATTTCTTGGCATCATCATATCACATTCTATTAGTAAACCTTAATTGAATATCTCTTCTAACTATCAATTTTGATATTTCGTAAATTTTCATTGAATCTAATTAAATCTTAAATTCAATTAAAAATCTTTTGTCATAGTGATGAATAATTAAAATAATTTATTTTGTTGTAATAACTATACTCCTAACAGCACACGGCTATACTAATCCTAAAAAAAGTGGCTTGGAATTATTATAGAAATTCATAGATTTTTTTTGTTTCAATTCATACAAAATTCTTCCCAAAAAAATATATTTAATATGTTATCACATTTTTTATCTTCAAAAAAAATATGAAAATTATAAATTTGTTAATTACAACTCCATGAAATTTTTATTGTTTTATTACGATTAATAAATGTCATTTTATATAAATATAATTGTCTTAACATAATATTTATTACAATAATATAAAGAACATATAATATATATAGTTTATTATTATACATGGTATAATTTAAATGTTCCCATGAGTAAACTTATACGATTTCATATCTTTATACTTATTCAAAAAATTATTAATTATAGTTATACAAACATTAAATAATTTCCATCACCATAAGAAACCCATCAACATATATGTATAAAGAAATTTTGTCCACTAAAATATTTCAGTATAATTAACTATGGGCTACTAGAAATATAATATGTTTTTTCCACTTCTTTGATTTTTATGTGTGTGCGGTGTCAAACCTTTTTTAAATGGCATCTTTCTGATTTTCTGATGGATTCTTTATATATATACAAAGAGATTTTTGATGACTTCATTAAAATATAATAATAATGGTACCTATTTTTTACAAGCACATGATATACTTCTTCTTCATTTAAACAAAATATTTTATGTCATGGCCAAAATATGAAAATAAATATGTTTTTAGTATCTAAATGTAATAAAATGGGGACAGTGAAAAAATATTTAAAAATACGTGAAATTTAATGTGACTTCTATCTATATTCTATACAGGCTTTTGGGTGAAAGACTACAACATATATATATACATAAATATATATATAATTAAAAAGAAAATTGTATTTTGGAATTAACTGGAATTTCTTTTATTTTGACAGCATATTATTTATAAATTTGTTAAGATTTAATTAGATGAAAACGATTTTAACGGATTCCATGACTAAGAAATATATATATATAAAAGGCAAATTAAAATAAATAATAAAATTATATACCATTAATAGTGTTATAATACGTTTTAGATTACTATATACCTAAATTAATTTATTTTGGTGATTGTTTCGTATAATTAACTTCAACAAAAAGGTGAAATTTTTTTTATAATAGTAGTGTCATTTTTTTTTTTTTTTTGGAATATAGAATTACAAAACTCAATATAAGTGACATTAAATTTTCATTATAATTTTATGTATAATAGAGAAATTGAATAGTCTGTGAATGGTGGACATTATTTTGTTATTTCTGGAATTATTAAAGAGTTTGAAATTTAGGGAAACAATTGTAGTTATACATATAGATTTATTTGCTATTTAATTAAATGATAATTACTAAATTATAATTTAAAAATTTCTGATAATAATAGTTTAAAAATTTATCATTTAAAATTGCGATTATAATCTCGAAGCTATCATTCAGCAATTTCAATTTAAAATAATACGTCGATTTTTCACATTAACATATATTTATGTCTATACTATATGATGTCTAAATAAATTACAAATTTCCCTTACCACCTTCATTCTTTTGATGTCCATCATAGAAAAAAAAGTTCCTTTAATTATCGTTTTTTTGTGTCGCTGTTTGAAGAAAGACAAAAAAAAAACTGTTGATTAAGTTGTGAACTTAATTAAAACTGAAAAAGTACTTTAAAAATTTCATCGCCATCGTTACCCAGGAACTGAGTAAAAAAAAATACTGACACCATTCCAATAATAATTTTTTATTGCACCCTTTTTAATCGAGATTTTTTTTTTGTCAACGCGGAAAAAAAAATCCTTTTAATCCTTTAAAAATAAATGGTATATATTTTTTTTTTGGTCGCACCTCACTATTCAAAAGGAGTTTTAATTAAAAAATAAATGATTTTAAAATTTATCTCTTTTTTATGCGTTAAAATTTATAAATCGCAAAAAAAAAATGTTAATTTGATGACTTTCCATTTCCATTAATTTAATTTTAATTAAATAGATTTTTTTTAAAAGGACATTCTAGAAAGGAAAAATAGCCTTTACCAATTTTGATATTAACAATTTTATTTATATAGAATATATTTCATCAAAGTTTTTGATCTGGAAATGTATAAGTGATGCATAATATAAATTTTGGAAGCTGGATGTAGTATTTATTACTGAAAATTGACTTCAAATAACTAATCATGAAAACTTTCTATACAAAATTGTAAGATGTGCATGTGATAGTTGATAGTCACAAATCACTTTATATGATTCCACTATACAGATTATTTTTTAATTAGCAAAGAATGTTAAATAAGTAAATTTTGTTTAAGATGGGGTAGAAATTACTATAAAATTAGTGTAAACATCTGTGTTACTGTGATTGGTATACTACGAGTATCACAATTGGTATCAATTATATTATTTTATTGTAGCAAAATTAAAGAATATCCATGCGAGAAATTAGCACAATTCTTGGCAAGAGAAAGATTTCAAGAAATTTATAGAAATATTATTCTGTTCGCCATTTTAAAGATATATTTTTCCATTTCATATGAAATATCATATTTACAAGAATAAAATGTTTGATTTTCTCTTAACTTTAAAAATCATGTAGAAAAAAAAACAACAAACAGCTAAAAGGACTTTTATATACACAAAACAAATATAAATAAATATTATTTCTCTATTACAAAATTATTATCATTCCTTTAACCTCATTCAAACATACAATATTCAAAACATTATATAAAATAAAAACCATAATTTTTTATAGCATCTTCCATAGTGTAGTGGTGACGTCAGGAAAATTAGCACGCCTATTTCAAAACGCATGACTTCATTGAAATCCTCTCAAAATTCTCAGTTCACTTTAGATTATTTTAATATAGTTTAATAAAATCCATATACATATACATATACAAAAATATCAGCTATAAAATATATATTTTCTCTCAGATTCAACCATAAACAAACTTTCATATGAATACAAAAATTAAGTCAGAATCAGAAACCAGGCTTTTATGAAATGTCAAAATAGAAGAAACGTGATTGGCTGTAAATTGATCTTCTTGAATTTGTTTACTTTATTTGTGTGTATGATGTGTTGGAGCAAAATTAGAGGGTACTTTTACGTATAGATAGAGTAGAAGCATAATAACCATCCTTTTATTCTACATACATAAAACAAATTATATGCAACATAAAATTGAACTGGTTTTCTGTGTTCTTTTTCGTATGATATATGCTCAATCTTTTTATTTAAGAGAATAAAATTTATATTATTTTTATATTTTCTCAGGTGAGGGAAAATTGGAAATCGTGAGCATAGAAAAAGATAGTAGTATTAGTTTTCAAGATTGGATGTATTTTGTGTTTATTTATTTTTTTTTTTGGTATACAAACGTTTTTATAAATTACTCTAGATGCAAGTTCAAGCCGCAATTAATAAATTTTATATTGATCTCTATAGTGTCAGTTACTTTATTCCGGTATTATTTGTTTTGTATTTATATAATTTACACTAAATTTATAATCGGACAGAGAGAAGGGAACTAATTGCATTTATGTGAATAAACTGTGGGAAACCAAAACTTTTTAAAATTAAATAAATTTATATATTTTTTTTGTTAGATTTATATTTTCTATATAAATGACAATAAAATTTCGTAATTAAAAATATTTATGAAAATTATCTTTAGAATGGCAAAAATTGTAATAATAATTCCTGCAAGAAAATAATATTTGAAGCATTGTGTACCGGAACTATTTAATCCAGACTAATATATATGTATATACAACCGAAGTAAGTGAACAAAAATGTGCATGTTAAATTATTTTTCATATTCGAATTTTTGATAATTCTCATTTTAATATCAAATGAAGTCCTCTTTCAGTTACAATTTTTTTTTTGTTGGTAATCCAAATTTGAAGTTCTTAAAGAAATTATAATATTTTGTAGTAAAATTCCTATATCATCGGTATAAAATATCTCATATTACACAAATAAATCAAATTGACTTCTTTTGACCTATAAATCTCTAGTAGAAAATGTCTGAACTATTTTGTACTTAATCTGTTATTGTATATATTTATTTCACATATCAAATTTGTTTTCCTTTTTCAAAAAATTTCGACACATCAAGAAATCAGAAAAATTTAGAATTTTAGTAGTATTTATTTTACCAGTATTTATAGGCGAAATTAAAAAATATATCAATTAATAAGCAAATTTAGATGAGATATATAATCAGTATAAGTAAATATGAATTAATGCAAAACACAGGAAATGTTCATATAAATTAATTTTTGTTTTAAAAAGGCAAAATATTAAACCAAAGTGCATTAAAAAATATCAACATTAACGAACCGTGAAAGAGCGTTTTGATTATCACATTACGTTTAAGTTACTGTACTGTAAGCATAATAGTTTTTTCTCTAACTATCCTAAATAAAAATGTTTAGGGATATGTTGCACGTATGGAAAAATATTATTGAGTCAGGAACATATTGTCAAATCTAAGAGACTAGTACAGTGCCGATAGATATTAATGCCTAAACCAATTGCACACCTGTTAAATATTTTACAAAAAGATAATTAAATGTATTTCACTTTATAAGATAAGAACAAATATTTTTCCATTGCAATTTATTCAATGTAAATACTTTTTATACAACTTTGAGCTTTGAGGAAAATAACATTAATAGTTTTTTTTTTATATTTTGCTAAATTTCCCATTATTTTTATCGTCATTAACAACTTCCGCCATTAATAATATAATAATAAATGTATTATATTGTAAAAATGAAAAGAATTGAATTATAAATGGAAAAATTAATAGCTATTAACTCTGCTGAATCGCATTTATTAATATTAATAGATATAATTTTTGATATATTACTATGGGTAATAATTTTTTTCAAATAATAATTTACAAGTTTATTAAGGCAAGTAAGTATATAAAGCTTTTTGTAATTTGTTATTGTTAATGATAAAATGTAATTTTAATTTATACTGAAACTAAACGATGGTTGTATGGGGTAAAACTAAGATGCAAGGCAAAAGTCAATCTAAATTCCTCCAATCTAGAATAATTTCACCATAAAATCTAACGAAAATTAAATTACTTAGAATGTTCCTGTCATATTTGTTTATCCAATTATTTTATTAGAAAATTGGTATTGCGTGCGAGTTTGTTACTCAATAAAATTTTGAATCTTTAATTGAAATTTTTCAAAAGTTTTAATTTTTGTAAAAAAAAATGGTATATGTAAAACATTTTGCCAAACTATAAAAATGAACTTACTAACATTCGCAATTTAACTTGTTTGAATTGAATTCCATGGATTTGTCTATATTACAAAAATTTTTGTTATTTCATAATTTAGGCTGTAATTGTTGAAGAAGAGTGTTTCATTATTTTATTAATCAAAATTTACCCTATTTTTTCCATTTTCTGAAAATCAACCCCATTTTTTATAGATATATAAAAATTACGGAAAATTATGATTTTTTATATACATAAAAAAAAAAACAGTTTTATATTTCGATTATAAAATATTTAATTCTTTTGGGCGACATTAACAATTTTATTTATTTTATTTTATTTGATTTGATTTTAATAATTTTGTCGTGATTACTTTGAATTATTCTCTCAATAATTTATTGAAGAATTATCGTTGACTGGCAGTTAAAGCCATCATTAAATTATATTATTAAATTCTTGTTATATTTTCGTCATTATAAAAATTGGATTATAATTTATTGATATTCAGTCCTAATTGTGCGGTTATACCTTCTTATAGCTTCTACCTCTTAATAAAAATTACATAATTATTACATTTTTCTAATGCTTTTAGCTTTTATTTTCTTGGTTTAACAATTGTTTCATATATTTTTGTTATAATACATATATGTACATATGTTAATCTTGTCTACATTAATAATGTAATTTGCACTCTTTAGAATTTTATTAAATGCACATTTTTGCAACAGATTTTCCGCATTCATGAACTTGTAAAGGATTTCATTATATATATAAAACGTGTTTATACTTTATGGTTAAAAACCAGGTAAATAAATTTACATTAATACAATGATCAGTTTGCGCTTCGCTTCAAAAATTTATGTTTATTTTATTGTGTGGTGGTGCTTCATAATGAAAAGAAGTTAATTAGTTCGTTAACATTATAAATGCTGATGTGTTTGCACATGAATTCGTCAGTTTTTTTTTTGGTATATAAACTCGGATAATTTTGTGAGATAAAGAAAATTGGTTAACAATTATTAGTGACTTATATTATATATATTTTAATTTCACCACAAAATTCGATAGTCAATGATTTTTAAATAAATTATATTGCAAAATAAGAAAAATGGACAGAATAATATGGATATAGAGTCATTGGGTATACAGAAAACCACTTTATGTCAATTTCAAAATAGATTGATTTTTTATTATATTGAATATAGAAAGTCGGATACATCATCAGGCAAAAAAAAAATTCAATTATTCAATTCATAACTCAAATAGCATTGCCATTACAAATATTTTTGATGACTAATTTTCCATTTTCTTATATGAGTTTATAAATTATAAATTAATTAGCACTTCTAGAAATTATAATAAAATGAACATTGTTTTTTTTTTAAAAAAATAAATAAAGTTTGAAGGTCGTATAAGCCAAATTAGCCACGAAGATGACAGTTTGTATGGCTTAGTTCACCTATGTATATATATAATTTTCTTTTAATTGAAATCATAGAAAGTAAATATACTAACTTAACTGTTTCTTGACCATTTAAATTGTATTTATATTGTACATTCTTGTAATTGAAAGAAAAATTTATATGAAATATTGAATATGAGCTTAATATAAATTAATACTTACCCTATATTATATACTAAAAAATACTTCTCTACCCCTTCGTCAATCTAATTATAATGTCTATCTATATATCTCACTGTCCACAATTTTTTTTTAAATTATTTTATCATTAAATATAAATCTTATTTTTAATTTTATATTTGACCTTAACACTGCAGCATAATTAATAAATAATATAATAATTTGAAAATTGTTATTAAATTTCCAACTAAAATATTATTATTAAAATTATTAATTTATCTTTTAAACTTTATCGAAAAAATTCAGTCGAACGGAAAACCGGACACTTTAGACTTTTTGCTTTGCACATTAAAAAACATTTACGTTTATTTTATTTTTTTTTTGTATATCTTTTTTAAAATAATATAAAAATTTGTAATTTACTTTTTTTTTTTGTTCCTGTAACTTTAATAAATTTTTTGTACTATAATAGTATTATATACAAGGAAAAAAAACAGGGTAAAAATTTTCATGATATTTTGCTACACTCCACCGCATTTTCACGTCATAAAATTTCTCTCTTTTGTAATATTAAATGGGAAAATATTGTTACGATTAAAATCTGGTTATAAATTGTTGGACAATTATAAGATTAGTTATTAATTTGTAATTTTTGTCGAAATTAATATTTCTTTTTTTTTTGGGAAAATTATGGTATACAAACACATATTGATTTCAATCTTAAAAAGAGACCAAATTTGCAAGCGGAAATAAATATATGTATATGTACATAAAGTTTGTTGTTGATTAAATTGGGTCTTTTCTCAAGCCAACAAGAAAAAAAAAACACAAAAAACATTAAATATCTTTTTGTTTTAATAAAGTTATCGTTCACGTCTAATTACATAATTTTTCCATAGTGCTCGCGCATATACATAAAACTTTAGCCTGATGGTTTTTGTTAGTCCCAACGTCCCATAACCTTAAAAACTAAAATTAACATCAAAATTACTGAAGCAAATATGTAATCAACAAACAAAACAAACAAAAAAAGCAAATAATTTTACCTAACAAAATATAAAAAGTAAAATATATATAAATATTTAGCTATGAGTTCACAAAAATTTCAATTAACAATGAAAAACGAAAAACAATTTTTTTATAAATCTACAAAAAAATAAATAAATAAAAAATAAACTATATCAAAACTGTAAAAGGAAAAAAAATATGTATATTAAAATATCAAATTTATAAAAAAACAAAAATTACATTAAAGTTAATTGAAATTTAGTTTAAATTTAATTATCTATCAGATACATCCGTTAAATTTTATCTAACTAGAAATTATTTTCACTTTTTTAACCTATAAAAAAAAATTACTGGGGTGGTCATTTGACCTCAAAAATAATTAATATTATATATATCTGTATTAGTAAAGGTAATTAATTTAGATATTGCCACGACATTTTTGGCCATTACTTTTATATTAGCACCACTTGCACATTTTGCACCAAGACAAATTTTTCGTAAAATTGAAGTAAAATTGAACATATAAGGATTTATTTATCCTTAAAAATTTAATAATTATAAATGTCAATGTCATCATCTTAAATTAAAATAAGTATCAAGACAAAATTTCTTTGCAACGCAATTATAAAAAAAGAAAAAACCCAATTTTTAAGGATATTTCATCCTGCTAGCAATATACAATAATTCTTATAAATTTTCTCTTTCATTTTATTGAATATTTTTCATATCCTTTTATTATAAAAACTTGAATAAATCTTTTCTTATTATACAGTCAAACTTCTTTAATTCAAAATTCTCATAAGATTCGAAGCACTGTTAGTAGATCTGCTTTATGAGATTTTCTTTGTAACTTTTTACATTGAAAAGTACTTCTTAAATTTGAATTTTTTTTTCAACTGTTTTCACAACGTTGCCTTCTTGCGAATTCGACTTAAAGAAGTTTGACTGTAATTAAATAGAAACCATTTATTGTCATTTTTTGATTTATTATTTTGCTTTTAGTAAATTCTGCATAAACATTTTTCTAAAATCAATATAGGCACAATAAAGGATTTAAGGATAATTTCGCAAAAAAAAGGGTTAAAAGTTTTAAACCATATTTAATATTATACATTGGTATATTGGTATAACCAACTAATAGATTTGTTTTTCTCGATTTACGTAACGAATGGTCCAGACTTCCGTAAAGTAATTTATATATGAATCATATAGAAGAAAAAGTTTTTTTTATATAATGCAAAATGGCAATTTGCCTATCAATTTCCGTTTAAAATTGAAATTATTTATATAAATAATAGCCTAGTAAATGAATATTATAAATTATAATATGAAAACTTTATGAAAAAAGAGAAAAATTTCTTATATTTATTTTTGCAGAGATTTTTTGGAGACAAACAAAAAAGTATATATTTAAAAAAAAACGAAAAAAAAAACATTTATGCTAATTTATTTTTATTGATTTGTCCCGAATTGTCTACGGTCTTTTTTTTTGTCGTTTGACTTTAAGTTTTAATGAAATATATATTTTTAAATTGATCAACTTTTCAAAATCAAAAAATTTTTTTGCTTATCTAAATGAGGTGTGGTCTTTTATATTGAAAATTGATTATTCTTAAATTTATTTAATTTTTATTTAGTCAAAAAAAAAAACAAAAATTTAAACAAAAAGAAAAATACTTTAAATGCGATAAGATAACCGAAAAATAGCTTAGTGAGCATTTTGTTATTTAAATTTTTTAAACTCTTTAAATGGCAATGTTTTATCTTAAAAGTATTATAAAATAAATTTATTAGTAAATTTTATTATAAATTATTAATATAAGATACCGAATATTATTTAAATTTTTGAATTAATTTGTAAAGTTTAAAAGTTTTTGTATTATGTGACCTCAACTAATAAATCGAAAGCAATTATAAAATACAGTAAAATTTCCATAACTCAAACCTTTTTGGTGTGTTTCTTATTTACGCTCAGATCGATCTGATCAAACTGATGGCTGTTTCTTATTTTAAATTCAGATTAGTCAAATTGATTTTTTTGATCGGAGAATTTTTCATATTTTTCAGATTTATTATTGTTTGTTTCTGGCTAACTTTGTGCTTGATTTTTTTTTGTTGCGGCTAAACTTCATTTTTCAATAATTTTTTTTAACTATTATTTTTAATTATTTAAATTTTTTTAACATTAATCAATAAATGTAATATTTAATGATAAAAGTTATAGTTATTGTTGTTTAAATTGAATATTTTTATACTCTATCTTAGTAGATGTAGAAGTTTGTGTAAACAGACAGACGGACAGACAGAGTGAAACTAATATACACATTTCTTACCAAATTGGTTGGAAATGTGTTAAAAATGAATTATAATGTATATTTTTATTATAATTCAAATTTCCCGTCCACAGACACAAAAAAAAAATTCACTTAAATTAGAGAATGTCGATGTTTTACACAAAAGAAATGGCAAAGAAATTTTCAAATATAGACAAATTTGGTATCTTTCGACGCGAAATTGATAAATCTTTAAAAATTGAAAATCAATTTTACTCCACAACACAACTTTAATAACCTTTTTCCTCGGCTCGGGATGATACTTGCAAATCTGTTATGGTAAAATGAAACTATATCTATTCTATATATGGATGGCTCAGAGCTGAACCGAACCAAGTCAGAAAAATGTTAAGGGGTTAAGTGATATATTATTATTAATGCAATTATTGTAGATAAATAAGAAACAACCACATTCGAGGAATTAATTAGAGTTGATACACTTAACTTCTTAATATTAGAGATTTAAGTTTTTCTGATTTAGTTCGGTTCAGCTCTGAGCCATCCATATGTAGTTTTACCGACAAGGTCAGCCAGTTAAACCATCTTTATTTCTATTATCATGTATTAATGACTTGACAATTTATTTATGTATTTGTGATTATTTAAAGTTATCAAATTCATAAAGAGAAAGATAGAATATTTTGTCGTGCAGTGTAAAATAAAAATCATTAATAATCATTATTACTATGAGACTTGATCTACTTCTTGGTTGGTTTTCAATTCAATTTTGTATTATACAAATACAAAGCATACATATTTGAATTTCTTACAAAAATCATTTATACATAACCGATTATTATTTCTTAGATTTATTTACTTCACAACGATGAAAACAAAACCAGTGTGAAACTAAATAAAATTTCCACCAAAAATATTATTACTGATCCACATAGTTATTTTATTTCATCTTTTCGTAAATTATTTGGTCTTCATATTATATGAAATTTTGTAAGTTCTTTTTATTGTGGTCACATAGCTATGTTCACTTAACACAAATTACGCAGCAAAACGATTCTATTAAAACAAAATTGTATTATACTTTTTGTATTGCTATCATACATAAATGTGCGGTGATTGAATTGAAAAAATATTTTCTTATAGATTTTATCTTTATGGAAAAAATATCTATACCTAGACGAGTATAACTTTGGTCATTAGATTCAATAAAAAAAATAGATGGGTAATAATTATTACTTCAATAAAATTTATCATATAAAAGATTTTAGAGCCGCAACAGCGTATACAAACGTTAATAAACCATTTTATACAATATACAAAACACTTTTGAGGGTGTGTTATCTAATTTTGTGCTTAGTTAAGGAATTTTTTGTTTTGTATAGACATTTTCTTCATCACGTTATACCAAATATTTTATACGTTAAATACAAATAATTAAATTGAATAGTTTAACAAAATCTATTCAATTTAATATAACACTTTTCATATTATTTTTACCTTTAACATAAATTATACAATAATGTGCAAAAATTCTGATGCATAAAGTTTAATAAAAATTTTACACAGTTTCCAATTTATCATTTAACATCATTATGTTTTCTTTCATTTTAGTCAAGTGGAGATTTTTAATTTTATTGTTATAATTTTTCAGAAGGCTTTGCCGATTTGAATAGCAAATTGTTGAAGACTTTATAAAAAGAAAAACATTTTTCATTGTATAGTATATATAAATATCGTAATGAAGATGTTCTTCTCAAATCAAGCTATTCGCGCGATCAACCAACAACAACAACAAAAAAACTTAAATAAAAAATTACACATTATAAATTTAATATTTATGATAAAAAACCAAATAAATGACGGGAGTCTTTGTAATATTTTATATGAGTATATATGAAGAAAAATGTTATTTTGAAAAAATTAAATATATATATCGCGATTAATTCTGTTTACTGGGCACAATCAGTAATTCTGAAAGTTTAGTGCCCTAACCTAAATCATTTAATTGTACTTAGTTGCATATTGTAGCAACATAATATTTATATCTACGTACGTATAAATATTATTTTATTTTATAGTATGTTCGATCACCAAGAATGTTTATAAGTTAGTAACAGTATATGGTTATGAGTGAAATATTATTATTATGGATACAGATTCCAATTCCAAACCATCAGCACCAATGATTTTTTGATCCATTAATAATTTTATATTTTCTTTTATTACAGAGATGCACTAAATAAAAAACCCAGAACATACCTCAAACAAGAGCCAACAAAGAAAATTTAATATATACAACAATTACATAATAGTAAAATTTTTGTAAAAATATAAAATATTTTTAAGATGCAATTTTGAATTTTCTTGTAATTATATAAAATGTGAAATTTAAATTACCACTAAAAATATAAGTAAATAAAAATTCTAATTTGTTTTAATTTATTTCAAAATAAAAATTACATTAAAATCTTTAACTTTTGATTTGTTTTGTATGTGCCATGAAAATTATTCATATCCAGCATATAAATTTTCTTTTACATATTATAAATTACATAAAATCTCAATTTTAAAATAGTTAATCAAAATAATTTACTTATGTATAGTAGTTTATAAGATATATTTGCAATTACAAATTAATTTAATATTGATGACATTATGTTTCTAATAATAATCACAATTATGTAAATACATATATTACATATATAATTAAATATTGAATATTGATGTTTTTTAATTAATAAATTTAAAACTAATTTATAATACCATATAATAGTATAGTGTTCAAATGAAATGAAGCAAATAATACATTACAAATTCAGGATATCAGAAATGTAATTGTTTTTATCAAATCTGTGATATATGATATTACATATAAATCATGATTAAATTTATATGTCTTCGAAAACTTTCAAAATATTTTGAATTTTACTCAAATAATAAATAAATTATTGTATTAAGTATAGTATATGTATAAGTATATTTTAAAATTAATTAATTCAGTGGCCATAAATTTATTCGGGTGGTCAATTTACGACTTAATCGAAATATTCATATAAGAGAATCAAATTATATTTATAAATAAATTATGTATAGAGTCGATGAATAAGAATGGGAAAAATTGAATACTGATTATGTTATATAGTACAAAATTTTCACCCTCAAATGAAAATATATATATTTACGATAGAAAATATACTATAGATTGTCATTCATATATTGTATAATTCTTGTTTGAAATGAGTTAATATACAAATTCATCAAATTTATTTGAGGGGATGTTTTTTTTTTTTTTGATTTGTGGTATATGTATATTAGGACATTTCAGTATGTTCTATGTTGATGCGTCGACATGTTTTCATACAAAACAACATAATTTATTTACATACTGAAAGTGTTTGTATAATGACAGTAAGGAAAGTGTAAAAAATATATAAATTTATGCATGAATTTCATTGCGTTTTGATGTGATTTCTATAATTTATGATATTAGATAGACAGTAATATTTACATAATAATTTGTAAATTTATCATCAATAAATATTTTATTATTTTTATGTACATATATATATAGAAATATAGAAAATTTCTAAATTTTCATTTTTGATGTATTTTTATAATAGAAATATTTTAAATTAAAATTTTTTATATTTGTACTAGAACAATTTAATATTCAAAATTTAATTTTTTTAATAAATTTAATAAATTTTAGTTTGGTTGTTAAATTATTTATCGTAAATTGAATTCAATTTATTTGAAAATTTGTGAAATTTGTGAAATAATGTAGTATACGATTCTTGTTATGCTGATGCGTTGAAAACTTAAAATAATACAAAAATGATCAAGCCAAACGCTTTGCCAACAAATTTTTATTTAATAATATTAAACATATAATAAATTCAATAATTTCACAGTTGATATACACCAACTGCGTGATCTTAATTCTTCAACAGTGTTTTTTTTTCAATATTTCTCGTTTATCAATGCTATACTTTTTTTTTGATTAATTACCAAAAATAAAAAAAAAATCTTCTCCGCGATTGCTGTAACAATAACGCAGAGAATGAACTTAACACAAAGACGAAATGCTGTGAAGTTGTAAAAAAAATATGTATAATAAAACCATCAGAAATACAAAATGTATAAAATATCTGTTTAGCTGCTGTTTCCATATTAATATGTATTTTCTGTTGCTGTTTACATATAAAATATGTACAATAAAGCATTATTAATACAAAAATATGATCAGGTAAAAGTTCTCTTTGAAAAACAAAAAAATTGTATATAGCTTGGCTAATGAATGATTTAATTAACTTTGCCACTGTTGTGAATCTTTAATAAAATTTTATATGCCCGACAAATAAAATTTAAAAAATTAAAATCTGAACATTATTCTTTTTCTTAAATGCTTTGGATAAATATTTTTAAAATGATCCACAAATTTTATTCAATAATTTTTCCGAAAAAGTAGAGTTTTGTATTGCATATATAAATAAAATTTTCAAAAGTTTATAAATCTTGAAAATGAACCAGAAGTGTAAATCACGTTAAATATACATAATTCAAATGAATAACAAAATTATTTTCAATTCAGGATCATTTTTATTTGTATATTTATCTCTATAACTGATTTACTGGTATCATTGGTGATCTATATAATTGTATTATAGGTGTAAAAACTCTACATAAGAAAATAAAGAAAATTTTCTATATGCACAGCATAACATTTTCTATAATAACTTCTGGTAAATTGAGCTAATATTAATTGGTTAAAAGAGGTTTTTTTATGGTTAAAGATATTCAATTTTAATTTTTATATTAATAAATATTTTGACTAATATCTGTAAATATTGAACTTTTACCTTACCCCAATTAAAATTATTTATTTTCATTAAAATATAGTTTATTGCCCAGGTCATCTCGTTGGTTTTTTTCTTCAATATTTTTTATCATTTATTTCATTCAGGAAATTTTTGAAATCTGCTTGAATTCAATCATTCACAAAAATCTATTTAAAAAAAAATAAAGGTAAAAATTCTGATTCATTAGAAAGGAATTTTATGTTTTTATATATAATTTTTAAAAGATTAATTGGTCGCTACTATTATATCACTACTGAAGGAATTGTATGTGAAATTGCAAATAAAATATTTAAGGATTTATTAAAAAACTCTATAAATTGTTAAATTTATACAAAATAATAATTTTCATTTATATTTCCCTTTTGTATATACATAATAAAATAATATTTTCCCGGATCGTAAATGTACAATGAATTGTATAAATATATGATTATAAATTAGAGAGTAATTATACGAACTGAAAATAATTATAAGGAAAGTTTTGCGCGGAAACTGTATATGGTAAACATAATAAGTTTAAAATAATTTTTTAATAATATTAATGCCCCCGTCAGCACCACCCAAAAAAATATTGATGTTGAAGAAGAAGATGAAGAGAGTATAATATGGTATTAAAAGATTATTATGATTGTGGTTTATTGTATAGAAGAGTGAATGATAAAGCTCCAATGATGATGTTGATGATGATGATTTTTGAAAAAAAAATAAAAAAAAAATTTTTTTCAAATCGATTTTATATTTTCTTTATTTATTTTTTGTGTTGTTCCTACTCACAGATGCGCGAACATTACAATTTTTTTTTTTATTTCATTAATAAAATATTATTTTATTGTTATAGTTATATTTTTTTTTCTTCTGGAGTTTTGTGATGTACAAGCCATTACTCAACAACTAATACCACTTAAGACAAGCTGCTACTGTTGCCGCAAAATGAAATTTATTTTATTTAATGAATGTTAATGAATTAAAAATTGTACCGATTGTTTGCTCTTTAAATATATAGTGAGAAATTATTGTTGTTTAAATTTTTATTTAAAGGTAATTTTTATTTTTAACCAGTGGAATAGATCACGATAATTTTTTTAGGTAAAAAAAATAAATTATGTTTGGTCATGATGTGGACTTTCAGCAACTGATTAATTAATCAAAAAAATTCATTGTATATGTATTAAAATATTTAGTTTTTAGAAAAGATGAGTTAAAAAATTGTATATTTTAAAGATGAAAAAGTTGCAGAGTTAGAATTATATAATAATAAATTTAATGATTTTATAATATTGCTAATATGAAAATTTATTAATGAAGCTCAATTGATCTACAAATATTTAATTTTTCTTGTAGCATATAAAAAAAAATTCAATTAATAAAAAATATATTCATGTTTGACTTGTTTTCACTAAAGAAAATTTCATTCACATCAAGAAAACTTATAAGCAATCCTCTTAAATTTCAATTTTATTTATGTTCTCTCGATTTATATACTTAAAGATTTTCACATTTTTCAATGTGTTTTCAATTCCCATTCGAATTTGTATTCTTTTCTTAAATTATTGCTTCAATTGTCATTTAAGTACATAATATAAAATATTTAATAAAATATAATCGCCTGGGAAATTTTTACTTTGTCCAAAACCTCAGCCATGTTCCAAGAAACCTTTACCATAATATAGAAAATAATTCGATATATTTTACATTACATGGAAATTTTTATGGTACATTTAGTTGGACTGAACTATTTTTCATTAAATCTAAAAATGTAGATGATAAAAATATTAAATTACCAAAAAGGAAAATAATGTGTTGGTTCAGGTATTATAATTTCATGGACAAATAAATAATTAATAATTGATAATTCACAGCCCCATAGTTTTTAGCTAATATAGTTATAGTTGGAAAATAATTTGTATCCCTTTTAATAGTAATCATTAAAAATTTAATCCATTTCAAACATGAAAAAATTATTTAACCTCAAATGGAGAAAAGTCATTTAAAAAAAATTAAATATATGTAGTAATAAAAGAAGTAAGTAAAAAAAACCGAAACTCTTGAAAATCGATAAGAAAAAAAAATGTATACAATCATCAATTCATCGTTTAGATTAACTGTATAAACCTTTTGTCCACCTCCGTTGGATATGAATTTTTAACACCTGACAAACAATAACACAAAAACCTTATACTTTTATATTTTGGAGCATTCACCAACATCGCATCAGATGAAGAAAAATGAACATTTTTATAGTGGCAGTCAGACAAGCAGGCGGGAAGTCTATCGTTATGATTATGTATAGTCTTTTATATTGCGGTCCATCAAAAGAATTCAAAAAATAGAGTCTACAAGTTTCCAGCCTATTTAAAGAAGCCCTAAAGTAGCCTTAATCCTTTTATTCTGATGTTCAAAAAAAAAATCGCCCCTTGCAACTTGCTGCTGCTGCTGCTGTTTAATTCATTTTGAATAATAAAGAAAAACCAAAAGGAATTTATTAAAATGTTCATCTTAGGTGTTCACTGGACTTTCAAAAAAATTTTTTGGGATGAAGAATCTGTCAAAAATCCATTAGTAATATTTATTATATATATTTCATTTTTCAAGAGGTAGATATAGGCGTTTGCGTTTAAATTTTAAATGTTGAAGCAATTTAACTGATAACACACGCTTACAAGAGTTATCTTACATTAATAATAATTATTATTATTTTTTAAATAATCCTTAGAAAAATATTTGAAATATTAAAATAAAATTCTAGTTTGCTATTAAAATAATTAAAATAAAATTGAATCTCTGTATATTTTATTATTGTGTAGTCATTTTTAAACCCGATTTAACTTGAGAACGACATTGAAACTCCTTGTTCTTATATATGTATCACAGGATATAGTACACTACACATTAAGTCACTGCTGATGTTCTCGTTTCTCCAATGAAATATATATGTGTAAATTTGAAGAAAATATAATGTTTTGCCCTTAAGCGAACCATTTAAAAAATATTTACGAAATATTTCCATCCCAGAGATGCTATTAAGGAACAAAATATATATACTATTATCTTATATAATTAAAGTAGACCATAAAAAAAATTTTAAACCTTAATTGAATATTTTCTTTTACTTTTAATTATTTCCTCATTTATAATATTTAAAGCTAAAAAAATTAACAAGTCGTTATTCATGACGCTATATTTCAACAGTGGTACAACAAAAATGTTATTTAATTTGTCAATATTTTTATATGGAAACTAAAAACAAAAAAAAAGAGTGTTAACCCTCTGGGTGTCTTAATACCTTTTTAATTACATCCGATGATGTGCTATAAGTGTAAATTTCGTGCTGATATATTTCAACAACAAGAAAAGATTATTGTTGTTAAAACCCTTTTTACAAAAGGATTTTCCGCATAACCAGTCAAATTTCTAAAAAAAAACAATTGACCAAATAAATTTGTTTTTGATTTATAAACGAAAAAAAAAATATGTTTTCTATATAATTATAATTTCATCAGTTAAAAATTATACATAATATAATAAATTTATAATAAAAAAGAGTTCAATTGACGTTGCCACTTAATTTTCTTGTGGTTTTTTGGAGACCATTTTTCATTTTGTTTTGTTTTTAAACTCGTGATCGCGCCCCGTACACAAAGTGGTAATGATTGAATGATGGTTTTTCATCTATATGTATTTTCGTATATAAAGAAAAAAATAAATAAATTTTAGGTGGCACACTCGAGTCCCAAAACAAATTAATCTTTTTATGAATAGATTTTTTTTTTACTTCTACTTTTTTTTTTTAATTTTAATATTGATTTCAATTGTGTAATGCCGCCATTTTAACTATATATGATATCCCATACTATAAATGACTTTAAATTTTAATTTATTTCCAAAATAATAATTTCTCGACTTTTTTTGGTAAAAGAAAAAAGTTTAATTGACTTTTAATTTTTCAAATAAAAAAAATATCTTTTTTTTTATATATTTTAAATTCTTTAGATTGTAGGAAAGAAAGTTTTAATGATGGCATGTGCGCAATTCCAAGTATATTAGGTATATAAAAACAAAATCTTGTAAATACTCAAAAAAAAAAAAGAGTAATTTGTAATTTTTACTTTATTGAATTTCATCAATAATAAAATATTTTTTAATTTGTTAACTGATGGAAATAATAGTTTTACCAATTAAAAGCAATTTAATTCATTTAATTATACAAAATGTGCGCAAAAGCCTTAGATAATTATCTGTGAAATTTCCAATTTTTTTTATTAAAAATTTGAAAAAATTAGCTCGTTAACATTAATTACATATTGTATTTCAGATTTTAAATCAATTTAAAAGCAAATATACATTTTTTTATATTAAAAAGGATATATTGATAACAAACTAAGTAAAGCTGTCAGTATCCTTTTTTTTTATTATTAAAACTCACTCACCAGCTTACAACAAAATCAAAGTGTCACGGCATAAACTTATTATTCTGAAATTCTGAAATGTTGTAAATGTTACTCTTTTTTTGTTGTTGTTAATACATAGAAGAAAAAAATTATTATCGCATTTACCAGATTACATAAAATTCCATTCATTACTAAGCATAAAAAAACCAATTAAAACATTTTCTTTCTTTATATTAAATTGTCCATTTTAATATTTTAAGGAACACAATAAATATATACATATAACAAACAGCCAACAAAATAAAAACTAGCATACCTAGCGATAAAATTGAAAATTCTACGGACTATCAATCATTTGAACATAAATAAAAAAAAAATGTCAAGTTTTATGCTTTGCCTTTTAAGTGTATTTTAATATTAAATGAAAGGAAAAAAAAACTGAAATCCTTTTACTCTCCTTTTATTTGGAATGTAGGAATCATATTACATAATAACAAAGAGTAAAGAAAACGTTTCCAATTAATAGTAAATAAGTTATGAAATTCACACAACGAATGAACAATTACAACAATCATGATATTCCTATTTTATATACAAAGTTTTATATATAGTCCAATAATAAATATCGTAATTATTAACATTTTTATAGATTATTTCTTATATATATACGAAAAGAAAAATTTGTAATTCATAACGTGACAAGTCCAATGTTGATGTAATATTAAATTTATAAACATTCTCTGTGTAAAGTAAATTCATCAAAATAATATTATTAATTCAATTTTTTTTTTAACTAATGTATATTATATAACAAAAGTAATTTACTTGTCGATGATGCCTTGTCAAATTTAATATATAGCAACTATATTAAATTTTAGAAGTTATATTAAAATTTAAGAGGAATTTTCTATTTATTCCTGAAGCAAAATCATCGAAATTAAAGTAGACCGCATAAAAAAACTTATAGGGAAAGTATAGTAATTATAAAATATTGAATATGAATAGTTGAAAAATTATCATTTATATATTAAATGCCTCGTTTTATTCACTTAAAAATTAGTTTTTAGAGACATTCGTCTTTAATTAACTGTTCAAAACTATAGTAAAATACCATACTATATAAAATTGCAGAAAAAAATTATGACTTTATTTCCCTATAGCACATCATTCCAACCTACCTCTGTCATGATCATGAATGCGATCAGTCTAGACGGGCTTATTTTGCCTGCCTCCACCAGGTTTACAAGAACTGACTCTCCCAGGTGTTTAAGTCTCCTGTATCGTACAGCGGGCCATTTACAGAGAAGGTGTTCTAGAGTTTCGTCCTCTTCCACGCAGCCTCTACACTCTACAGGTTGATGCCAGTGATAACCGGGTCTTGGACTTTGTTAGTGAGATCATATAATTAGATATCCGAGCGTTAAAAAAATGATTAAAAACAATTTAAATAAATCCAATACACAATCATAATGAAATAATTTATAACTTTAATAAAATTTAAAATCCCTGTTATTATCAATTTTATCCAATTTCATAATATAATTTCAAATTTTCTGGTAAAACAAAATGTAATATAAATCCATTAATGAAACTATAAATTTACTAATGAAAGTTTACAATATCTCTTCGATTTAATATAAATTAATTCTAATTCCAATCAATCAGCAAGAGCTGAAAAACAGATAAAAAAGAAATATGTATATAAATTCACTTAATATGAACTGCCTAAATGAAAAACGCTCTTATATGGTATTTCGAGAAATCTATCTATGAATACAAAAAAAAAACCAATCAAATTAAATACCCAAAAACGAAACATTTATGATAAATTAATATATCCTGCGCTTTTTTTTTTACAATACACAAATGCAGTTTAACTGGTCAGTGGTCATAGTCAGTGTGGATTCATTAATATTATTTCCCGAAACCGATATACAATTATACGCCTCAATGTTATGGACAGTATGTGTTTGTATAAATTGTATTTAAAAGAAATTATTGTAAATATTTTTTCATATTTTTATTTTGAATAAACTGTCGATACCTTCTCGAAACCATCTACCAAACAAAAACCACACCAGAGATAAAAAAAAACAGTTTCTTTGAAAATTAAGATAAATTATTTTTCCGATTGTTTTTTATTGTTCGATTTGTTGCACTATAATCAATCATCATTTTTTTTTGTGAAACACAAATTATAATTGGATTCGTTCATTTTATCAAGAAATTTATCAAAAAAAAAAATAAGAAGAACGAACGAGAGAATTATGTTTGTTTGGAAATAAATGAAATTTCAAAATATTAAATTTTTTTTTTGTTTTTAATGAAATTGTCAAGAAATATTAAATTGTAAGTGAACACAAAGTCTAATGGGTTTTACACTTTAAATTTAAAAAAAAAAAAGTTATATATCTGTTTACCTTCTGTGGAATTGATAGAGGCATATAGTCTGTCTCTGGAGTGACTAATGATTGCCTTTTAAATGACATTTTGAATTTTTGAAAATTATCTTGTCTGGGGGTTAAGTAAATTGTATAAATCTGGTATAAAGGATTTTTGGAAAATTGAATATGTGTGCGACTGCGATGTTGAACATGTTATGAAATTTTTGTTATTAATAAATATAAATATAAATTTTATTTATCATCACAAAAATTAAAGGCCTCTATTTACTTTTTTCAAAATATAATAAAGAAATAATTTGTCAAGGCTTTTAAAAGATTGTCGACAATTTAAAAAAAATTCTTCTATATTCTATAGATCTATAGATTAAATACGAATTTTTTGCATTACTATTAAATCTACATTAAATATTAAAATCAATTCTATACAGTTTAGTTATACAGATCCGTACAATCCCAATCTATCAACATATGGATATAAAAATTTAAATTATTTTAATTTCTGTTACGTATACAAAATACTATATGTAAAAAATTTCTGCACGTTTTCAATTATCGAATGACTTTGCCAATTTTCGCATAAGTCAATAATTCATTCCAGTTTATCCCATAAGTTAAAATTTTTATATTGCAAATTATTTAGCTTCTGGAATTACGTCCAAAAAAATGCAACATAAAAAAAAATAATATTTTCAATCCCAAGAATATAACACGCAAAAATTTAATTTTTATTTAAACTTTTCTCCAGTTAATGGTATAATTTCCATTATATACGATAAACGTAATAATTTTTTCGAAAAAAAAAAATTCCTGATGATTTTCATATAAATATGTATATAGATTTTTAACATTATCATTTCATCCCACTTTTTTACTGGTATATATATACCACAGGACATCATTTGTCGGTACAATCTTATTATGTATTATCGATCATTAGACAATGTTCAGATCGATGAAAAAGATCAAATGAATTTCAAAAAAAAAAAATTATAATTTTTTTAATGCCTTTTAAATTTATGCAATTCTTTTTGGATATTGATTTAACCGCAAAGTGAATATAAAACAATTTTAATGTTTTTTAAACATTTTTTTTTTGGTTTATTACAACAAATCGATTGCTGGCGCCTATTTGTTTTATATTTGATTAAAGTTAATGTAATTTACTACTTAGTCTAAATTATATATAGTACACTCGTATTCATGTACAATATACAAGTATGCATATAGATATTATTGTAAATTGAAAAGCGCCAGAATTCTGCTTGCCCATCACGCAAAAATTGGTATAAATCAATTTTTCTTTTTAGTATATGATGTCCAAAAGATCAGTAGCACATCATCCACTTTTATTCCCAGTTAAAATATTTGCTACATTATATTTTGATGATTTCAAAATTATCAAAAGATTTATTTTTCTGATGGAATGTAATCAGATTTTTATATAAAGTAATAATAAAAAATAATTGAAAATTATCAGAAAATAAATTTATTAATCTTCTGTTTGATTTTACAAATTGAGACAAAAAAAAAAGGAAGTTGAAATTGAAGATTATAATAATTTTTTTTACTTTATAATATTTAGCTAACAGCTTTAACATGTAAGTAGAAAAAAATATCTGCACAATTTCAAAAACAACTTTTTATAATTTTTTACAATTTAAATGGAAACTGGATATATAAAATGCCAAATGGCCATCATTAATGTAACTTTCCATATTTTCATCAGATATGAATTTAGTGCGCTAAATTAAAGAAATTTTAATGTGAATATTATGTATACTATATAGTTGCAACAAATTAAATTAATCGGTGCCATTTAAATAAAAAAAAATTGCCTCCAGTCCGGCTTTTCAACAATTTCAGATGAACATAACTTCAAATTAGAACACTTTATGGATGTATACTTAAAGTACATACATATATACAAAATTTCATCAAGAATTTATTACAATCATCATGACGTTTGTATACACAATTCCAGCATGTCACCTTCCGGCAATTATATAAAAAAAATAAACGAATTTATATTTAAAAGGTATTTAATTCTTTTACAATATAATTAAACTATATAAATCCTTATAAAGTTATGTTCATCCAATTTGGCATCATATACTCGTATAAGAGGATCGAAGTTAAGAAGCTTCAAAGTCAATTAAAACAAATTGAGAAGCCAATTAAAATTAAATAAACATTTTATTGTTGGGGGCCAGTAATTAAAATATATATAATAATATATATATATATATATATATATATATATATATAACGTTCAATTATATTTTTTTCATAATAATTTAAAGATATCGTAAATTGTTGCACGAGCACGATACGATATATGTATAATTAATAATTTGCCATTACAGTTTGTTAGTAAAAAATCAAAATACAAATTTCGTTTAGTTAAGAATGCATTAGACCTAAATTATGTGGCTCATATGGCTATTGAGAGGTACAACAGGAAGAGATTTGTTTTTGTGGAAGGACAAAATTAAATTCTATTTCGCAATTTCTTGAGCTACATAGCACCTTAAGAAGTACAAATAAACAACTAATCTTATAGAGAATATCTCGAAAAAGGACCCTGTTTTTTGACTAAAATTGTAAAACATAACAAAAAATTAGAAGTTGTAAAACTCATTAACTAAAAATTAAAAATTCTCACATAAAAAGTTCCCGCCGAAAATGTTGTCTTGATACACAAAATATCCAATCCTTTAAAAATCATAAATAAAAATCAAATCACATTTAAGGCTTCCTTTTTAATAGATTAATGAGTGTTATTAATACTTTTAATAACAGCAAAAAGTTAATACGTTTTTTTTTTTGGTTATTATTCTTCTTGTTGTTTTGTTTTGTCAAACGCTCGATTACTTAAAATAAATTTAAGTATGATTAATATTTAAGTACAATTTTTAACTTGTGGTTATATTTATTTTCCATTAACTGGACTTCAATTTCAATATTAAAAAAAAATTATCTGCTACGTTAAGTAAAACGTAAAACAAAACCGACACGATCACTTATTTCATATTTAGATCAAATTACATTTTCAAGGTGGCCCTGTCATGTCAATTTTTAGAAGATCTTGGACGATCTGCTTTTGTTTTTTAAAAGGGACATAAAACTTTTTCTTATATATGTTTTTATGAAAGCAGAGATCTTAAATTCCTTATCGATTAAATGAAAAACAAATGATGCAAACGTGAATTTATAGAAATATGTATAATATTTATGATGTTATTTTATAGGGTAATCTGTAAGGTCCTTTCGTCTACCGCTCTTGCTTATTGTACCTACTCTCCAGTTAGTTGATAAGAACTATTCAGTATAGATTTCACTTGATGCATCCATTTTAAATTTTAAATATATCCAATACAGTATATTAAAGTATCAGAAATAAGTTGAAGTCTCATAAAAATCTTAAAAATATCTAATAAAAATTCAAAAATATGAAAATTAGTTATAATTATTTTAAAAATTTCTATAAAACATTAATTAAAATTGACCTAATTTCTAGGTTAATTTACTTGCCAGAGTGAGATATTATAATTTAATAATGTCTTTAGTTACTTAATTGTAACTTATAAAAAATATTGTAAAAAAATTTTTTTTTTCCTAAAACGGAATTTTTATTTGTTTGTGTATAAAATTTAATAACTTTACATAAACAATCATAAACAAAAAAAATTATGCTTTATATAACATGACATCGCATGTTGAGATGCAACAGAAATTGATTGCAATTTCCTACATCATAAAAAAAAAATGTTTCAACAATTTCATTGAGATTTTTACATTAACAAAAGGTCTCACCCTTTTATTACAATTTTAGATACTTACTTTAAAAAAAAATAACTGCGAGTTTCCAATTAGGAACAAAAAAATTCACAATCCATTTTGTCGGTACTTTGGTACAGATACCAGATAGAAAATATTAAATTGTACCAAATTAAGGAAAAATCTCAACAATTACATATAAGTGGAAATGTAGAACAAATTAATAAACCAAAATGAAATAATAATGCAATTTTTCAAATGAAAATGTGTGAAAACTTTTCACTAAATTATATTAATAGTATATTTCCTACACTGTAAAGGAGATTAATTAGGAAAATTGTTAGTTTTTAGATTATATATTTAGAGAATGAAATTGAAGTATAAAAATTTTTAAAATTAAATCATATTTTAAAGTGGTTTTATACACTGTAAGAATTTTATTTTTACTAAGAAAATGTAATAAAAATTTAATTTTTTATAACAAAATTTTGGAGTGCAGAATATTAAGTATAGTTATTATGATACCGTATTTTAATTTTATGGTAAAAACATATATATTTACTTATGTTACTATTTTTACAGTGTAATTAATAACTTTAATTACCATTAAATATATGAAGTAATTTTCCATTGTTCTTCAATCAAAGAGGGGAAAAAATTATTGCACGGGAAAATCTATATGTAATAAGAGTTTCTAGCGGTTTCGAAAGTAAATTTTAATTATACAAACATGGAATACCAAAACATATATAAAATTAAAAAAATTGTTTTTTTCTCTTAGATTTTTATATTATAACTTAAATAATTTTTAATATTAATTTAATTTGTGTTTTCATTTATAATGTTTTTTTTTTTGCTTTTGTTTTTATAAATTTAATTATAAATTGTTTATTTTTTACCTAACAGAGGAGAAAAACAAAAAACGTTCATGAATGCCATGAATAAAATTATATTTTAAATTCAATGGTTTTGTATTTTTTTTTTGGTGCAACATTAATTTGTATAATTTATTTTTACATAAATTTTATTATATTCTAATAAAGTGTTCCCATTTTTTGATATATTGGATAATGTAGGTTAATCATCTGGAAATCTAATAACTGAATTTTGTTGGTGTTAGCCGGGCTATATAATAGCGCCGTTTTGTTACCACTGGCACGCATGAACCATCAATTCCAAGTATGGAAGAAGAGTAGGTAGTTATAAGAGCCACTCTGTGGCGTTCAGGAAATGTACCATATTTGTTGGTATAACTGAATTTAATTAATATGATTTTAGATTTGAGCAGGGTACCTGATTATGGTACCAAAATGATACCCATAGAGAAGCTTCAATATATTCGAAAATATCCTTCAGTTTATATGACTGGAGTATAGTCTTTAATATAGTAAGCTACTCACAGCTGGTAATGGAAAATCTACTCTGTTTGAAACAGCAAATACAAACTAAATTTTACATCATCATTTACAATAAAATTGAAAATTTTAATTTTCAATTTACACTCATTTTAATAATTCAATTTTTCTATATTCTTACGTGTACTTAATTCAATTGTTTCCATAGATGTGAATGTGCATTTTATAAATATTTCCCTGTCAGAAAATTAACTCATTTTAGTTTAAATAATTTTATTAAATAAAAAAAAATAGTTTTACAAGTTTTATAAAAAAAAAATGTAAAAGAAACAGATAAAAAATTTCTGTAATATGCTGTCATGCAATTCGTACATTTTTCTGGAGCATTTTTTTTTTATATTATTCCTTACATATATTTCTTTATTCATTTATTATCCACAATTGTTGAGTAAATAATTTATACATATATATGAGTTAATTAAGATACTTATTTATAACTGTTGTAAATTAGTTAAAATTAAGGTAGGAAAAAAAAAGATAATTATTAAATTATAGCATTAAAAAGAATTTATATGCATAAGCATTAAGGTTTTCTTTTTAGATCAATTGGTTAAAAACATTTTTGTCTTTTCTCCATTGTATAAACAAAAATGTGCATTATTTTTTTTATTAAATCGTTGGCTCTTTAACATAACCACAATTTGAAAATCATTCACTTGACAAAATGAAAGACGAAACCGTAAATATTTTCAATGTAACAATAAACGATACACAAAAAAAAAAAGACAGACCAATATAAATATTTTCCAGGTCAAATTTTGAACTGTTGATGTAATTTGAGTTACTTAAAAAAAAATATTCCCTCCAAAATGACTTTGAGAGAAAAAATTGTTTTTGATATTTTGTGTTAGAGTTAAGGTCGTAAAGTGATCCTCTGCGTTATGAATTAAATATTTTATATATAAATATTTTTCCCGCCAAAAATTAATTTAATTAAAATTACGATAAAAAAAATTGAAGCAAGGAAGTTTCAAAATGGTTTAAAATTACCATAATTTCTAAATGACCTTAAAATATTTTTTTTTTAATATAAGATCAATTACATTTTCATTAAATTTTGATAATTTGGAATTAAAATTTATATGGCAATTTAAAGTTATGAAAAAAATGAACCTTTAAATTACTTGGTCAATAACAACAAAATATTTTGCTTACTTTTAGCGTGTTAAATTATATTTGGGATTTTTATTATCTGTCTATTTATTTATTAAATAAATATTCTAAAAATTTATATTGTGGTATTGAATTTTGAATTGTATATTAATTGTACAATAAAAAGGAAATCATATTATACGCAACGACAACACACAATCAAAAGAAACAATATTGCACGTGTCACAAGGATTATTTTAAGGACATCTATAAATAATAACCGCCGACGATTAAATTAATATAATAGGACAAACTGTAGAACAATAATAGATCACGTGCAAGTTAATGTATTCGATAATTTCTATATATATGGTGACTCCAAAAACAAGTGATCCTTTTTGTATTGTAAAGCATTGATGGGTGTTTGATATTTAATGTCTTTAAATAAATTATATAATTAACCATAACCATTATACCATTAATTTATTTGATTTTCATTGAATGAAATAAAATGTATATATTTACATTTATGTGTATTATATGGATTGGACAAACAAACTAAATGATAAGTCATATACAAAAAAAGGTGAAATTAAAACTGACATATTGACTGACTAGTATAAATTGAAGGATTTCCGAAGAACTTTTGTAATAGACTCTTTATGTTATCTCTAAACAAGCCATATAAAAATATTTATATAATCAATCAATCTCAACTTAATATAAATTAGTTTACCATATCAGAGACAATGTAAAATTTTGCAATTTGATATACAAAAATTAATAATAATAATAAAAAAAATAAAGCATACCTTGAGGTTTTTAAAGTTTTGTTTATTGTTGGATTTTTTTTCGATAACTTAAATGATTTTGAGCTATAGACAACACTAAAGTATATCAATTTATAGTATTATTTATTATAAATATCTTTCCCAAGTGAAAATTTGAAATTATTAAGAATTATTTGTAATTCAATATTTCGTTGAAGCTTTTTTTTTGCAGTACATAATAAATGATTTAATTGATTTAAATATATCGATTATTTGTATTATAAATTATATCATGAAAATTTACTATATTATAAATCAGAATTTGGTATATGTATTTTCAATACGATAGAAATATTTTCTACCAACATTTTCTTAATTTTTTAATAAGCTTTAATTTAAAATCTTAATAATGAAAATTTTCAGTATGCAACTATTTTTGTAAACTATATTAACGATTATTTTTATAAAATATTAAATTAATTGACGATGAATTCTGTAATACACCCTGTATTTATATTCTACATCAAAAATTTGATATCTTTGTTCAATCGTCACATTACAAAAATTTATAATTTTATCATTTAGAGAAATAAATAATAATAATAATAATTTTTATATAATAAACGAAATATCAGAAATTTATATCAATTTTTTTTTCTTTTGAAATTTCTCATCGTTGATTTGATCCGACAACTTGTCAGAAAGCAAAGTGTCAAATGATTTTTTTTTTACATTTTATATGAAAATAAACCAAAATGATAAATAAAGCCGAAATATCAACAGGGAGGGAATTTGTTGGTTGATTGGAAATTTACTTATTAATATTTATACTTTATATATGTATATAAAAAAAATGTGGTGATGGTTTTAAATTTGATATTTTTACTTTATATTTCTCATTATTGATTAAATGTAAAATTAAATAATTGGAAAATTGTCTATTAAATAATTGGTACACATAAACAGAAAAACCTAATTTCAAAATCTAATAATTATTTAGCGGTTTGTACTAGAAATTATTATAAATTTAATGTATGCAAGTTTGCATTACAATTTTGTGGTTAATCGATTATTATGATTTAGTATATTTAAAAAAAAAAAGGAAAATATTCTTGCAAAATTATATTAATTAAAATTATATGACTTATAAATGTATATGTCACTATTACGATATTAAAATATTAAATTACACAGAGTCCGAATTATTATTTGAAAATATTATTTCATAAATATATAAAATGATGCTAGTTAGTGCCTATAATATTTCAAAATATCGATCAATAAACCGAAAATAAATCATTGGACTGTCTGTCTACAGTCTATCGCATAATTTAGAATTTAGTAGACTGTAGTAGACCTCACAATTTAAATTCAACCAAAAATGTCTAAAATAAGGACAAAATTATGTAATTCTGAAGGACAAAATTATGTAATTAATAAAATTAAAAAAAAAAAAAAAATTCCCAATACAAATGATTAGTACAATCAAAATGAATAATATAATTGTTAATTAATTAATATTATTTTAATGAAATAAAAAATAAAATTTAATGTTCGATAATTAATAATAATTATACTAATTTAATTTTTATGAACACTCCTTTATTTATTTTTTTATCGCATCCATCATGAAATGGCGATTATAATGAAATTAAATATAAAATAAAATAACAACTTTGATGTATTAAATTTATTTTTATAGAAATTCTACAATAATTTATAATATTATATGTATAGTCGTTGCTCAACCTGCCGTTCAAAAGAACTGGAAAATAATAATTTTAAACGAATGAAAACTCTTCATCAAATCTAAAATCTATAAGTGTACAACCAATACGAAGATATTGCAAAACATTTTTGCTTATATATTTTTTTTGATCGTCCATTGATTAAAATATCAACAATACTAAAAAAAATTCAGCTGAATTAATTTAACTTTTAATATTTATGTAAATGTTACCATATACAAAATAAAACGAATACACGATGCACATTCTTTTTGTGTCCAGCCTTTTTGTGTTTGCAAAAAAAAAACACACTGTGTCCAGCAAAATGGAAATTAAATAAATTTAAAAGTTGATTTCGTTATCCTTTATATAATACCAAAGAGACAGATAAATACACACAAAATATAAATCGTGAAAATATCAATAACATAACAACAAAATGGAAAATTTAACAACATTCATCAATGATTTCCTCTATATGCCAGTGCCATAAAACAGAAACGGCAACTACAATTTATATATATACTTAATTTAATTTATATTAATTTCGAAACAAGAAAAAATATAGATCGTTTTGTCTGATATGATCGTTTTAAACTCTGGCAAAATTCCCAAACAACTAAAATAGCGGCCATTTTTTAATATAAGCATAATATTTTTTTTCTTATGCTGCTGCTTGAACGATGATTATAAACTATAATTAATTCAGTCATTTTATATAATTTCCAAAAACAAATTCTCTTTTTTATTTTATTTTTTCAAATGTGATTTTATATAAATTCTTCAGTTATGTCGAGTTAAAAGATTTTATATTAAATTCAATTGATTTGTTTTGTAATAAAATCGTAGAGAATTGTAAAAGAAAATTATGGAAAATTATAGACATTTTAAGTTGTTATTGAATGAGACGTGATTTATTTTATTTAATTATTCATTCATTTTACAAAATATCAAATTTATTTATTTTTAGTTACCTAATAACGAAAACTTTCTTTATAAATTAATTGTATAAAATTTTATAGTTGGTAAATGAAAAAGTTAATGCTGGGAACTAAAAGAATAACCAACAACATTAAGAGTCAATTTCAAATTGAATCTTTATTCTTAGCCCCATGGCAAAAAAAGGAAGAAAACTATTTATTAAAGATTTAAAATTCGTTTTTTTCCTCAATGTATATACTTAAAAGTATCGAATGATAATTCCTAAATTTAATAATTTTTATATATATACACACAATATATTCATATTCATATCTTTTATATAATATTATTTATATCTACTATAATTAAATTGCTTTAATATATTTTCTTCTGGTATAAAATTAAATGGCACATTTTGATATAAAAATTGATATGATATTGAAAGGATTGCACGTTTCAATAATATATTATAAGTTGTTATTAAATTTTATAATATTATTGTTTGTACCCTGTTTCCCATCTGCATTCATCCGTCATTCAAAAAATATATATATATATTGTTGAAATGATGAACCATAGAATTGTTGACCATTATTGATTAAATCCAATTTTCTTAATAAATCGTCTTTTAGTTTTTTATATATGAGAATTTATAATGTCTTTTATATTTTCAAATTATAGAAAATTTATAATTCTAAAGTATACATAATATATATATAAAAAAATAAACTCAAAAACTGGCTATTAAATGCAATCATATATGAATCCATTTGATGGAAATTAAATCAAATTAAATGAAATAAAAAATAAACTTAATTCACTAGACGTGCTATTATTTTTCAAGAGATTTTTCCAATATTGTGAAAGAATTATTTTTTTTTATTAAATCGAAGATAAGAATGATTTTTTGAATTATAAATTTTTTATGATGAAATTTACGAGATAAGGCCACTTTATATTTTGTTATAATTTCTTGAAATAATTTTACAATAAAAAAAAACGATAATTTGTAAGTTTTAATATAATTAAAAAAATATTTTATTTAAATAAAATTTAATTATTTATATAATTTTTAAAATAAATTATTGTTTACTCCTTTTCGCTGGTATCCCACTGTCAAATTCCGATATTGATAGTGCCATAGATTTTTGTGAAAATCTATTCATCTTATTACCACCATTTGACCTTGAATTTTGTCCTCTTTTGTTAAATTGCTGTCGACCTCCTCTTCTTTCACCACCAAAATCAACTTTAGTACCCAATCTGGGTTTATCATTTCTCTTATCTAATTTAAGTTTTTGTGGTTCATCTCTTTTTGAAATGACAGAAAATCAAAAAAAAAAAATTTTTAAATTTTATAGAAAATATTTTTTTGATATAATAATGTACTTTTTTTTTTACCTTTTTGTGTATGTTAATCGATTTGTTGGTAACTGAGCTTTCGGGGTTGTATGTTTATGAGCAAAATTTGTTGGTGGATCTCGAAGAGCAAAACTTTTTGCAAAATGTCCCATATGAGCTGTTTTTATATTGAAAATTTGTTTCAAATCTTTTGGAAAACTTGAATAATTTTTCAACCATGACACAAAAGCTGTAAAATTGTATAAAATAAAATATTTAAATAATTTTTTTTATTTTCGAATTTTTAAGAATAAAAATATAATTTCTAAAATATTTTCACATAAATTTCAGATTTGTTTTAAAGTTACATCAATTTTGAATTACAATTACAACAATATTAATTCTTTAAATCTATAATATCAAAATGTCTAATCAAATTAATTTATTCCTTTTACTTATTTAATTACCAATAATTTGTCACTTAATGACTATCTAAAAATAATTAGTTTTTTTTTTGTGTATTGTCATTCATAATATTTTTCATAGCAATTAATAGGAAATTTTTAATTGATAGTTCAAAAAAAATGACTTTTATAACATATTAAATAATTCCATATGGTAAATAGGATAATTAAAAGGGTGTTTTAATAAGTTTTACTTTTTTTTCTATCAAATATTATTATTCTAAATGTAACATATTTACAAAGAAACTTAAATTTCGACAGGAACGATGAACTAGGACTTTTACATAATTAACCTTTATTTTCAAAATGTTGTTTATTTCTTATATACTAGAAATAATTATTAACCAATTGTAAAAATAATTATTTGTTTGTTAGAATTTTTTGTTTTGAATTAATTTATTTATTATCCATTAAATCAAATTTTTAGTGGGTTGGGTTGTGTTTTAATGTTAGAACATTTTTCAAAAGGATCATTTAGGTTATAATTTGTAAAAAAAGAACTTTCAATTCTACTTATTTGTCTAAGAAGTAGGCCTAATTTTTCATCGAGCTCTTGAGTGTCCTGGCATACTTAAATATTTACAAACACATTCGAAAAAATTATGCTGCAATTATTTAATGGAGATAAAAAAATCTAAATTTAGAAGAACTAAATAGTAAATGTTATTGCAAGGACATTAAAAGTGATTTATAAGAATTTAAAATATAATATGAAAAATATATCATTTACGATAAAAGAAAGAGTCAACTACATTTTGATTAATATATATACCTACACCAATTATATTACATATCATGAAAATAACCACAACTGCGTGTGAATAATAAAAACAAAAATAAATGAACTACCAAGGATTTATAGACATTCAAAACATGTCATACTAATTTCTATTGCGTGACACCGATAAAAAAAAATATGAAACTATGTATATAATTTTAACTCTTAAAGTCAATTAGATATTTTTGAAATAATCGAAAAAATATCATTAAAAATTACTTTTTTTCTTTTGTGGGGTGGAATTTCATTATGTGTGAGTGTGTGGTATTCGAAAAAGGATACACTTTCATTATTATATATCGTATATTTATTAAATGGGTTCGGTTTTCAATAAATGGTAAAGTTTGTAGTCAAGTGGTTATAAATTTCTATTTTCTAAATTATAATTTTTACAAGAAAATTTTATTGATATTTTTTTTTTGGGTAATATTATAGTGTATGTGCGACGAGTGTGATGACAGTTTGGTTGAACATAATAGCCAAAGTTTTCCCATCATAAAAGTGGTTATTGGTAAAAATGGCCATAATTAACTTCTAAAATAAATAATTGGTAGTTTTTTTTTCAATTTGGTTGGTGGGTTATTTTCATTTTAACGAGTTTTTAATTGTCTTTTTTTTTTTTTTAAATATTATAGAAACATTTAGAAATGAAATTACAATTATTTTCATTTTATTTATTATTTATTTTATTGGAAAAAAATAAAAAGGATATGGTAAAGGATGGGGTATTACATTTTTTAATTAAATCGATAAACATAAAATATATTTTTGAATTTAATTTAATTTAATTTTCGAATTAAATTATATGTGAATATTATTTTCAAGTTATTATGTCAATATTATTATATAACTAAAAACTAAATTTGTTGCCATTTTAGGTGAAGAATTTTTTATCGAATTTATATTAGAAAAACCTTCAAAAATTATTGAACAAGAGACGAAAATTTCAATAAAAAAAAAACTTTAATTTATAATTAATTTTCGAATATATTTTATTTAATTTATTTATCTTCATTTTGCTACTGAATTTTTAATATACAACACATTATTTTATTCATTCATATATATATAAAAATAAAATGTTTATAATTCACACAAAAAATTCATGTCTATAATTTACAAAAAAGAGTAAATATTTCCTATTAATACCCTAAAGCAAAAGCATAATTTAATCTATAATTTATAATATAATATGAAATATATAATCAGTCATTTCCGAGTATAAAAAACCCCATAAAGCTTTTCATCTTATTCCATCATATACATATATATATGTATGTATATGATAAATTTTTGGTATATTAACTCTTATATATAAAGAAATAAATTATTATCTCGCTAATGTCCATCAATTAAATATTGAATCACTTCCTGTTGGGGGCATTTAAATATCTTAAAATCTTTTTAAAACTTTTCATAATTTATACTTAATAGTAAAAATTCTTATGTATTTATATGATCACCTCTCAAAAATTCATTCACGAAATTATCTTCAACTAATGTCCAATTTTATATATTTATATTTCTCTTCGGTATTTCACTCTATTACGACTCAATTATTAATAAATTTAATTCTTTCAAGAAAAGGAACAAAAAAAAAAAACAACAACAACAAACCGATTTTAATGATCACAAAAGTTAAAGACATAAAAACGTTGTAGTTCGCCTCAATCATAAAAATGTTTCTTTTACCGGGTTTAATAGAAGAAACAAAAAAAAGTAAATTAAAGGTTTAAATTTCTAGTCTACTTTTTAATTTTTATGGTTTTTTTTTCATCTCTCTTTTTTTTCTTTAGGTAAATAAAGTTTTTGGTATAAAATTTTAGGTTTTTGTCTCTATGTCTAGGCACAAAAAAAAAAAGGAAAAAGAAAATATGATACGGAAAACATGTGTTTTTTTGTTATTGTGGCCCCGAAAAATTACCTTCAATTAAAAATCGCTCAAGATCAATTTAACTTGTATTAATTTTGACCGTAAATGCGTTTAAAAAATAAAATAACTACAAAAAGTTGGAACAGAAATTTCAAAGATCAATTACTAATATTTATTTTTTTTTTTGGTTTTGTTTCCATATTCAGTCAGCATTAAATTGAAAATCCTAATTTACTAAAGGTATAGTTGACTAGAGATGTATAATAGCTGAAATTATATAAGTAAAAGTTTTTATGGTTTTTAATTGAGTTTCTATTATAGTTTTTTTGTCTTGTCTTACACAAAAATGTTACTTCAATTATCTCAGCTACAAGAATTTTAAAACGGAAACTATGAAAAAAAAGTATAATTATTGTTTTTTGAGAAAGTGTCCTTTAAGGTCTAAATAATGATAACGTATATATAATTAGTTCTTTTAGGGGATGTTTAAATGCTTCAACTAATTTTTCTTCAACTAATAATTACGTTAAGCTATTTTTTGATCGAAGTATCGAAAATGGTCATATTTTCGAAAATACTAAATAGTGTAACAGATCTTATCAAATTGTTTTAACACTGTTGCGACAATCAAATTGATTGAGGTAACGTTGAAAAATTATTTTGTCTATGGACAACTGGAAAAAAAAAGGAATTTCTGGATTTAATTATTGATTTGTGAAGGAATTTTAATCTTCAATCTCTGCTCTAAAATAGATTTTTTTCTTCAAATTTGTTTTTTTTTTTCTCTTTCCAACAAGATTATCAACACAAGATTGTAAATAATAAGAAATACTCTCAATTACAAAATTTTAAATAAGGATATCATTTTCAACTTCAAAATAAAATGTCCCCATCTAAAAAACAATTAAATAAAAAATTGTCCTTTCTATAAAAAAAAAAAACAAAAACAGAAATTATATTCAAAATAAATGTTACCATTTGAAATACAATTCTTATTGACATATTTTATATCCTTTTAGAGACAAATTAAATATATTTATAAGAAAAAAATGTACTAATAACATTCAACAACAACAACAAAAAAAGGAGAATTAGTATCAAATTAACCAGAACCAAAAAGGAAATGGAATCCATACACAAACTCTGATGTGCCACAAAAAAAAATAACATTGACTATATGTATAAGTTATTTATCTATTAAGATACCCTAATTGTGAATACATTGCTGCATTATATCCTTTTATCCTTGTTGAGAATTGATTCATTTAGTTTTTTTTTTCTTTTTAAAAAATTTCCATCTACATATGTCGAACTTCATTTTACTTTTAATTTTTATTTAGATTTATCTAAAATGTCCTTGTATATTATTTATCCTTTATTTATTTATTTTTTACTCTTTATAATATATATAGCATCCTTTTTACACCACAATTTTAATCTCTTTGGTATATAATATACTTATTGTATGTGTACAAAAATATATTCTTGCCATAATATTATAAAGGATTTCAACGTGTACGAATGATTCAAAATAAAAACATTATTATTGATGCATAATTCCTTTCGATAGTAATACAAGCAAATACATATAAGGTAATTTCTTAAATTAGATAAATAAAATGATATATGTACATATATACTACACCCTCGCTATTTAAGTAGAATTATTGTCGAAATAATTTTCATGTTTATTTCGGAAAATATATATATTATTATTATCTGTGGCAAATATAATTCAAATAACAAGGAAAATTCTGTGGTTGATAATTTTATACGAATTAGAAGAATTGAGTGAGTTTTCTTTTAGGGTTAATTTACCAAATATAAAATATATATTTATACTATCACATAAGTTCTATATATTTTTTCTAATAATTTCATGCAATTACAAAATGTCTGATAAATTTTTATTACAATGTTGTAAAATATTATAATCAATTTCATTATTTACATTTTATAATGTCATTTAAAATTTTAAATAAATAAGATATACTCGTACATAATAAATAAAATGTTAAAATTTATTTTCAATAATTTCATTTTATTTGTGGTAAACCAGAATAAAGTTTAATATATTTTTTTTTTGTGAAATTTGTTCTCTGCCACAAAGAGACAAGAATCTTAATGAATTTGTGCATATGGTAAAGAAAAATTCTCTATAAGAACATAAATGTACATTGTATAATATTTTTGAAGAAATTGATATTCATTATTAATGTCACGGCTGCTTTATTGTTACGTTATTTGTCTTTATTCATTTTAATTGATTATACACTTAAAATATTATGTATTTCCTTTTTCCCTTTTGTGTTGTTCAAAACATTATGTTTCGAGAATTGTCTACATTTACCATGTGTAGAGACTATAATACATATACAGCAATTCATTTTTATAGAACGAACGGATCATTTTAGAAATTCAATTATTGTACAAAGAATTAATTTAATTATTGTTTATACTTAGATATAATGTATCCTTATCCTATTTGTATATATATGATGACATTTATACAATTAATATAAATTTAAAGGATTACTTAATACTAAGTAGAAATTTTTAGATAAATAATTTTAATATGTTATCTTTATTACAAATTTGGGGTGATTAAAATTTTATTTTCTGCAAGAATTTGAGGATAAAATATTTAATTTCCAGATAAGGAAATTTGTCGTGTCAAATTTTATTACTTTTTTTAAAAATCTGAAAAAATTAAGTATATAATTTAAGACAACTAATGGTGTAATGGTTAGTTAAGTAGATCAACTGTTTTCCAAATGGTAGATCCCAGGATCGAATTCAATAAGAAAATGCATACAAAATCTTATCTGGTCTTCGAATAGCTTCAATTCGTTAATTACCAGACATAATTTTTATCATGAATCTATCTAAATCTTCAGTTTTAAATTACAAATAATAATTCAATGCATCAAAAACTATTTAACTATTTTCGAATTAATATTATTATAATGTAATACATGAAATGTATCTAATTTAATTATTTAATATACATAATTGTTAAAAATAACCAACTGTGTTCTTATTTATTGAAACATACTTTCATTTCCTGTCCCTAAATTAAATTTCGCCAAATAATTATAAATAGCTCAAAATATTATTCATACATATAGACATTCTCCCTTCGAGAATACGAAAAATGTTTATATGAAAATGAATATTCCAAAAAAAAAAAAAGAAAGAAGATTAATCTATAATAATAATAATGAATCTAAAATAATTGTTAGGGTTAATTTAAGCCAATTTTTAAATATTAAATAATTTGTACGTTACTTTTTAAGGTAATTAGATCTCTTTAGACTACCGCTGTGCCGCCACATTGAAGAGCTTTAACATTATATAGCTTATTAAAAAGAATGTGGTACGATGATAAGTATCTGTTTTTTTACGATCTGGAAATATTATTTATTTCAAAATTATCAACACATTTCGGCCGATAAACAAATTCCCATAATTTACGAAAAGGAACATGAGTTGATGAATAAATTTCGTATAAATCGAGTAAAATAATTGACGAATTGACAATTGAATCAATGTTTACGAAAAGAAATTTCAATATCAATCGGAAACTAAAGTATATAAAAGATAGAAATTCATGAATGAATATTCAATATTGCTGTAAGCTAATAAAAAAAATTTATTATATTAGAAAAATCTATGAAAAGAAACAGAAAAAAAATTGGTCAAATTACATTTCATTGATCCGATAATAAAAATTTTTTTTTTCGTGTCTATATGTTCCCGTCAAATTTGGTTTATTTTGATTTTAGCCGCAGGCAAATAATTTTCACACTTTCAACAACAAAAACATTACTATTTTTTACTATGTTGTTTTTCCTATAACACATATCTGGAGTTTTTCCATTTCATTCATTTTGTTTTTACATTTGAGTGGCCAATTTTTGGAATTTATATCTTATTATAGTCGCACTGTTAAAAAAGATCTAACTCAAAATATATACCTACATATATTTCTTTTTCAATTGTGATTTAGCATTGAAGAGGAAGAATTTGATTGGTAAAGTAAATGTGTAAAAGTCTCCCTTCCGTTCCCAAAATATTATTAAAAAAAAAATTTCGTCTAATAATTAACACTTTTTGAAAAGAATTTATATTATTTATCGTTGATGGCGGGAGGTGATCGAAAAGTCATTCAAATAAATCATGTAAATTGATTATTAATTTAGGTATGATTATTTTTTTCATGTACATATATTTTTTTTTCTTCTCTTTGTTAGATTTATTTAAATCAAATTATTATGGTAGGATACATATAAATGTACCTACTCGTATATACATAAATGAAACAGATGGACAGACAGGTAATAACAGATGGGTGGGTTTTAAAATTTTCGTTGATTAGATTGATTTTCTATTCATAATTAAATTTGTTTTTTTTTTTGGTGTATCGTGACCAATTTTTTTTTTATTTTGTGGGTTTTACTTGATTATTTACATCAAAAATTAGTTATGTTAATAAAAAGAGAAATTATATTTTAAAAAAAATAAATAAATTTAATATAAACTAAAATTTGTTACGATTATCTATCTATTAGATATAGAGACTAATAGAAATGGTATCCAATCATCAATTAAAATAATGTAATTTTATGAAAAGTAGAACAAACATAACAAAACCTTGAAACAATTTAAAATAAAATTTAATTATATTATTAAAAAATCTTAAAAAAATAAAAATCTTAAAATCTAAAATTATTCTCCCTAAAATTCTATAAAATAAAAATTAAATTATAAATAAAAATCATTTGCAATAAATTTTCCCCTTTTTCCCACAGAAATTGACACATTTTACATCTTTGCAAAATAATATAATAATATATTCCAATAAAAGGAAATTTTACACTGTAACCACTAATACCCACTAATTTTATTGCATGTACAAAAATCCACAAAACAAGCACTTAATTCTCCACATTAATTACAAGAGTTTCTCTATTTAAAGTCAATTTACAATTCCGTATAGAATTCCCCAAAAAAACAAAACAAATAAATTTCCTTAACATTTTTTTTTTTTTTTTGAAAAACGGCTTGACTAATAAGAGAAACACTTAAAGCAAATAAAACTGTAATAAAATCACCCTAAAACAAACAATCAACCCTGAAAAAAAAAACTGACAAGGAGGAAATGATAAAACTTTAAATAGGGTGGTGGTTAAATAAAAGACTATAAACTCTTTTTATGTATAGTAGAGTTGAATATATTCTACTATGTTCATTAGATTCCTTGTAGTATATATAAAATGAACAATAAAAAGACCAATCAAAAAGCCATTCGATTCACTTACAATTACCGAATGTCAAAAAAAATTCTTTCAAGGGTCTTACTGTAGCTATCTACATAAATGAGTTATTCGGTGTTTCCACATTTTTGTTGCAATTCATTTTTAGTATAGTTTCTTAGACTAATTATTGAAATCGTATTCAATTAGTTTAAATTAGAATTTTAGTTGGGATCAGATGCTCCACAATATTTATCATAATTAATTCACCAAATATAAGAGTATAAGAATGTGTTCAAAGGCCACATCAAATTTTGTTATTAATAATTTTTGTTATAAGAGTATGAGACACTGTCACCTGAACTATCACCTCAGTAAATTTGAAATTTGACAGGTTCCGGCTACCCATTTGCAGAATTTGCAATGATGAGGAGAAAACAGCACTACACATTATTTGCGAATGTGCAGGTCTGTCCTCTCACATACTTAATGCTCTAGGTCACTGGTTCATTACACCTTCAGATATTACATCCAGCTCACTTAATAATATACTCAAACTTTACAATAGGCTTGGTTTTTCTAGTGAGTTCTAAGAACCCAAGAGCACCACAATCCACAATAGATCTACTTCAGGCCACAGTGGTATTTGGTCACTTACCCCCTACTTGTTTATGAGGTCTTATACAGGGAGCCGGCTCATAAATTATAAATCTGTGACTTTTTTAGACACAATTTTAATTAATATAATACATCGATTCTACAAGATTAAGGATAATTTGAAAATGTATATTCTTCTACGGTCCCGAAAAAAATTCATTTGATTTTTTTTTTGTAATAGTATTTAAAAAGAGTATAAATCTATATTATGTTGTTTTATAGAATATGTACCAAATTGAGAACGAGTCCTTAAAAAAACGACAAAATAAATAATAATTTTGAAAAGAAATATTTTGTTACACATAGTAAATTTTTGTGAAGAGCATTTTAGGATTTTTTAATATATATTATTTAGTATATATTTGATACAATGGGAAATTGAATTTAAACTTTTCTTAAACGCATTTTCAGTTCCCAACAAAAAAAACAGGAATAAAATTAGACAGGGGGAATGACTAACGATATAGTTACCCATTTACAATTGGTATACAATTTCAATTTAATTTTTTTAAGAGATTGTTTTAAATGAAATAATGGACTTTTGCAAGTTTTCAAGTTAATATATTTTATAGTGCATATAATATAAAATAACATTTTAACAAATTAACAAAATGAGAAAAAGGGATTCAAAAAATTGCACATTTGTTTGAAATATTGTCCGATCTGGGATTACCTTTTCTACTTTTTTTTAAATTGTAATTTTAGTGATTTATAATTGCTGAGATTTTTTTCTTTAGAGGAAGTATAGTACATTTATAGCTCTATTTATGGTAATACTATTTTCCATTTTTATTTCATTTATTAGTTTTATTTTCCATAAGTAATTTTTGTTATTTCTTGGTCTCGCCGGGAATTTTATTGTTTGTAATCGTTACACGTGAACACTTGACTATTTCACTTCATTTGAAATAGTTAATAACAAAAAAAAAATTTTTATAAATATATTATAATACAATATCGTTATGGTTTAATTTTCTTCGCTTTGCTACCGGATTTAATGGGTGATTTTTTTTTCAGATAACAATAACAAATCGAAAAATTACTATGAAAAAAAAAACTCCAAAACTAAACTTAAGTGGTACTTGATCCTTGATCAAATGTATACACACAAAAAAAGGATGAAAAATTATTATTGTTAATGTATACATTTTCATTTAGGCTATTGTTCTTGTTCATTCAAATGCAAGGAAAATTATATAGCCAAGCTTTGGACCACAAATAAATTAAGGGTGCGTCGTTATTTGTATTTTAATTGAAGCTAAAGAAAAAAACTGTTAATTTTTTTTTGGAAACAATTCAAGAGAACGAAGTTAAGGCAAATTGGTGATTAATGATAGTATTATATTAAGGAAGTTATTTTTTTTTTGTAAATATTTTAAAATACATTTTTTTTTATACAATCTATCATTAATGATGTTAAAAAATATATTTTAGTTTTAGATTAGTTTTACTAACCTTTACTTGCTTTATCTTGCATTTCTCTATCTTCTCTAATTAATTCTTCAAATTTATGTTGTAAATTTGAAGCTGCTTCCTGAGTTGAATGTGCCTCCGAATCGAATTTATTTAAAACATTTAAATAGTTTTCCATTAAAATTTGTGATATTCTATAAAATAATTATATTAATAAATTTAAAAAAAAGATTTTATATAAATTACAAACCGTATTCGTTTATCTTCTAAAATTCGAACAAAATCAGTTTCGCCAGGACCAATAAATAATATAGCACGACCACTACGACCAGCACGTGCAGTACGACCAACACGATGAACAAAATCTGAAATTTTTTGTGGTGGTGAATATTGAATAACTAAATCAACTTCGGGTACATCAAGACCACGTCCGGCAACATCCTAATTTTAAAGAGAATATAATATTTATTATATATTTTCAAGATTGTTTTCGTTCTTCGAAAATGATATTTAAACTATATTTTAAATAGTGTCAATTGTATACATAATTTTAAAACTAAATTTATTTATATTTCCATAATATGATAAATTTATCTTCCTGAGAGAAAATCGAATTATAATATTAAAATGTTATTATTGTTGATATAATAAATGTTTTGTTGAACTTGTAAAGAAATTCTAAACCGAACAAAAAGATCCGTGTGAAATTAATAATTATAATTTTTTAATAAATATAAATAACTTAATTTGGTCATTTTTAGATTGTAGCAATTGGACTTCATCATGAGAGAAGAACTTTAAAAATCACTTAAGTATGACAATATTCTCTTTTATACATAAAGTTAATACAAAAATAAATTTTCTTTACATCTTAATTTACTGTAAACAGGTTAATTATAAAGATTGCATTTCATTTTATTCATATATTTTAAATTACGTGTGAATTTACTACAAGATATTATTACAAATATTTATTTCTTTTATTTTCTTTACGTTCCCATCATCTAAATGTTATTTGAAAAAGTATTAATGGTAGATTAAAGAATAATTTTTGTATTATTTATCTCTTATTTAGTTAAATAATAAATTTCAAGTTGAAAGATTTACCGGAAGAAAAATCGGTTAATGTAATATCTAATGAGAAGGTAATAAAAAAAACAGTCGAACAGAAATATTTAAGGAGAAATTTTGAAATTTATCTGTTTATGTACATAATTAGCAATCTCTAAATTTATATATTAAATTGTTTTTACTTACCGTTGTCAAAAGAATACCTGACTTTGCATCTTTGAATGCTTTAAAAACACCACTTCTTTCTTGTTGTGTCAAAGACCCGTGCAATCTGTAAATAAATTAAAAATTATTCAATTAATACATTATTCGCATTAAATCAAATAAATAAGAATAGTTCTTTACTTAAAAAATCTTATTCCCTTTAAAATCGGATTTTCATCATTTTCACTATCATTGAATTCTTCTTCATCGTCCAATACTTTTTGTGTTAATGTTTCATTTAACAAATCATGATGAAAATTTACCATTTCTGTAGTTGCCATAAATATCATTATTTTCTTTTGTTTATTTTCTAATGCCAATAAACCCGTAAGGCTAACTAATCTTAGTTTTGGCGGTACAACAACATAACTTAATAGTAAATTTTCCGGAATAACTAATTTTCCCTCATTTACAGCATCTTGTACCGTTTCCTCAAAATTATCCACCGTTGTCGAAACTATACTAATATCTTCGTCACTATTATCGATAAATAGTGGATCTTTTAAAGCTAAACCAGCTAATTTCTGAACTGCCGGTGTTAATGTAGCCGATAATAAGAGACTTTGTAATTCAACAGTTGGAATTTCAAAAGATTTCACTATGTCACTTTCTACACTTGTTTTTTCAACATTATCTGAATCGACAGTTTTAAATATTCCTTTACGATGGTCATGAATAGCTTCCACAATTTGTTTAACATCTCTTTCGTAACCCATTTCAAGTAAACGATCAGCTTCATCTAATATCAACATTTGTGATTTGTCTAACTTAAACGATTCGGTGTGTAAAAGATGATCTACCATTCGTCCTGGTGTACCAACTAAAATATTAATACCTTTACGAAGACGAGCTTTTTCTGCTTTTCGTTTTTCACCGCCCGTCAAATAACCGGGTACAATCCATTGATATGGTTTTAACAGTTTTATCATTAATTCGTATGTTTGTAATGCTAATTCACGAGTAGGTACAATAATAACAGCTAAAATTCCAGTAGTTCTAGTAATTTTTGGACGAATATCTTGTAGTTTTTGAACCATTGGTAGAGCATAAGCTAAAGTTTTACCAGAACCAGTCTGTGAACGTACTAATAAATTTTTTCCCGCTAATACATGAGGAATGGTTTTTTGTTGGACTGTCGTTAATTCCTTAATATTTAAAATATCAGCTAGATTTTTCACACAATGCGAATGTAAATTCATAGTATCTAAACTATTTCCACTAAATACAGTTTCACGAATTGGTTTCACTAATCTTTGTCCAATTATTTTAGTCTCTGGATTGTTTTTAAATAAATTCACTTGTTTAACAGTGTTTTGTATTTTGTCATTTAATTTTTTCGATTTCCCGGGTATTTGAGAGAATTTCTTGATACCTTGATTGATTTCCTCTTCCGTCAGAACACGATTCACTTTTTTCCCATTTACACCAAACCTTTCATTACTTTTCAACTGCAATCTCTCATCTCGACTTATTCTTGGTTTTTTATCCTTTAACGGTACCACTTGACCTTTTGTAACATTCAGTGATAAATTTGTTTCAATTTCTTCAGATTTAGGCACAAAGTTATTCTCACTATCACTATCAGAATGTGGTGGACGCATAACAAAATTACGTCGTTCAGTTGATGCATTTCTTTTTGGCGTATTTGATGAATTTGAATATAAAATTGAATTTTCTTGATTTTTTATGATTAAATTTTTACGTTTACGTGCCACTACAGCTTTAATTTTATCATTTTTCGTAAATTCAAATGAAAATCCATTTTCTTTATGTTTATTATTCTTTAATTTTGTTGGAATTTTTTTAGTGAGTACCTAAAAATTTAAAATGGATTATAATATATATTTTATTAAATTTCAATTTAATTACTCACTTTTTTCTGTACTTTATTTAACACAGGTGTTGTTGAAATATTTAAAGATAAATCCATTATTTATGAAATTCTTATAATAATAATATAATTTACAAATTTTTCTATCTTGATTACCACAAAGTTGATTATTTCTTGTTATTTTATTTTGACATTTCAATTTAACCTCACAAATTCACGTGTTTTATATTTGGGTTGTGTATTGTCATTTAACATCAGCTGTTTTCGTATACTTCAAATTTCAAATTATTTCATTCATTGAAATATTACAATTCAAAACATTCATTGAAATATTACAAAGTAGAAAATTAATTCTATTCATATTTCTTACATTTTTGAAAATGTTATAGCAACTTATTTCCACAACAACTAACAGATACACAAAAAATGTTGCAGAATAATCATCAACATGTTATGGGGTGCCGCGCAACCACAATCAATAACTTATTGATTGCACAGCAACAGCACCCCCATAACATGTTGCTTGTTGTTCTGCAACATTTTTGCATCCGGAGTTATTGAGGAAATAAGTTCCTATAACATGGTCAAATTAAATGGTATTTTAAAGTTTAATAAAATTTTAAAAGCACTTTTGTACCCAGAGACAATTAAAATATCATTTAATTTGTTCAAGTTATCATTTTCTTACAATTATGACGAGTTAACCCAAATTAGATCGTTCGGTTATTGCCTAGCTAGCTATGCCTAAGAAAGAATACATACAACAATATTTAAATGATATTGGAAAAAACAATCATTTATTTTTATATGAATTTTATTATTTAATATTTTTATTTATTTAATATTTCCATTCCTATATTTTAGGATTTATTTATTTTTTATTTCAATTTTTTTATGTTTAGTATATATATTTAGTATACATATTTACGGATGATTAAGTTACGAATTAGGCTATTTACACATTTATGGCACAAAAATACATATTATATGTATGTATACTATTATATCCGTTTTGAAATTGACTTTAGGGTGGAAAAAAGGAATAATCTAAGTAGAAATGGAATTGAAGAGATATACCAAATGGAGCATCAATTTATAACAAAAAGATATACATACATATTTTTTCGTATTTATATGTTTTTTTGATTATAGGGTTGCAAAAAATAAAACAAAATAAATAAAAATACAATAAAATATAAGAAAGAAAAACTTATTTTATAATTTATGACATTGTTTTTCTGTTTTGGCGAATCGAATCGGAAACGAAATTGATAAAAGACAAAATGGTATTTAATTTAATACCTACTTCCAGTAGGAATTTATATATTATACATAATTAAATTTAATATGTAAGGGAAATATAATTTTTTTTAAATTAATTAATTTGTAATAAGAAATTGAAAAATATTCAACCATTTTTAAGTTCTGCACTGAAATTTCCATGTCAAAATTTTAAACGCTTTACATCATTAAATAAATTAAATTAATATTTAATTCAATAGCTAAAGTATTAACTCACAAATTAATTAATGTTTTTAGCTAAGGAAAAACTACTGCAATAGTAAACTTTCACCTTTAATAATATACCAATCCAATCACCTTCCTCTACATTAATATAAATTTTTATAAGGAGTCGATAAACAGTATTTTTTTAACGTGAAAACTTTTATTTGTTTATTTTATCGTTTCTTGAATACAAAAGTAGAATATAAAATGCACGAGAACCAAATTGAAAAGTTGTAAGTTCCCTCCCTTTTTGGTAAAAGTATAACATTCTAAGGATCCCTTAAAAAGTATTGTATATAATACATTTTCCCCCGTGGAGATTTATAGTGTTAGTGTTATAGGAATTCAAAAAAAAAATAAAAATCTTATTTTTATTCTTCAAATGAAATTTACCTTAATGCCATATCATTGCTATATTGTTGTGGTTGTTATTCATCACAAACTTTTTACAGTACCATTAGTTTTACAATGCTGTAAAAAAAAGGTAAAAATTCTCATGTGAGAATCGATTTGCTGTAATTGCAAAAAATAAAATACATTCTGAGACAAACACATTTAAGGTTTTTTTAAGGTGCTATTAAACACTTGTCACAACAATTTTGAATTTGGATTAAAAAATACAAAATATTCCTGGATAAAAATAATTTTTATAATTGTAAAAGAGGTTTAAATTCCTTGTATCCCGGAATTTTATCTTTCTAACTGATTCATCTAACACTTACATACAATATTTACGTCCTTACACGATGAAATATACAATAAAAATTATGCCATTTTATTCTTTAATGTTCCTGAACATATTTCCTCCATTTTATTGAAACACATTAAATATATTTTTTTACCTTTTTCTTGTTATTGTGTTGTTGGTATTTTTTTAAGGGTTGGAAATAAAAATAAATAAATCTGATATTAAGGTTAAAAGTTTATTTCGAAGTCAGGTTAATATTTTTAAAGATAAATATAATATTCTTAATTTAATATTTATATATATTTTTATTGCCACTTTATATAAATTTAATGATGAAGGTGATATAATTTTTACGGATTCTTGATTGTGATTTATGGAAATTGTGGTCAATAAAGGCTAAAAGGATCTTAATATATATTTATATATAAAATTGGATGATGAAATATTTTTCTTCTTAATTTATAAACATTTTTAATATGACGGCATATGCATAAAAATTTTAGTTTTCTTTTTACTTTGTCATAATTAAATTACGATTTGTGTATTAAAAAATTTATAATTAAATTTTTTTGCTATAAAATTTTATCGATACAATTTTTTACTTCCTCTATTAAAGTTTAATAAAATTTAATAAATATTATAATTAATGACAAAAAAAATTTTTAAATTACACTGTATAGAATAGACAATTGCTATATAGATTTAAATTAGCCCGTCATAGCCGAAATTGGCGCCACATAAATTCTAAAACATAAATATGAAATCTGTATATTTGCAATGCTAAACAGACTACCACTAAATATGAAATTTTGATGACAAAATATTAATATACATATATACGCATATCCTTTTCTAAACAGGATATAAAAGTTTCATAGGAATATATAACCTAATATTATTATTTCGGATATTTAAAAAAAAAACTTTTCCAATTTCAGTATGAATTAATGTAATATAAAATTTTAGTATGGATCCTAAAAAAACTATATTATTCAGCCTTTATTAACAATCAATATAAAAGGATATCCTTTTATAAAAGTTCCATTTTTATAGTTTATTTGGACGGAAACAATAAAAAAAGAGTTTCCGAATTAAATTTTAATAAAGTTTTGGATTTAATGTTATCATTTAACTTTTTTTAGGGGAAATTGTTAATTTAAAAAATTTTTTGCTTTGAAAAATGGTTGAAAATAATTTTTAAATTTTTCGTAAAATAACATTCACACATATTTTTAGGTATTCATTTTGGTGATGATTTTTTAATAAAATTTCAAACATATTTTGAGGAGTCGAAAAAATCATAGCTCAGAAATATTTTACTATGATATCAAAAGATGGCGTAATAATAATAACTTTAACTAATTATAAAAGACTAACTAATATTCAAACCAAATTAAAATTCAATATATAACAAAAGTGGTTGTAATATACAATTTCTAAATGGCAGATGGCGGGACAATAATTATTTATCTTATATTGAAACCACTTTTTATTCAGGAAATAATAATTTTTAAATGGTTTTCGACTCTGTTACGTATGATTAGAATATTAGATAAAAATTTCTTAAAGCGCCATCTCTTTGATATTATAGATATGTTAAAATGTCAACGCCTCAAAATATGTTTAAAGCTGAATTTTAAAAAAATTGCCGTAATAACGCCTAAAAGTATGAGCAAAGGCAAATTTAACGTAAAATATGGGGGATCCCAGAAGCCAGCACCCCCCTTTTTAAATCTGTCTGATGAATAGGGGATGGTACAAAATTATTTTTTTAGGGTTGAAATTAATTCTTAATTATTCCAAAATTATACCATCAAAATTTTTAAAATCGGTTCAAGTGGGGGTTCCCCAATTCTTTACGTGCAAATTTACGAAAAAGTTAATGGAGTACTTTACAACGGCACAAGCGGACAAGACGCCATGATTCATAATAGAAAAATACGAAGCCGCTGACATTCAACTGTGAGAGATAAATGGGTATCAAAAAGTCAGCGACAAATTACATAAAAGAAAATGCATGTAAAATTAAATGGTAGTACATATTAATAATAGTACAATTATACAAATTTTAGTACAATTTTTAGACAAAACAATAAATTTTTATCGAATATGAAAACAGTGTAAAATATTTCGACTACAAATTTATTAATAAATTTCTTATAATTAAATTGCATTAGTTTAATTTATTAACTTAATTTATTTTCTGTACTATTTGCTATTTTCGGATTTAAATCCTTTGAAAAATATAGTTTTTTAATATTCTGAAAAGGTGCATCAAATAGCAATGTCAACACCATTGAGGAGAAAAGTATGCATATACATTCATTTATATCAATCTGAAAAATACAAAAAAGATTTATATTATATTTTGGCAATCAAAGAACTTATTCTGTATATTCTTACCATAGTTGACCAAAAATTATAGTAATAGTCAATATGTCGTCGTTTACCAACATTGTAAAAAAATACTGGAAACTGTGTTAAGTATATGGAATATGAAAGTTTCGTGGTGACATGAAATCCTTTCCAAGAAAACAATTTTGTTAATTTATCTAAAATATAAGTAAAATGTTTTATACAAAATACTAAATCAAATATAAAAAAATATACTTTGATATCCTAAATGCGATGCAAATACAATCCAAAAGAATATAGTACACCATGCAATTGGGGCAAATGCTGCATAGATTGCAGCATGTTTAGCATTATATTTATAGCTAATATCTCCCATCGGAGCTGGTCCAAAAGTTGTTACTAAACAACATATCAATGCCACACTCCATCCTAAATTCAATTGTAATTTTGTTAATTTCAGATTAGAATATATGCGCAAAAAATATCCTAAAATAATTCCCATTATGTAAACCGTAGATCGATATGGCGGAAATGAATACATAAAATCAGCAGTTTTAAATAGTTTCTGTATTCTATAATAAAAATTATTAGCATTTAAATATTTATTAAGATTTATCATATACTTACGTTGTTCCAAAATAAACATAATTAGAAAGTTCATTAACAATCGTTGTATTGTATCGTCCTGCAGTTCCAAGTATCCCAATAAAAATTAAAAACATTAGAAATTTTTTAGGCCACTTCCATAATCCGAATATTAAGAAAGGTGATATGAAAAACAGTTCTGTATCAATGCCAAGATGATGTGTATGTGTTAAACACTGTAAATAAAGAGATACCAAAATTTTTTAGTTCGCCTTAAATTATATTTAAACAATAAATTTTAAATAACTTACCATCTCACTGAATCCAAAATAATTTTGAATAAATAATAAATTTCTCCACCAGTTTTTTTTACAAAGATTCGAATGATGTCCAACAACTAAATTCCATTGGGGACCTGAACCACAAATTGGTAAAATAAAAGTACAAAATAATATGATTGCAGCCAAAGGTGGTACAATTCTATGAAAATGTTAATTTTTATTATACTATGTATACAATATATTATAGAAAATTTAATTTGTCTAATTTACCTTATTATTCGACCAATATATTCCATTTTAATATTAATTTTTTTATTTTGTTGTAGTTTTCCAATTAATGAATAAGATGTTAACATTCCACTAAATAATAAAAATGGATCTGTATATAATGAAGCAGCCCTTCCAATCACTGTCCACGGTTGACCTAAACTCTATAAGTTAAAAATTAACATTTATAATTTTCATGCAAAATAATCAAACTAAAAAGAAATTTTGTATATTAACAAACCTCAGCCAGGAAAGTTCGGTTCACATATGGATTAAAAAATATCGCCATTGATTTATGTGATAAAAGCAACATAATTGCATTTAAAAATCGAATACCGTGAACGGCTTTAACATCATCTGATGAACTATGTGTTGAAAATAACCATCGTCCATTTTTAAATAGTGAAAATAATACAAGTAAACTATCTAAAAAGTGTTAGTCAATATGTTTTTTTATAAAAAAAAAATTAAATATTAATAATAATTTTTACTTACTTTTATTTTTGGTTTCTGTATTATAATCATAAAATGTTGAAATTATTGTAAATGCAACAATAGTTACAAATATACATCTGTAATAAAATATAATTTAAGTTATATAAAAGTAAAAGAATTTTAAATATTAAAATATTAAAAAAAAAAATTAAAATACATAACAATTTTGGTCTGAATATCCCATAATTCATCATATTGTTTAGTTTGGCACATTTTTGGTTCAACTCTAATTTGAAATTGTATACCAGTATCTTTCATTAAATTTTTCATATACATTTTTAATGAATATTCTAAATCTTTTGCTTCACAACTAGATGGTATACAAATGCCCCAGTTAATAAGAGAAAATCTAGGTACACGATGTCCTGCCTATATAAGATTGAAATAAATATTTAAATTTATAAACGAAAAAAATTCAATGTTTATTAAGCAAATATTAGAATTTTAATCTTGACCTTAAACCCAAAACAACTTATGTAATTCTATACACTAAAAATTTTATATATACCCCAAAACTTACATCATTAAAATCACTTTTAAAAGCTCCATGTGATTGAACTAAATTTGCGATTTTTTTTATCCGAGACGAACTCATTACAATTTCTGGTTGCAAATATGCTAAACAATATTTACCTTGCATACTATGAGAAGGATCCAATACATTAAGACATTGATCAAAATCACCAAACTGGTTAATATTACCGTTTAAAAGACCTGAAGAAAATTTTGCTGATGAATCATGAACTGGAAAAATAAATATTGGTAAATTCATTATGTCCATTTTATTATTTATTATGTAATAAATAAGTAATATAAAACATGTTATTACATACGTTTAAGAGCCCATAATTCTAGATTTTCTATACCCGCTTGCAATAATTTACTATGATTTTTACATAATTCAGATGATTGCGGATACTGAGATGCATCTATAATACTGGAATATTGAAATAGTTGTGTCACTAAATGCGATATATGCTCTGTAATCATATAGAAAATTATTTCGGTATTACAAAAACTGTTAATTTTCGGGGAGGCATTTTAAATTAATACATAAAATAATAATTCATTATTCAGTTACTATGATCAATGATCATCGTCCGTTTGCTCTCTAAAATTAAAGTCATGATATTGAGAAATCAAAATGAGATTTGAAAATATGTAAATTATATATTCAAGCTATTAAGGAAAGCTAAAAGTTTCTATATTTGTCATTAATTTAATTTACTTTTGCTATAGGAAATCAATCTAATTGAATTTTACTCTCACAGTTCACAGGGATTAGTAATTATTCAAATGAAAAAGAATTTCGTTTCCTCTTATCTTGTCCAGAACCCGATATTGATATTAACATAGACTTAGACATAATTATTTCATTAATATAATATAAATTCATAATATAATTTTAATAATTTACAGAATAGTTCAAAGTGGACGGGGTCATTGCTCGTTAATTATTAATCAATTATGATAAATAAATCAATAAAATAAAATAGATTCAAAATTATGTTGAAATAATTAATATTATTATAAGTGGCTTTGAAACTGAACTTTTAATTTGCAAATAAATATTTGAAGTATGTAAATAATAATGCATAATATGGAACTAATTACAATTTATTGTACTTTAATTGCTTCGTTTATAATATGTATACCAATATGATTTACCACTTTTACATGCTACATATATATATGTAATATATTAAATCCATTGCTTTATTATTCATGTTTGAATTATATTATATCTGACTGAACTAACATATACCAACAGACGGAGTATATTTATATAAAAATGAAAACTTTAAAAATATATGTTGTAAAATTATGTAATAATCAAGAATCTTGACATAGCGCAGATACATTTTTTTTTTACAATAATTTTATGCCAAGTTAAAGAAGAAAAAGTTGTTTTTGTATTTATTAAAACCACAATTTCTGTTACAAGGTCACTACTGAACCAGCAAGCAAAGAAAACTTGAAGAGTTTATTTTTCATATCAATTGTATACGAAAAAAGAAAATCAGTTATACATTAACCATTAATAAATATTTACAATTTATAATTTGCAAAATTGCAATGTAAAGAAAAAATGCAATTCCAGTATTATTTAATAATGATTTTTTCATAAATAAAACATATGCGTGGTACTCAAAAATATTAACATATTTACATATTAAATGAATAATGTAAATTAAAAGAACAAATATCAACTTTACCGGTTAGTGACATTATGGTCTTTTCAAGAAATTTTTTTTACATTATTATTGAGATCTAAAATTTGATTTTTAAATAATTTTTTGGCTATTATTTATCCATTTATAATTTGATTTATATATCGTACATGAATTCGTACTTTAAATTTATATTTGCTACTATTATGCAGCCACACCTTTTAAAGAAATTAAAGAAAAACTAAAATAAATATTATTATAAACAATTAAATATTCTATATGCATAAAAAGTATTAAAATTCTAATTTAGTCACGGTTAAATTTAAATTTTTCAATTATGTTAAATTTTATATTGTGATGTTATTTTATTTTGGCTTAGAGAAGATAAATTGCGATTGACAAGTGGAGGAACTTTTATAAAAGATTTTAATCTTATAATTATTCTTAATAGAAATTATTTTGATGCAATAAAAATTGAATAAAACTGGCATATAATTAATTATACATTAATTTAGGCAAAACAGAATTAATTTTTTTTTATATTATTTTAAATTTTAATTGTTTTATTTAAAGTTACTATATTTGTTTTTAAAATAAATCAGTAAAACTAAAATTGTTCAATTGTAAAATTTAAGATGTAATTTAAATAATTTTAATACTAAATTTAGCTGAATCTTTTAAAAATATTGTGTAATTGTATACATAAAAAAAAAATATCGGAAAAATTATTCTTTTTCCCGAATTGTTTGAAAAATTCAACGAATAAAACAAAAATGTTAGAACACAAACTCTGTTTTTTTAGAACATATTTTTTAATTATTATTTATGTCTTTTTTTTATATGTTTCGAAAATTTCGAAATTAAAATATATATATTATCTTAATATATTAATACATAATTCCATACATATAATGTATGTACATATTATATTAACTTATTTTACACATTTAAAAAATTTGCTACTGAAAATATTTAACGAAAAATCTATGTCACATTTAGATGCTAATAACGATATATGTATCTAAAAAAATTTGTAGTTATTTATAAAATTAATAGCACATTAGCATGAACAAATAAAATTTTAATAACTATATGTAAATAATTAAAATTTAATTTTTAAATTTTAATTATTTAATTTAACAAAATTTATGTACAAAAAGAAGATTTTTATGATAATTGCTTATGGGACAATTAAAAATGTATATATAGATTTACTTTGTATCATAAATATTTATTACACTCTATACAAATATTTAATTAATATATAAATTCACCTTTTTCTTTAATTTCATTTTGTTTTAATACATTTTTATATTCCATTTTTAAATTTTTATATGAATTATTTTTTTCACATTTATTATAATCAATTGGTATACGTGTTTTATTATTCTTAATTGATATTTCATTTGGATAATCATATTGAAATAATTGTATATTTTCAATAAAACAACATATAATCACTAAACCAATAATTTTCACTTCCATATTTTGAATTAAGATGAAAAACGTAAAAATCAAAAAATTAAGAATTTATTTAACAAAAAATTTTATTTTTATTTTTTTCGTATTTTATTACGTAATATATTATTTAAAATTTTTTAAATGAAATTAAAAGTAAAACATTTAGATACACTTCAGTTGATTGTATATTATTAACTACTATAAATTTATCCATTGCGAATTTACAATTTGGTTTTTTTTTTCTTAAAGACATTGTCAAGAATATTAATTTTTTTTTTTCATATGTTAAAGGGGTTTTTATATTTCCCACCAAAAATTTAAGAAAAACATTTTTATAATTTGAGTCACCAAAATATAAGTGTTTTATGTTGTAAATTTTTTATGTATATACAAAATTTTAAACCGATGCACAAATATTAGAAGTTTAAGAGCAACATAAAAGTTTTTCTTTACAGGTGAAGTATATGTACAATTAGTATTTTTGTTGTTGTTGCTATATTAACAAACTCTACTACCTATTTTTGTATATTTTTATAATTTCAATATATTTTTTTTTTTAAATTGTATCTTGAATATTAAATATAATTTAAATTTTTTTTTTTAAAATAATAACGAAAGTTAAAATTGCAAGCATATAAAGTTATCGATAAAAAAACAACAACAGACAAAAATGATTTTGTTATTCAAGTCATATTTTAAAAATTGGTTCCGTATATTTTATAATATTGCACCACATATTGCCTTTTTTTCATTATTAATCGAACTTTTCGAAGCAAAAAAAAATATTTAAAAGATTATAAAATTTGTAGTTTCTGATTATAATCCTTAACCATCCAGACAACAAAATTGGAAACAAAAAATTATGATTTCGTAAAAAAATATATTATTGTAAGTTTATAATTTTTAATTTACATTTTTGCATGTTTCAATAATATTTCCATATGACAAATATGGATTCAGATATTATTAAAAGAAAGATTTTAAATGCATTTAACTATTAAAGTTTCGTTTTCATTACAACATGTTTTTTTTAATTATTCCAGAATTTCATAATTTGTCAGAAAATTGTATATATTTAAATAAGCATATATTTCTAGCAACAAAATATAATTCGATGAGAATATGAAAAAAATAAATAAATATTCTTAACAAATGATCATAAACGCGATTTAACGAAGGCCACTACTATTTCATTTAACCAAAACATTAACAAGTCGAGATAACTAATAGTTTTTTTTTTAGTAAATAAATTTACTTACAATTTTAGCTACACACCTATAATAACCACAATCGCGAAAATATATTTTTTATAATCTTTAATACCTACATAAAAAATAAAATGAATTTTGAAGATGATTTGAATTTATGCATTTGATATTCTCAGATGTATCTTCCTGGTCTATGAAGATAAATTTTCCATTTTTGTAAAGAAATGATTATAATTTCAAGGTTATTTCTATTTAATATTGATTCGATTAGACAATAATTATGACAATAACATTTATTATTTTGATCATTTCGGAAATATAATAATAACAATAATAATATGTGGTATAGTTATTTTAATTTTATGTACATAACAATTACCAGTAGTAATGAATTATCAAAGCAGATTATTTGTTAAAGCTCAGGGAAGATGTTTATTTTTGAATTTGAATATACACAAAAAAAAAATTAAAATAATTTTAACACAAGTCAAAAAGTTGACTATACCAAATTTGTGAATTGTGATTAATTAGTTTTTGGGGGCGAAAAGAATTTCATGAAAATTCATCTTAACACCAACACATATTTGGAGCAAATTGGTTTGTTGACAATTAATGTACATATATTAAATTTTAAAAGGAGACTTGTTGGAATTTCTAAAACTAATTATCAACCATTCATATCTAAACTGATGCTGATTCAATGTTGTTGTTGAGCTAATTCCAGCTTCGAATTTAGTATATCTGCAAAAAGTGATAAATTATGAAAATTAAAATCATACAATGTTAATTTAATTTATATTTATTTTAGTATGCTGTAATCATTGAAATTATAAATGAATATAATATGTAATTCACAATAATTATTAATAACACATTAACTAAATTTTCATACACCGCAGTATATAGTTATATGTAATTTTATGTTCAATTCTCAATTTTTATTAATTAATTTTGTTCATATTAATTATACTAAATAGGATTATTTGAATACTTAAAAATAATGTTTTATTAATGTAACATTTTTACCTTTTTTTTCAAAATACAGATTTAATTATACAATTAAATTTAATTTAATTAAATTTAACATTTATTCTTAATTTTATAATATATGTAAAGATTAAATGTTTACAACATAAATAAATTATTATAATTTAATATATAGGTACTATAATTTTAGTATTTGTTCTAACTAAGAATAATTTCAGGTTAATTTTAAATCTATTTCAGAATTACTTTCCAGAATAATACAAATATTATGTAGTTTTGTAACATATTAAGATTTAAAATTCAAAATTAATCAATTTAAAATTTAGCAATATGAAAATATGTAACAAATAGTAAATTTCTTTTAAATTTTATTCTTAATCTATATAAGATAGGTGCATATAATTCTTAAAAATAAATTAGATATGTTAAATATTTAAGCTAAAAAACAATCAGGTAAATTTTTGATAATTAAGCAAATTTGAAAATATGAAAATTAATATGTATAAAAAAAATTTCGCAAGATTTTATTCGTTCAACTTGACGACAATTTATGTAAAAATTCACTTTCTCTTCTACAATATGACCAATTCTGCACACAAATCAATATACTAAAATAAATTAATTTTGTATTTATATTATACCAAAAATAAAACAAATACAATTATTTAAATTTATTGTCAATGCTTTCTGGGGTTAAAAGGTGATCCCATATTTTTATTAGATGTAGTTGAATTTGATGAACCAACAGCAGCAGGAGCAGCAGTAGATCCCGATGTTGATGATGATGTTTTATTAGTTGAAACTGATGTCTGTCTGCTAACTGAACTTCTACGTTGCGGTATAACAAATTGTGGCGGAGGTTGTGGCGTAAATTGTGGTGGTATTGAATTAGCTGATTGCTGACGAACTAATTGTCTTGAAGTATTACTACTAATTTGTACTGATCCTGATCGTGCTACACTACCGGTTCTTGGTGGGATTGCTGGTGGAGGACCACGATTTTTATTGCTTTCCATTGTTGTACATAGAGATAGTTGACGGGGCGGAAGTTGTGGTAGTTTATCTTTTTCATTATCTAAATTTGAAATTTGCTGCTGTTGTTGTTGTTGTTGTATTCGTGAAGGTAAATGTTGTGATTTTTGTTGTGTTACATCATTAATAGTATTATTATTACTAATCATTGATACTGATGGTTGAACATTTGTTATTGTAAAATTACTACGTTGTGGTGAATTAGGATTAACTGCTATTGTTTGTAATTTATTTTTTGGTTGTTGTGGTATTGGTTGTGATACATTTCTCGGTGATATATTAATTGTTGGTGATTTTATTTGTGGTTGATTTATTGTAACATCTGAATGCACTTGTGATTGTTGGACTTTCTGTTCACTACCAGCTGCCATATAAGAGAATACACAGAGAACAGAATAACAAATCTGATCAGCCTTTTGAGAGAAACAAATTCGATTATTATTTAATGTTATTATTAAAAAAATTTATTTACCATAGTTGATTTATATTTCCGTTGAATAAGTTGTCTAGTTTTCGGATCTATAAATATTGAAAAATTCATTAATATTTTCCATGTATATAATTTGAAATCTTTTTTATATGACTTACTATATTCCTCTAAGACAAAAACTCCACCTTTGTTCGTAAAACATTTCCGAATATGAATTAGTCTTATAAAAAACTGCAAAAAAAACAGAGTCACAAAAAAAAATTTAAAATACAAAATTTCAATTACATAAATGTATTAACAAAAACAAAAAAAAATATTGTTTATTAGAAGCACTAAAAGAATGGATTAACTAATCAAACTTTTGTGATGTGGTTGTGTGTAGTATATTAACGAAAATTATAAACTAATAAAGAAAAAAAAATAAGAAAATTAGAAATTAAAAACATAAACAGAAAAATTAAAATATATTCTACTTAATTTATTTCAACATTTCTACTACTATTAAAAGTTTTTTTAGAAAAAATTATAGTTTTTTATTTCTATTTTAGACATGCATAAAAGCTGAGTACAATATTTTTTATTCTTTTTTTGTAATTTATGTGAGCCAAAAGCTAAGAGAGTAACAAAATTTAAACAAACAAAAATTAATTTAAAAAAATAAATTATAAAACACAGAAAATTAATAAAAAATTAAAATTAAAAATCGGAAATTCTAGAATTTAAAAAAAAAAAACAAATATTTTAATATTTTCTTATTATATAAAAAAAATATTGGTAAAATTTTAGCAGGCAAAAAAATTTAATTATATAGACTTTTTGTTTTTCTAAATAGGCACTTGTGAGATGGTCTTTTAAGTCACACATCTTGTTTTAATGTTTTTTTCTGTGTTATTAATTTTTTGAGTGAAATTTTTTTTTTTTTGAGTTAATTTTTTTCTTTTTGAGTTAATTTTATTTAGTAATAAATTAAAAAAATAAAACAAACAAAAATATATTTCTTGTCTCATTAATACTTTTTAATATTTCATTAAATATTTTAAGAATTTTTTTTTGTATTTATTTGCAAAAGTTTCTAAAAATTTTGAAAATTTTCTTTTGAACAAAAAAACTCTTTAAACAACATGCTTCAATCTTTCACTAAAAAAAAAAACAAAACAAATCAAAATGAAACATAAAAAAATAATATATAAAATGAAATTTATAAGAAAATCATAAATTAATATTCCATAAAAAAGATAAACCTACAAAAAAAAATTTTGTTTTAAAAAAAAATAAAAAACGTTTTTTAATTTATTTTCAAATTTATATGGGTTAGAGTATAATATATACTAAATGTTAGTTTTAATCTATGTAGAATTTAATTTTTACTACTAATAACTATATACTACTTTTTGCCGAATTTTCACTACAAGAAAATTACAATTTAAAAAAATAAAAATGCAAATTAAAAAAAAAAACCGAAATTATTCAGAAATAAAAATACGATAACACAAAAAAAAATATTTAAAGCAACTAAATTTTATAATTTTCTTTCTGTTTTTTGAATGAAAAAACTCAATAAATGTGAAAAATAACAAAATTATGTTTTTTTTTTCTCCATTTTATACATAAATTATATAGATGAAATTATGTTTTGTTGTATCTTTAAGTATATTTATGATGTGGGGGTGTGGTTTATTGTTTTATTTTGTGATTTGATTTAAGATAAAAGTTTTCGTATGAAATCCTGAAAGCAAAACGAAAAAGAAATTTAAAAAAACCAAAAAAAAAGAAAAAATTATGTGTAAGTATTAAACAGAAAAAATTGAAAATAAATCATAAAAATTTAATTTTGAAAAAAATGTGAAAATTTACAAAAAAAAAAAACACGGGTAATTTTTAAAAAAATATATAAATAAAAAAAGAACACAATAAAATGTGATTTAACAGATTTTAATTTTTTTTTTTTGGTTTTAACGTTTTAAATAATCTTTCAATGTGTTTTTATTTGAATTTAATTTTTTTTTAGAAAAATTATTAAAAAAAAAAAAACTCTAATTATATAAAATCAAATTGAAAATTTTTTAAAGTGTAAAATTTTTTTTGTAATACCTCGAAATCCTTTTTATTTTATTTGAAGAAATGTTTTATACACAGAGAAGAAGAAGAAGAATACCAATCCAGGGGTGGCAGCGCAGCCATCCGCAAAAATACAGATCAATTTTTTTTGTTTTTTGTTTTTTTTTTTTTTTATTTTAAATAATTTAATTTTTTTTTTTTTATTATTTATTTAATATTTGATATTTTATCTAATGATATTTCTGTTTGGTTTATTTATATAATTTTACTTTAATAATGGGGAAATATATTATATATATATTTTGTTTTTATAAATATATAAAATGGCAAAATATTTGACTAAAAAATAAATAAAAAATATTTCAACTACACTTTTTTTATATACTTACATTATAGTTTGGCAACAATGTAATTATATATACAAGGACCATCTCAAAAGCAACTAGTTTAGAAATATTGTAAATATTATGATTTGATTTTTTTTTTTTTCATTTATTTTCTCTTATCGTGTTTTTTGTTTTCTGTTTAAATTATTTTCTTTTGAAATAAAATCTTCATATTTTTTTTTATATTATATTATATTAATTTTAAGTAGAAAAATAAAATTATTTAAATTATAATTAAATCACAAAAAATCTTATTAATATTATTAGTTAAAATATATAATAAAAGAAAAAAGATTATTTGAAAAATGAAAATTAAGTAAAATACATTATAATTATTAATTTTAAATCAGCGTTTCTCAACCTATGGCCTAGATTTGCCAATACTGATACGAAAGATTTTCCATTAAATTGTAGTCAATTTGATGTGAAAAATCAGGTAGAAGACTTAATTCTGATTTAAAGATAAGATCATAATTGTATGTTATAATTTATCCCAGAAGTTATTAGGAGATTGCAATTAATGTTAGATATTCTGGCAATAATAATAAATACATAAAAAAAATTTAATAATCATAAAGTAATTTCTTAAACGATATTTTATATCGCATGCGATTTTTTTTTTATCGCATGCAATTTTTTTTTTTATATCCGGATGATACTCGTCAAACACTGATAATTAGCAAAAATCTATTAATTACTTTACAGACAATTATTATAATTTAAAGTAAAAAATAATAATAAAAAACAAAGATTGAGAATCGCTGTTTTAAAATACAATCTTAATATAGTAATAATATCGAGTTAGCAAACCAAATCATTCAATTATATAAAATATGAAAAAAAAATAAATACATTTTGAAACAATTTTTTTTAAAGATATACACAGATATAAAAGAAAATAAATAAATAAATATATATATATAAATATTTTTTGATTTTAATAATCGAAATTTATATTAAAATTATTAATAATATATATACTAACAATATTTATAGTTGATCCTCAAATATATTAACTATATAGTTTTTGCTTTTGATATATATATAAATTTTATATTTATTATATAAAACAGCCACAAAATTATACATATAAATAATTTTATTAATAATGCCTCTGGATAAATAAAAATCAATTCTAAAGAATTAAAATATATTATATATATAATTATGTCATTCCATATTATATTTAGTTATTTTAGATATAAATTATATATTTTTAATAATCAATTACTAATCGAAAATTTTACTTAACACGTTGACGTTTATGAATTTTTTTTTTGCGCCGCTCAGAAACAAACTATGCATAATTGAGTTGTTTTTTGAGATATTTTGATGCGATAAGCACCAAAATGTTCAGATTCGAAAAAAAAAAATTGAAATGCATCATATTTGAAACTTTTTTTTCGAGGACTATTGTTGTTATTTGTTATGTTAATTACTAAATGTTGTTGTGAACAACTAGAATGGTCATGACAACTATGGTTGTCATTAGCTATGAGAAGATTTTTTTTTGACGACTATAGAGGTGTCATAAAAATGACAACGTGTGAAATCAAAGCGTACGGAGATTATGAATTAATTTTTGTATATATTTAGGAGCAGCCGGCGACGTAAATTACACTTGTGCCTACAGAAGATTAATAAATTTTTAGCCAAAAAGATAGATAACTTATATTTTGTTGATTTGTTGTTAGACATTTAAATATTTAATTAATCTTTTTCTTCTAACATTTATTTCTACTAATTTTCATATGACCGTACGCTCTGATTTAAATTAATCTATAATTACTTATTTTTAAACAGAACTGAGAGAAATTCCCTTTTTTTTAATACTGTACTTAATTCATATCACATCAAAACAAAAAACCTATTTGACAGACTATTTAAGGATTTATACCTAAATATAATTTTAAGGATTGTCAATATGGTTGCTTTTAATTACATATAGAGGTACGATAAAAATTTTTTGGCAAATGAAAAAAAAAATCTTCAATCCGAAATGCAACTGACAACATCATTTTGAAACATAAATATAAAATACACCCACATTTGGTTTTATTTACTCTCTGGCTCATTTATGAAGCAAAAAAGAATTATAATAAATTTTTTTAATATATATAAATTGCAGCAAATTATAAAGAGAAAGGAAGATGCATGCAATTTGGATTTTTTTATTTATTTATAGATCAATCATAGTAAGTTCAAATTTCAATATTTTGCAAATATATTACTATATATAAAATATATATTTACAAAAAAAAATTAAATATTCTAATACTTAAATATCACATCTCCTTAATACGAGCATCATATAATTAATTATTATTATATTTGGTATAATATCCAGAAAAGGAAAAAATTTATATATATAATGTATATCGATAAAACATAACACACTCATAATATAAAATATACAATTTATCAATAATAATAATAATTTCTTTTTATATATTTTTTAATTTTCTTCTTTTTTTTTACATTTAAAAATTAAATAATAAATAAAACAAAAAAAAAATAAGTATATAGCAGTGTTGAGAAGGTCCTTGTATTAATACTTATATATATATAATATAATTTAATAAATAATTTTAAAATTTCATTTATTTTATTTTTTTTTTTTTGTTTTCTCATTCAATTTTAAAATATTCCATCAATTTCTAAATAATTGTAATTAAATAATTGAAACGTATAATTAAAGAAAGAATTAATACAAAAAAAGTCTCTAAATTATTTTAAAAATGTCTATAAATTTGGCGATTTACAATATTTCAACAAGTATAATTGGATTAAAAAAAAATATCAAGATATAAATTAATTGAAACGCATTTAGGCGTATATATATACTAAACTATTTATAGTATAATTATAGATGTCAGAAGTTATATAATGTAATTTAGACAGAAATATATCATAAGTTTAATATTACCCACTAATAAAAATAATAGAATTTAATTTTTTTTTATATTATTTAGTTGATGTTATTGGAATTATTTTCCCAATATTTTTTTGATGACTAATATTTATAGGCTGGTATATATATATATATATATATATGTGTATAATTAAATATCACTCTCACTATTACAAATAATTAATTTAAATATTAATTTTTTTGGAAAAGCAGAATTTAGATATTATATGTACAACTAAAATGGTAATAAATATCATTTACCATTCGTGAATTATTTAAATTATAAATAATAATAATATATTATTTATTTTGACTATTAAAACAATTATAAATTAAAGTACATGAAGTAGGTATATATATATATAAATATATATATATATATATATATATATATATATATATATATATATATATATATATATATAAAAGAGGTAATAATCGAAATAGTAAGATTAAATTAATATTTTCTTTTTAAAATCTTTATTATAGACTTTTTAATTGTAATATATATAAAGCATAAAGAGGAGATTTATTATTATTATTATTTTTATCATAAATTACTTTTAAAAATTTAATCTTTAAATTTCTTTTTAATATAAAATTTAGATTTTTATGTTTTATATTTGATAAAAAATTCTATCTTACCTTACTATTAGCGAATAACAAACCAACTCCTTCCAGACATACTTGAAGTAATCCACCTTCACCTGTATTCATATCTTGAACAGGAAATTCACCACCTAATTCTGGTACATTAGATGGAGTACCACCTCTATCCATTGCATCTTTTATTGAATTATATAATTCTTTGCACTATAGTTTAGAAAGAAAGGAAAATAGATGAAAATTTAATTTAATTTTGGTAAAATAAAATAGAAAATTAACACATTAAAATTAATATATAATCTACTTTTCTAGTGTAATATTTATGAAGTTGTGTTTGTCCACCATTACGACGCCATAAACATAATACTTTTGTTTTAGGTGAATATGTCATATTTACTAAACGTTCAAACCACCATCTTTCAATCATTGTACCATTAACAGATCGTAAAACTAATCCATCATCTCGAACTTCCATAAAACATAATGTACCTGTAGAATCTGTACCTTGGTAAACAGTAAAACTTTGTCGATTAAGAAGTCTAGATGCTAATGGTTTAAGATCAATATCATTTCCATTCTAAAATATATAAAAAAAATATATTATCATTATAATGTAAATGAAATGAAAAAAAAAATTGAAACATTATATACCAAATTATTTATTTGATCTACCAAATGATGTACTTCTTGTGAATAAACTAATCCAATATGACTTTTACCAAGTAATCGTCTAACTTTTCTTTTAATTTCTTCTTTGTGTACAGTTAACATAACTAAAATTGCTGTTAAATTATATAACATTGTTGATAAAAGTCTATCCTCATCATGTTCTAAACGTTTTCGTTCAGATTCACTTAATGCTTTATATCGTTCCATCATTTCACACGGACCCTATATATATAAAATTACTATACTGTATTAAAAATATACTTTAAATATATAAATAACCTGATCCATTCCAATCATTTCTCTTTCTTGGCTGACAGCATCTAAAAATGCATCTTCCCAGAATTGCATTTGATCCCATAATGTAAGTCTTTCTTTACCAACCATACCTTCAAATAAATATATTCTGGGACTATCTGGAGATGGTGATGATGATGTATTTATTAAATTTCCACCAGTATATCGAAATCCAGCACTTAATGTTGACTTGCCTGACCAAATAGTACCAGATCCTTTTTTAGAATCCTTTGATGGTGTTGTCTGTTTAAAAAAAAAGCAAAAACACTTGTAAATGATATTTATAATACATACATATTTATAAATTCATTTAGTATAATTGAATTTTAAATATTTTTTATAGATAAACCAATCATTGAAATTTATATACTGTATTAACTACATTCAAGCATGTATAATCAAAACCTTTATTAATACCACTGAAAAACATAATATGTAGTAGTAATTTTTAACTTTCTAATATGTTTAGAATCATAATATGGTAGTACAAAACTTTTATATTTACTTTAAAAATTAATTAACTTTTCATTTTAATTAGACTTATGTAATACTTACAATGCTACTTTCTTCTGAAGTGTCTGTGATCGTAAGTACAGATGATACTTTCACAGGTGCCTTCGATGATGATATCATATATAGTTAAAAGTATTGTACATAATATTTACAAAAAACGTTTTAAGTGTGATATACATATTTTTATACATTAATTTGATGGTTTTGACTAAATTTATTAAATGAATTAATAAAGATGAAGGTTTGATTTGTTTTGTTTTATTTCAATTTAAGTAAATGGAAATGCATAAATTAAATAAGGAGTGAACAACACAAAACTATTTGATTGTACTTATGATTGTAATTAAATAACTATATACTACCATAAATATCAAATGATTTAAATATATGTATACTATATATTTAATTTGGAATTTACTTACATCTGAATCAAATGATGTTAATTTACTCAAAAGTGCATTTCGTTTATGCGTTAACATATCTTTAAACATTTCAGTTGTTGATTGAGAATCTTGACTATCTGATGTTGCCGATGGTCTTCGAATTCCACCTCTGTCAGTTTGTGTAGAACTTTTTCTTGAGCTTTGTGGTGTTAATGAATAGTCCATTCCAACAGCCAATTCCATTGGACTTTGTGGTGAAGATAAATTTTCTCTGCTTGCGGTAGGACTAGTATTTTTGCTAGATAACATACTAACACTCATATCATTTAATTCAGATATTTCTCGGCTCCAAAAATGTGTATGGGATATTTCCATTAAATGGAAAACCGATGCCATACCACCTAATCCATAATTTGAGTATGTTTGATCTAAACCTGATGCTACAGCCTGTAGGCATTTTAGCATACCTTTCCACACTGGTTTGGATATACACTGCAATTACATATTTTTATATTTATAATAAACACATTTCATTATGATTAATCCATACCACATCATCTATATGATCATCTGGTGCTATTTTTCTATCAAGTGTTTTATTTAATTTTCCTAGCAATAACATTCGATATGATTCATCTTCCATTAATTTTCGCAAACGATTTAATTTTAACCAACCAACTCCTTCGCCTGCTATTACTTGATTGATGACATCTTTTAAGAATGCCTGATTTTCTGAATTACTATGAGATCTTTCTTGATTCTGTTGACGTTGAATTTCCTCTTGTGTTTGCCTAGGTGCTGAATGTTTAATTAATGGTGTACGTTCTACTAAAGCTTTTCTTCCTGGAAATGATTCGAAAACTTTACCAGTTTGTTGTGCTACTTTAGATTTTTGTGGTTGTTGGACTTTTTGTTGTTTATCTAAAAATATTAATTATTATTTGAGTACCTTTCAGCTTTAATTACACTGCTACATTAAATCATTTATAGGAACTTTATAAACTGAAATTATTTAAAATCCAGGATAAGTAAAAAAAATTAAAAAAACTTACTTTTACCACCAAAAAAGTCCGAAAACATATTTGTAGTTGTTGAAGCAATTCCATTTAAATCACTACCAATTGATGACAAAAAATCTCTACCTGTACTCTGAATCATATTATTTTGATTTTCGGCTATCATAGATGAATCCGAAATATTTCCCCCAGTTGATTGTTTATTATGTTTCATTAAACCTTTTTTTGTTGCAGCCTCTTTTGCAGTTTTAGTTATATCACCTAATGTTGATTTACCAACATATGTTAAATCTTCAAAAGTATTTTTACTAGCATCTGCAGCATGTTTAGACACTTCTATTGCTTGTTTAGATGCTTCTTCGGCTTGTTTTTTAACATGAAATGTAAGCTATGTGATTTAGAATTATAATTTCGGATTAGTTGATTTAATAAAAATTATATTATTTAGCTAAAAGGCATAAAAATGTAATGAAATGTTGATTAATAAAAAATAAAAATTAATTGTTTTTGGTATTATTCAAAAATGAAGTCGAAATGAATTAATTACCGATAAATAATCTTCTACAATTTATCAATTAATTTAATTTTTTAAATTGTAGATTTTTTTGTCAATATAATGTCTGCAATTTGTAGGCATTTTAATGTTATATTTTAATAAGAGATCATAATGAAATGAACACAGACAAATTATTCGTTTGATTTTCCAGGTCGACATTATTTATATATGAAATTTAATAATAAAGTTTGATTAATATTACTCAGGTGCTTATTATAGATATAACTAACTGAAATAGATACATTATATCAACTACATTATTTTGTTATTACAAGCTTGCTTTTGAATCTACGTTTCCGAATAAAAATGAATTCATTAAAGTATAATAATGTTATGTAAAATGTTGTATATAAAGTTTGACATATTTTTGACGAGTGCATAAGAAGCGATTTTGAATAAAAAATTGTCTATAAGGCACATAATGTACGCAAGCTTTTTACCTTATCAAGTCGACTTAGGCTTGTATCGTCCTGTAATTCACACTATTGTAAATCAAAAAAATTTAAATTTTTAATTGAATAACTTCTTATTTTGCATTAAGATTGCAAGTTAATTCAACTTTTTTTGTCTTTATATAAATTGTTATTTATGTGCATACCTTATCAACATGAGCTAGAAGTCCTTCTTGACTACTTTGTCGTGTTGTTTCTCGAACTAATTCTTTTGCGTGTGAAGCAATATTTTCAAAGAGCGATCCCTGTGATCCTTGTGATCCTTGTCGATGAGTACCAATTAGTTGATTTTTTGGTGGACTACCAGAACTTGAACCTGAGCTTGACATATGTGTTAAATTATTAATTTGCTTCTTTCCTAAATCTGGGCTAAGAATTTTCTACAAAAAAATTCAAAATTAGCATATATTGTTACAATTGAATTCTATATAATTTATATTACTCTATTATGTTTTTCAGATTCTGCTGGAGGAAGGACAGCTTTTGGTGTTGAAGAATTGCTATTGTCTTTTTCAAAACTATCAGAATAATCTGATAAATATTTTTTTGGTTCTATTGTAGTTGACATTGGAGAAATTGGTATTTCTGTTTCTCTTAGAAAATCAGGAGAACTAGAGTTCGAACGACTTGATGACGATGAATGTGGAGAATCTTGTGTTTCAGTACCAATTGTTCCCATTTTTTCTTGCATTCCTTCAGGATATTGTAATGTGTTAGGTGGATGGTAAACCAGACTTGGATCAAGATTTGATGACATTGTCTATAAATAATATAATTTTTTTTAAGTAAAATTCGTTTAAAATGAAGAGAAAAAATTTACTTCTGGCGTTTGATGATGATGATAAACACCAAATACATCTTGTACACTAGGTGAAAGATCAGATGATACCATTTCCGATACGAAATCACTTAACGATGAATACGATGAACTTGAACTTTCTGCACCATCAGAATCTGAACCACTTTCATCAGTTCGTTGACATTCCATTTTTTGTAAACATCGTAATGCACCATTTAATGAGCTTCCATCGTCCCATACAGAAAAACGAATTGGACTTAATTCATGTGCAAACCATTTTGCTTTATCTCCAACTTGAATTGGATCTAACATTCCAGTTTGAACACGTAAATATGCTACATTCGTTGGTGTTAGTGACCATTCAGCTAAAAATTCAACAGCTTGGGTTCTACAAAATTTATTTAAAAATATTGTGGCACGTGGTCGTGATCTAAGGAAACTATTAATTTGGAATGCAACAACTGGTCGTGGATAGAGTCGAAGAGTTCTTGTATGTTCCGTAAAATTTGCTAAAGTATTTTGTGAGTTAAAAAATCTCACCTAGAACAAAATCGAAAATGATTGGTAATTAAATGTTAATTGTTAGAATATTTTACCATTGCTACTCTTGTTGCAACATCAACAGAATCAATATCGCTGCCATATACAAAAGGGTTTAGAGGTACAGATGGACTTTGTTGTCGTGACTGTTCTGATGGAGCAGAAATTGAATTTTTCTTACTTCCTATTACGTTTCCTGAATCTTGTGAAGGTGTTTTAATAGAAGAAACACTAAATTTTTAATGTTGATCAACAGAAAAATTACAATGAAAATTTTTTATTGTAATAATCAATAAAAAAAATAATATACCTTAATACAGGGGGTTGTTGCAAGCTATCACGAATTGATGGTAAAAGTGTTTGTGAATTGTTAGCTTGATTCGTTGTCATTGAACTTAAAGCCTAGTGAGTAGATTGAATAATAAATTTTAATTAAATTTAGTTACATTTGTTTAATTCTAATCAAACTTTTGAACAGTTTAATAATTTGATATTAAAAATAAATAAATAATCATATTTTACTACTTAATTTGGTTTTATAAAATAGATAAAAAGTATTTTTAAACAACTTGAATATTCTCTTAAAAAGTACCAGCTTAATAATATTTGAATACTGTTTTTCTGTACACTAACTGGCCTACCATAACTAGGAGGATTACCCACTTTATGGCAATTAGCCGCATATCATCAGAAGATGGTTTATTAGATCTGTTTATCAGATTTTACGGCAACTTATTACAATTTTAAATTGGTTTGTTATGTAAAACAAAAAAAATATGACGTTAAATTAAAAAAAAACGAACAAGTATTTAAAATAATATAATAATATTAACCACTAGTTGGAGTTGACATAGGCATACTGACAAATTTAAATTAAATTTTAAAATATTCCACATAATGCCAATAAGTTCAACCATACCTAATTGTTCAGAATAAACATGCCTAAAATTAGGATCAAAATAGATGACGGTGTCTTAGACATATAAGTGCAAATTTCCTATAATATAAAACAAACGTCAGAGCCAGCGAATCTTTTGTAGCGTAGGGCGTATAGGTGTAATCATCCGACTATGGTAGGGCAGTTAGAATAATTGAATTATGTATTGTAAGTTTTCATGAATTATTTTTGTTTTATGTAAAAATTGTCATGATCATGATGATTAAAGTTTTCTAATAATTACATAAATTCGCTTGGAGGATTCATTAAAAATTGATTATTATAATTTTTTATCTACAATTTGTTTATAAATATAAAGTAGTAAGTGCAATTTTTAATAAACTATTTTCAACCTTGTAATTGGATAATTTAAATTTTGAAATCAAAATAATTTAGATTACTAATTTTGCTATTTATAAAAAACTTTAAAAAAAAAAATAATTAATAAAGTAAATTTTTATATCCCAATTCCTCGGAACTTAATAAAAATTAATTCTAGATTATTTGCTTTATGTATTTGAACACTATTCCAATGACATAACAATAATTATTTAGTTACTTATAAAATATTGTAAATTTTGAAAATATTGTAATTAAAAAAACTAACCACAATAAGTTTCATTTAACAAGACACCATAGTAAAAGTGTTATTAATAGATAATTTTGATAGCAAATTTCATAAGCATTTAAATGTTAATTTAAATTGAAGAAGTAATTAAAATTAATCAAAAATTTATGAAAAATAAAAAATGATTGCGCAGAAGAAATAATAAAAAAATATTATATATAACATAAAAGCCATAGGAAAGTTATTAGTGTGGAAATGAGAAAATAATAAAATGATATTTACAACCTCTCCTTTAAGGTCCATTTGTTGCATAGTCTTTATAGATTATTGTGTTTAGATTTATAGTAGGTGACAGCAGAAAATGAAATATAGAAAAAATAATGTTACAAAAGAAAATTTTTGATTGTATTATAAAAAAGAAAAATTATATTTAAGTGTGTGTTTTGTCTGCAGGAATTTTCCCAAAAATAAAACAAACAAATTTAATAATTTATAATTTTATTACCTGTTTTAAATGATTTTTTAGTATGGTGCCTTCTGGTTCAGGAAGATTAGGTATTTCCTCTGCACCACCAGTTGGTGGTGATAATTTTGTGGAATCTAAATCTACTATCCATATATCATCCGGTAACCTATATAAAATAAATAAAGCATAGATATGTATAAAAATAAATATAACTATTAAAATTTCATATTTTATTTTCGTTTACATGAAATTTTTGTTTTTATATAATAGAAATGATGCAGGAACTCCAATTACAAATGGTGTTGGTGCTAGTAACAATTGTTCAGCACAACTCATACATGTTGGTAGTAATGGTATAACAGGAAACATATATTCCAAAGGATAAAGCATTGTTACAAATGCCATTACAGACATTGACAATGCATTATAATCACGTGACTGAAATAGCACTTTATTTTCTAATATAATTAATGTTAATACTTTAAGACATGTATCCACTCCTAATAATTCTAAAGGAAGATGAAGTGGAAAATCAACTAAAGAAAATCTAGTATGATCAGGCAAAGCGAATAGTAATGGTTCATGAACAGTTGGTGATAAAACTTCCATCTATAAATATATTACGAATTATAATTATTGCAACCAAAAAAATGCTTCAATTGACGACAAACTTCAATTCTAGATGATCCTGGGATTGGCACAGGTGCTGACAGAAATCTTAAAATCCATGTTTCAATTTCTTTAACATCATGCAATACTATCGATGGTGTTGTTTCTGTTGAATGACCAGTCAAAACAGTCCAAACATTATCCCTGGGATGAGAAATTTATAATGATCACATATATAACAAAATAACCAAAATATATGAAAATTTACCTTGCTAATTGTTTGGAAGCACCTACTTTTCCTGGACTTGATGATACATTACAAGCATCAATTAATTTTTTAAGTATTAAAAGACATTCACGAAATGTTGTAAAAAATGAATGATGTGATATAATACATAATGTTGTTAACGAATGATTACGTAATCTTGCACGTTTTCGTGAAGCTTTAGGTGATGATGAATGACTTCCACCTGACTCTGAATCACCACACAAACCAGATATTGCTAATCTTGAGGATTGATGTGTTGCTTGGTTTGTTTGTTGTATATGATGATTTTTTTTACTTGAACAATCGCGATCTGAATCGCTTGGACCAATGTTACTCCTATGATCGCTGAAAAAAACATGTCAAATATTATAACTAATATTCACATATACTTTTTAAAGGTTAAGTTATCTATATATTAAGCTTGTTAAATATATACTTGCCTGCTAAATGCCGAGTCCGAACTTCTTTCTATACTTTTACGCCAAGACTCTCTCCGCAATGCAGAATTTCGTTTTCCTTTATTTTCTTGTTGAGATTTTGCACCTGCAATTGTTCTTTCAATTGGTCTATAAAAGTTAATACATATACCGTATCTTGTTTTTCCTGAAATTATGAACATATAAAATTATTTTTATTAGTTAAATTGAAATCCTTAATATATATTAATCTGTTTTTTATATACCAGAATCCTTATCTGTAAGTGTAAAAACAAACGATGAGGCATCACGTAAAGCTGTACCAGTACGTCGTGGGCCAACACTAACGCAACCCTCTGGTTGACAAAAATACACCATATCTAAAGGTAACGGAAAATCAGCATGATCTGCAGGAGGATATCTTCTCAGCAACTCCGGTATCTTAATATAATAATTATTATTGAAATAAATAATTACATACTGAACTATTAATATATTTTGTATTTACTTGAACGGGGGGATTCTTATTTCCTGGAGATACTCGACTTGGTGCGCTTCTGCTACCAACTATTGCTAAATAATCAACCAGTCTGGGACACAATGATTGTCGTTGCTGATCCATTTTATTTTTATATTTCTATATTTAATAAATTGTACCGAAAAATAAATCTTATATACTTAAAAAGAGGACAATTAGAAAAGTAAGAAAATCATATGACGCAAGAAGAAAATATTTATTTAAGGAAGCATAGGTAACGAGAAAAATAAAATATATATAGACGATGATGAGCAGAAAATATTGCTAAGCTTATAGTAAATTATGCATAATACATAATAACTATATAAATAAAAAAATAGTTTAACTATTTTTAAATCTGCCTATATTGTGACTGTTTATATGATGTTAAATAACTGATGCTGCAAATGCGAAATATACATATGTCCTTTATACAGTAAATCATTTGATAAAGTATAGATAGTTATCACAACTCAATACTATATTATACTGAGTTTATGATGTTATCAATATGATTATTGTTTAAAGCTCAATTTGATTTCTTTCTTTTACGATATTATATATTCTATAAAAAAATATTGGTATACTGAATATAAAGCTATATATATACTTTATACGTACATAACATAATATATGTATATTTAAAATGAGACTTAATATGTTAGAAAAGAGCTTACAGTGATTCTTATATAGTTTTGTAGTTAAATATAATAATTATATATATACATATTACAATTTGGCAATGAAATTTGATACATTGTAAAAGAAATTTTTCCAAGAATTTTATGATTATTCATCAGATGAATTTCTTATTATTTATGATAGTAAAATTATTAATGAATGAATAAATATGTAACATTTTTTTTCTATTTCTATCTAGAATTTTCATTAATTTATATTATATAATTTTAATATAACAAATCAAATTTGAAGATATTTACGAAATTAATATAGAACAATTTATGTTTTTATATTATTATAGTGCCAACAAGTTATGTATATACCATCCGTTTCGTTTAACAAAAATTTCAATAAATGGAGCGTGAGAAAAATCGATAAAGTAATATTATGTACTATACATATATGTATTCCACAAGGTCATAGCCATTATCTACTAAACTATATTTAACTTTTTTTTTCACTTAAAAATATTCTAGGTTTAATTTAAATTAACTTAAATAATTAAGGCTTAGAATAGAACCCTTATCATAGTTTTTAATTTATTAAATTTTTTTGAAGAAAAAAAATATATAGTAATAAAGGCAACTAAAAACTTACCACATTTCATGATTATATAAAATGACGATGAAAATTATTATAATATTATTATTTCCACTAATTTTTACTTATATTAAAATTTCATTAATTATATTTTTAATTATTATTTGATTTTTTTATAAAATATTATAGGCATTTTATTTTTATTTATTTAAAATTATTTTCAAAATTTTCTGTATTACACTTTGATGAAGACCAAAATCTGAATATTCACCAACAAGGTACACATTAAAATTTACTGAAATTATAATAAAAGTTTAATAGTTTAAAAAAAAGCTGGTTCTAATATGAGACATGCGCTTTATATTGTCACAGAAAATACTTAATATACAAGAAAATAAATTATCACACTTTACTAATTATTAATTTAACTAATCTAAATTAAATAATGGTTTCTATTATAATAAAAATACTATATTTAATTTTAAATAAAATTTAAATTTATTTATATGTAATTGTTATAGGTAATTTAAGATTTATGATATGTTTTATTATAAAATTTAAATATAATTTAATTAAAAATTATAATATTCGGAGTAGTTTATCCTTAAGACTTGTATCTAACACCAACAAAGCAACTATTAAATTACGTATAAAGGAACCGAAAGAGACTAAATTCACCAATCATATTTTGAACTTTTCATACAGATATGGTGAATTTGATCTCTTTTAAATGTTACACGATTTTCGTTAACTTCATTGTATTGTAATATTGTTATTACAACCATAATATTACCATAATATTTAATACCATAATATTTCAGTTTCAAAATTTTAAAATTTTGTTACACATTATATATTTTTCAATATGTATTTGAATTACTTCTAAAATTGCATACCTATCAGCCATCTTATGGATAGTATACGAATTGAAATAAATGGAATTATAATTCTTTAATTTTTGTTGTTGTTATGATACTATCCGGGAGGTGGTGTTAACTCTATTTTGAAATTGCATAAACTCAAAATAATTTTTAGTTATTCTACTCTGCGAGAGATGGTAGTAGTTCTGCTTTTAAATTTATATTCATGAACAAACAAATATTTTGTATTTTTGATTACGATTGAGTTGGAATTATATTGAAATTGTGTTATCGTGAAGTAAAAAAAATACAAATTCAATTCGCATGGTTTCCATGGGATGGGCATGGGATTGAGTTGAGTTGGGATGGGATTAACAGTTTTGACTAAATTATATAATAATAAAAAACATATACACAAACAATCAAATATTTCAATCCAATTCCAATCCGATTACTTAGTTTTGTCGAGCGTGGAGTTGAAAATCGATTTAACGAAAAAAAAACTCAAGTCAATCCCTGTTTCCATGCACACTACACTAATCCGGATTGAATTCCAGTTCAATCGGTATGGAAACGTAATATATGTTTACTGAACCCACAATTTTTTTTACTATCTAAATTTATGACATTTGACAAGGTTTGTTCGAGACTATTAAATTGAGTAGTCTAGTTGTCTAGTAAATAATATTTTTTTGTTTATTTATTTCTAACTTTTCAAATTTTTATTCCAAATTGTACAAAAATTGTTTGCTTTTTAAATTAATAGTAAAAATTTGATCCCCCCATTCATCCCATTTATCTAAAAATGTTCAAAAATACATTTCAGTCAGGTTTTTTGTCTATATTATACAGTATTGGAAGCAAACCGCTACAAATATGGGATAAAAAAGTTCGTAATGGTCATATTAAACGAATTACAGATAATGATATACAGAGTTTAGTACTTGAAATTGTCGGTACAAATGTAAGTACGACATTTATTACATGTCCAGCAGATCCAAAAAAAACTTTGGGAATAAAATTACCATTTTTGGTTATGATAATAAAAAATTTAAAAAAATATTTTACATTTGAAATTCAGGTTAGTATGTTAAAAACATTTAATAAAATGCCGGAGGTAAAAACAAATAAATTTTATATTGATTTAGGTTCTTGATGATAAAAATGTTAGAAGACGTTTTAGAGCAAGTAATTATCAATCAACAACACGAGTCAAACCATTTATATGTACAATGCCAATGAGATTAGATGAAGGTTGGAATCAAATACAATTTAATTTATCTGATTTTACAAGAAGAGCATATGGAACAAATTATGTTGAAACACTTAGAGTACAAATTCATGCAAATTGTAGAATAAGAAGAGTATATTTTTCTGATCGTTTATATTCTGAAGATGAATTACCACCTGAATTTAAATTATTCTTACCAATACAAAAACCACCACCAAAAAATTTAAAAGAAACATGTACTTAATAAAACAAAAAAATTTCTATATAACTACATAATCATAGCTTAATATATTTTTTACAATCAAATTAAAAATTATAGTCACAAATTTCTTTATGGAGCATAAAATAATAATAAAAACAATAAAGTATATTTAGAAGCATAAAATTGTTAAATTATTTTCTTATAAACACTAGAAATTTTACTTTTTTATGTTAACGTATTTTGCCTGTTGTTTATGACGATAAATTGTTAATACAAAAGCTTCATTTAAAAGTCCTTTAAATGATGCTATTATACAACAAATAAACATCAAGTAGAAAATTTAACTATTAGTTTAAATAAGGATAAAAGTAGATAAATGATCTAAAAATTTTGGTATAAAAATAATGGTATTCTAAGCTTAACATCAATAAGTTATATAAATGATTTTCGATATGTATTTAGTAGGTTCCTCTTCTTCGCTTTTATCAAAATTTCCTTCTCTACCTGTTTTTATTAGTTGCGAAATTAATTAAACATTTTAATTATTCCTACAACTAAAACAATAAATTTTAGAGAGCTTTTTTCATAATAGATTTCAATTCGTTCTAATATGTGTACACGTTATGTTCTGAAAATGCTGAAATTGCAATGTCACGTGTAATTGCACGTTTTTGTATCAATAATTTTTTTTTCTTTTTTGTAAATGATGCCTGCGTAACAAATATTATAAATTTCTTATCCAATACAGTTGAAATATATTGCGAAGTTCAGTTTATATTAATTTTAGTAGAATTAAAGTAAAGAAAAATAATTGCAATATTTTTTAATAAAAACAAATTTATTAAATAAAATTATTAATTAATAATTATCTGAAATTTTGGTAAGTAAAAAGATACTAAATTGTAAATTTAACAATTTCTTTTTGTGAAAAAAGTTTAATTATAAAATATTTTTTTCCTTTAAATCAAGAAAAGTTATGTTTTATATGCATATACAAATATAACTTAAAATTATTATTTTATATTTATTGGAAGTAAATTAAAAAGAACTTAGTCATATTACTAATTTCTACAAATTGAATGCAATGAAATTTAATTTGTTTTTGTATATTTTACATTCCATAATTGGTGTAAATAATTTTGATGATTTATATAAACTTATGCTCGGAAAATTAATATTTTAAATTAAAAATATTTACACTATTTTAAATGAAATCAATATTGTAATTGAATTGTACATTTTTATTATTCTCTTTAAATATTTTATGAAGATATTTTGTCTTGTTTTTTAGAGTGGAAAATAATTTTTATAATGACTACAAATGAATATTATCGTCTCGTCAGCAAAAAATGTATTACTTAATAATTATATTAAATTTTTAAAATTATTATTTGGACTACTTATTAAACTGCACTACAAAAATTAATTTGTAGTGCAAGAAATATTATTAATAAGAGTATCAAATAATGTTCGTAATTTTATTTTATTGATTGATGAATTCTTGCTTTTGTATATTTTAAGAGTAGGGAAAAACGATATTGAAAATATTCTTTAAAATAATCGTAAATGTTAAAATCCAAATTGATATTTAAGAAAAAGTTATAAGAAAAATTTACCATAATATATTATGCATATTATTATGCTATATAAAATTTTTTTTTACAAAAAATTCTTATATAAAAACATATACCTAAAAAAAATACATAAATTTTATTTATAGATTAAAAAATATAAAATATTTACAATTCTTATAAAACAAAATTTTGATTTGCGACTAATCTAAATTTTTTTTTAATAATTGAAGTCTATTAGTGCGTAAATTTTATGTATTATGCATATAACATAAATATAATTTGGAGTAAATTTAAGAATTGCTTAAAAATTGTAAAATACGTTTATATAATAAAAAGAGAATTTTAATATTAATAGACCAAGCGATGGCAGACGAAAAGACTACAGTAACAAATGCCACTATTTCAGACTCAGCATATTCAAATAGCTGCAGTAATAGTCAATCACAAAGCAGGTAAATTTAATCAGAAAATAAATGATCAAATATTGAATCCTACTTCAAATTTGTTATGTTTCTTGAAATTTTAGTCGGAGCTCTAAGTCTCGTTTAAGTGGAAGTAATTCATCTGGTAGCAGTGGATATGGTGGAAATACTTCAAAACCAGGCAACAAGTAAATAATTTTAAACTATATTATATAATTTGAATGTGTTAGACTGGTAATAATTTCTTGTGATTTTGAAAAAAATAAAATAAAATTACTTTTCTTTAGTGAAAATACATTACAAAAAACCAAAAGGGAAAAGGAAAAAACAAGAAAAAGTAAAAAAGTTAAAGTTAATGTACCAAATGGAACTACAGAAAAGTTACAGAATATTAGAAATACAGAATGTAATCCTGAACAACCTAAATTGGAATCAGGTAAATTAGAATAATAATTTTAATTAAATCAATAATCATAAACATATACAAATTTATTTTCCCAGATCAAAAATGGGCAGAAGAAACTACTGGTACAACAAGTAAAAATTCAAATAATGAAATTTATTCTCAAAGCCAATCAACATCAACAGGTTTGTATTAAATTTTAAATATATAACAAAAATCTGTTTTCTCAGTCACAATTTCCTCAAATTTTCAACAATCACATAAAAAAATTATTTAATTTTAGGTAATTTTACTTCTTAAAGTACGAAATTAAAAAAGTATCTGGAAAATTGTACTGAAAATTATTAATACGAATTAATAATAAAAAAAATATTCTAACACAAAGATTAAATTTATTTCAGTAACTCATACTACTGAAACTACCACAAAAGCTGATCCCCAAGAAAATGCTGTAAAAACTGATGACATTGGAAAAGTAGAAAAATTGAAAGAAGTTCGTTATTTATAATATATTATTAATATGTATATTAAATTCAAAAATAATTATAATCACAATACTAGACTTTCTGATATAACAAAAAAAAATATTTAAATTTTAGGATGGATTTATGTGTGTTATTTCGATGCATGATGGTGTTGTATTATTTACAACACCAAGTATAACTGATTTACTTGGATTTCCACGTGATATGTGGTTAGGAAGATCATTTATTGATTTTGTTCATCCAAAGGATAGATGTACATTTGCACATCAAATAGCAACTGGTATACCAATATCAGAAAATAAAGGAGGAAATTATCAAAAAGATTTAAGATATTCATTATGTGTTTTATTACGTAAATATCGTGGATTGAAAAATGGTGGTTTTAATGTTATTGGTAAAACAGTTGTATATGAACCATATCGTTTAAGTTTAAATTTCCGTGAAGTACCAGAAGAATTTAAAAATGAAAATTCTATAATAATGAATGATGCCAGTATGCTATTAGTAATTAGTGCAACAGTAATTAAATCATCTTTTAAAGGTATATATATAATTAATTAATATTTAAAATTTAAATTAAACAAATATACAAATATTTTTATTCTTTTATACATAATTATTAATTGTACAAAGTTGCAAATGAAATGATATCAACAAAAAGTCCAAAATTTTCTATAAGACATACAGCTGCTGGTATTATAACACATGTTGATAGTATTGCAGCACCAATTTTAGGATTTTTTTCACAAGATATGATTGGAAAATCAATATTTGATTTTTATCATTCAACTGATTTTCACTTAATTAAAGGTATATATCAATCTATGATTGAAAAAGTTCAAATACCTGGTGGAAAATATTTTAGTAAGCCATATAGATTCTTAACACAAAATGGCTGTCATATAATGTTAGAAACTGAATGGACTAGTTTTATAAATCCATGGACTAGAAAACTTGAATTTGTTGTTGGTAATCATCGAGTATTTCAAGGTAAATTAAAATCAATTTTATTTAGCAATCTTTTATAGTTGCAAAAAAATTACATAAAGAATTTTTATAAAATTTTTAGGTCCACGAAATTGTGATGTATTTGAAATTTATGAAAAAAAAGAACTTGAATGTTCTGAAGATGTTCATGCTAGTAATTTATTTAAAGAACAAATATTACGTTTATTAGCTGAACCATTAGATCGGCCAAGTAATACAGTTAAACATGAAGTATCTAAAAGATGCCAAGCATTAGCATCTTTTATGGAAAGTTTAATGGGTGAAGTAACAAAATATGATTTGAAAATTGATTTACCACAAGAAGCTGATATTACTATTTCGGACAGAGGTTCTGTAATGTTAGGTGAAATATCACCACATCATGATTATTGTGAAAGTAAAAGTTCATCAGAAACACCACCAAGTTATAATCAACTTAATTATAATGAAAATTTACAAAGATTTTTTAATAGTAAACCAGTTACTGTTCCTATAAATGATCAAATTGAAACCGAACTAAATTCAAATAATAATAAAAATGATCATAAAAAATCAATAAATTTTTTTCGAGAAAGTAAATCATTTGCAAATATAACATCATCATCATCATCATCAAGAAATAATAATAAATTTGAATCATCAGTGAATTTTTGTTTACCATTATTAACTGAAGATTTATTACTTAAACATAATGAAGAAATGGAAAAGAATATGTTAAAAAAACATCGAGAACATCGATATCGTTTTGTTGTTGATAAAGGTAAAAAACATAATAATGAAAAGGATCAACATCATGGTATCAAAAGGAGTGGATCTTTTAGTAGGGAAAGAGAAGGACATAAATCAACAAAACATCATCATTCTGGTACAAATCATAGAGAAGTTACAGATTTAAATAATATAAAACCATTTACGAATTTACGTGTAATGACAGATCAATCATCAAAAAATTATAATTTATGGTCACCATTTTCGGTTAGTTTTAATACAAAACAAAATCCAAAAAATTTACATTCGAATAGTACATTTGTTTCGTCACCATGTCTATATCCAACATTATATTATATACCTAAATCAAAAACCTCACCATCTATGGATGTTAATCGACAAGCATCAATGTCATATCCATTTCAATGTATGACAGATTTATTATATCATCCATCTGCATTTTATGCTCAACGAAATACATTATATCGTCCAATATCACTGCAAAAAATATCTCAATATTTAGATTTTCCTGAACAGAATAGTAATATATCAGTTAAGGTAAATTGTAGTAGCATAAATTATCATAAATTATATTTAATATTTATACATATAACTATTTGATAGAATAATTCAATAAAACTGCCATCATCATCATCATCAAATCCATGGTGCATTTCTGAAAAACCAAAAATAACAACAACAACTTTTCAATGTACTCGCAGAAATCAATCACCATCACAGGCGACATCTTTAAAAGCTGAAACAGGATCAAATGTGGTATATAGAAGAGTTTTTGCTAAATTAAATTTATTTACATTTAACAACAATTTTCTTTTTTACTTTTCTTTAAAAAAGGAAAAAAAAGAAAATAATGATCGATGTGATGATAACGATGAGTCAAGTTTTTCCAGTTTTAGTTCATCTTTTTTAAAAACAGATGATTCTTCCGATAGTGCCCAAAAAAATAATAACGAACATACAAAAAAACTTCAAGTATAAATATATAATTTAATATAAATTCATATAAAAAATCTATTATCATTATTAGAATTCACCAAATTTAACACAACGATGTTGGCGAAGACCAGAACCGCCATGGTTAAATAATGTTGCCATTACATCTGAACTAATTTATAAATATCAAATTAAAACAACAAATCTATCAGAAATACTTTCAAATGATCTATTAACATTAAAACATTTGCAACAGGTAAATAATAAATAATAAATAAAAACAATTTAATAAAAATAATTATATTTCCAAATATTATTATATTTCTAGCCAATTTTAGTAAATGATCAATTAGATCAATTGTATGTTGATTTAGAGTTTGAAGGTGTCTCAGCTAAACTTTATTTACAAGATTCACCATCAGCAGAAAGCAGTAGTCCAGACTATGAATGTATATTTCCAACAAAAAAATAAATATACTTATTTGTAAATTTTGTCCAAAGGTTCAAAAACATTTTAAATTATAATTATTATTATTTTAAATTGAATATTTTTTTATATTTAAATTTTGTAAAAGTTGTTTTATGTAATCGGCATTTACAACTTTAATGGTCCAAGTTCGAGAGAAAGTTTCCAATATCTTTTGTTATACAAATTTGAAAGACAATTTTCCTATATTAAGTCTAAAAATTTCAAGTATAACGTTAGATTTATTTTCATATTTGTTAAATTACTTAACGATGATTAAAAATTTTCTGGGTTATAATCTGTAATAATAATTTATAGTAGTAATCGTCTAATACATATTGGAAATACCCAATCCTTTATTTAATTTTTATTAACTTAAATGATTATACAAATTTTGGAAAAGTATAATCGTTAATTATCTTAAAGAATTTAGTTATAATGTATAACGTCATTATAACATTATATAAGAATTGTAAATCTTTTCCTAATAATTCTCAAGGTTAAAATTTTTTTTAAATTATTAAATTTATTAAACTATAATTTAAAAATAAATTTATTTAATGTTACCAAATTTCAGTTTAATTCTATTTTTATTTATTCTGAAAAATGAAAAAATTCTGCATTAAAAAAATCAAAATACGATATTTACTTAATAGAGAATAAAATGGTCCCATTATGCTTCAATATATTCTTGATCATTGGTTAGTTTACAAACCAATGCATCATATTGCACCCACACAGAATAGCATTCTTATTGACTATAAAGTGATAAATGTTTTTGTAAAGAAACACTCTTATATATTTTAAATCAAATTTAGTTGGTAAACCAGGGGAAACCACTATGTATTGTTGTTCAAAAAGTTTGAAACTGTTGTACAAAATTTAAACTATTTAACATTATAAGTCAAAATCTTATTACATATATACTTAAAACAATTTATTTTATGTATTTTCTTTTTTTTCTTTTACTGTAATATAAAAATATTATTATTGATTTACAACTTATTTACTATATATATATATTTTTTTTCGTTCTTTGTTATTTCTACATTTTTTTTAGCTTTTGTATATTATATATTTGTTAACTTTTAGTCCACTTTTACACACTTCAACATTTTCTTCTCAGCACATTTCTCTCTCATTATTTTTATTTTCATCATAATTCATAGCGAAAGACAAAATATCATATATAGAACAAGCAACAATAAAATCATATTTTTAGTTGTATTCACTGTCAATTTTTTCTTTTGCCATAAAATGGATATCGAAAATTCAAAAACAAATAATTAAAAACAAAATATTGATAGAAAATGTTGAACGTGTAGCAGCAGTCCACTTATAAGTTAATAATTTAAAAGTAATCATAATTTTTTTTTTTCTTTATTCGAAGTTTGGTTCATTTTGTTCTTGTGAACATATTAATGAATACATTAAATGTTAAAAGATAAAATATGTGATGACAGTAGTAATATTGAGAATTTTAGATCATCAAAACTTTATGTTTACACAAATTATATCTTATCGTCGATTGATACTTTAATAAAAATTGATTTCGATATACATATATGTATAATAGAGTGACACTTCGAGATCTATTATATATATTTCTCAGATTAATCGTTTTATTTATTTATTTTGCTTGACAGAAAATTTATTACTTAAGAAATTGCATTTTTTTTATATAAACCAGTCAGTTTTTATATCAAAGTTTATTTATTTTCTAGAAAAAAAAACAAGGAATAGGGCATTTTCATTAACGTCAAATGATCGCAGTAGTGCAATGTCTTAATACATTTTTATTGAATTTTGATTAGCGTGACAGTAATAATTCGACAAATTTAGCTTAATCAATAATACTATGGTCGACTGGTTGCTGTCTCGGTGATTAAACTACCATAAAAATGAATAAAAACATTGCAGTACTGCGGTCATTTGACGTTAACGAAAACGCCAATAATCTTCAAAATTAATAAAAAAAATTTAATATGTACTAAACAATTATTAGCACTCTTGTCTTTTTTTATATAGGTAATTTTAAGATTTAAGTACGCGAACGAATTTTAAGAATTATTTAAGTACGCGAAAGATTCTCAATTTAAACTATACGATCTATTAATGTAAATATATCTAAAATAATATAATCGAGTATTTTTTTTTGTTTTTAAATATATACTGCAAAAAAAAAATTTCGTTTTAATAATTATAAGGACCATACTGAGATCCATGATAGTAAGGACTTGGATACATTTGTGGTTGTGGATATCCTGCATACGGTGGGTAACTAGTTTGTTTCTGTGAATATACTGCAAAAAAAAAAAATTCAACGAAAATTATTAGCAAATTTATATAGAAAATTTATTTTCGCAATCAAAAATATAAAAAGAAAATATTTAATAATTACCTGGCATTAAATATTGCAAATTAAGTTGTTCTTCTTTTTCGCGTTCGGTTTTTAAACAAATAGCTGCACCTGATAATAATATTGCTGCTAACAAACTACAAGCAACTCCAGCCCAAGCTACAACATATGACCAATCATACAAGATTTTCGTACTATCTTTTAATATCTATTACAAGAACGTATAAAAATGTATATAGAAATCAATTTTAATTTTTTATTGTATATCTTATCTAAATTTCTTACCGTATTCCATTGAAGGTAATATTCTTCACCAATAGCTTTTTCTTTTTCATAAAATTCAACAGTATGCCAAATACCCATAGCACCAGCAGCAAGTAAGCATGATATTAACATTAATATTGCTGTTGCTGTAATTGCACCAGATGAACGTTTCCAACATCCAGATAAACCAGTCCAAAAAGCACAAAACACTACAACGAAACTATTAAAACAAAAAAAGATTGTTATTAATATTATAAATAAGTAATTCAATATATTTTTATTTACCTTAATATGAATAACGCAATGCAAGATCTAGCTAAATGTAAATGTGATGTTGTATCTTCATTTGGACTTTTATATAATTCATCATGGTAATCCGGAAAATAATCAATATTTGAACAATGAGTTTCAACTGGTGAAAGATATATTTGAACTGTAATATAAAAATATTTCGTTATATTTAAAAGGATTTAATTAATTTCAAATTATATATGTGCCTGATGATGTTGGTGGTCGTTCTTTTGGATAACATATTCGGAATAATCCTCTGGTTCTAGTAAAATAATAATATTTTGTATTTAAGCTTTCCAACAAGGCTGATGAATCAGAATGTTTTTCAGCAAACATCTATAAATAAAAATAAACTGAAATATAAGTATGTATATATATTTTTATTACTTATTTCATTTTTTTTTATTACTCAAGGCTTAAAATGTCTTACTTTATGAGATCAATGACGATATCCAAACTAAATTATATATTTTATACTATTCGGAAACATAATAAATAATATTTCATATCAAAATTATATACTTTAAAATATTCCCAAATGTTAATATTTGAATTAAATGGCAAAAATTCTCACAAACTTGAAAATGGTTAATTGATGTGATATTTTATCTAGGTTTTCTTCAATAAAAGTTTTGTTATTTGTGAAAAATCTACTCTCCAAATTATAATATCAGAAAAATTTAGGATATCAGCTGTTTTCATAATTCATAAAATCTTCAATAAATTATATATGACAAGTCAAAGTAAATAATTTAAAAATTATTAACAAATTATGGAAGACAAAAATTAACCACGCTTATGATTATGCTTAAAATTATTTATTATATACATATTGTATATTTGCTGAATTATGATTTCTATTTTTAGAATATTTATAAATATACAAAAAAAAATATATATTGAATTAAATCATTATAATTATTAGCAACATTGAAAAAATTTTGACTAGTAACAATTCTGTTTTTTTTTTACCATTTCAAAACAAGAAACTCTGAAGAAGTTAATTTGACATTTTCAGATATCTTTAAAGTGCTCATAAAATTTAATTATTATGAAATAAATAATAATAATAAAAAAAACCTAGTACTCTATCTTTAAGTTAAATCAATTTATAGAATAAGTAGGGCGTTGACATACAGAAATAAATTTTTTTTTAAATTTATGTTATGGTTATAAAAAAAATAAAGTTTGCAGCTTTAAATTGAAGTCTTTTGATTACAGCATTCATATATTTATGTAGTTATGTATATAAATAAATAAATAAATAAATAAATATGCATGTATATGTGAATATGTGGATATAATAATATATAAATATTTATACATAAATTATATTATATTACTATTTACAGTAAATAAAATGCGAGAAAGTTTTTGATTTTTAAAAACGCAAATTTGTAAAGAGAAATTTTTTATTTAAATAATTTTATGTTGTAAGGAATTTTAATTCAAATATTTATGCTTTATTACACTTTAAACAAAAAAAAAGTTATGTTAGACTTTATAAAAAAAAAACTAATTTCAATTTTTCTTTATTAATTATATTATTATTTTTATTATTATTATAATTGTACCTGTATATTGCTTCGTTTTACTTCATATGTGAGCCAATTATCTGTTGAAAATGCTATTGCCAACAGAGCAAATGCAACTATGGCGGAAATTGTCGCCAAAGACAAAGTAACAGCAGAACATGGCATTTTGTTATATTTTTTAAAAAAATATTTTATAACAAATTATTGTTCTGATTTTATTTTATATAAATTTTTTTAATTCACTTAAAATTTTATTTTTTTTAACTTTTTATTTATATTGCATTCTTTATTTGAATTTAAACTAAAAATATTTATATAAAAAAAAACACTACTTTTTCAATTGACGAAAATAACTTTTTTGGTTTTGTAAAGTTTCACTGCTCTATGAGTATGTAACTAATTTTATCTGCTTAACTAATAACTCATTAACATTCATTTTTGTAACTGAAGATACCTGTTTCATATAAAAAATCAAATACCTGAAGTTATTTACTCATACTGTTATATTTTATTCTTATGTGTATGGATTTTTAAATCTGTGTTGGAAACCTAGTTTGACAATTTTTTGTATACGCAAACGATCATTCTCTTTTTCTCTCTCTACGAGTACGAGTGTTACCCAGCATATACCCATACCCAGATCGACAGGAATCAATTTTAATAATTATAAATACTGGAAGAATTAGATTAAAGTCTACTTAGTATTAAATGTTGTCTTACAGTCTACAAAATTAATGGTTTTATAATTATAATTAACAAATAAAAATTTTTGGATACAATTTATTGAGAAAGAAAATTTGTTAAAGTATTTTAAATATCAATTTGATTCAATGTACAATTTGTTTTGAATTTATCTCTTCCATATAATTGTTTATTTATTTTTTTTATTATTAACAATATAAGATAAATAGAAAATAATTAATTACAACCATATTTTTATGATTTATTTTGATTCACAAAATGTATAACGATCACATATAATTCTTAAAAATAATATAGTAAATGTTAACAATATTGAAGAATCGAATAATATTTACAGATCATTTTCGCCATTAAATTTGAATTGGATTCGATTGATAGTAAGTGTTTCTCATATCGTGCTGGGTAATTTGCATGGATGTGTAAGTAGAGGAACATAAATATGTATATATTAATGTTAAAAATGAGTATGCCATATAAAAATTTGTGCAAATAAATCAATTTTTCAATATTTATATTTCCATATTGAGTGCTTAAACTCGATTTATATATATAAATGTATAAATATTTTACCTTCTATAACTTAGTAGGTATACTTAGTAGGTATGTGCCTACTTTATATTATCCAAATAATAAAAAAAATATATGAACGAGTATATATATAATATATAACTGTGGAATGTTAAGCTTTTATTTTGATGACATATGTACATAAATACATACATACATAAAGGTTGCATATTCTCTATAAAGTATATATATAATATTTAGAATTTAGATAATATTTAGTAAAGATTAGTAAATAAATAAAAAAATTCTATATGATATATGAAATATTTAAATTCATATTGTATATACATATGTAATCTTAATATATATTAACTAGGTTCCTATATATAGAAAGAATTACAACAATTTGCAAATGTGATGATATATTCTCTTGTTCATTTAATAAAATTCTTCATTAAAGAATATCATCCGAAGATAATATAAATCAACATTTCTCCATGTAAAAAAAAACTACTACATGATAATAGTAAATTGTTTCACAATTTTTGTGTTATTAAAGAACATTTTATTGCAATTATGAATGAAGCAGGTGTACGTACCATTAAATAGTTCTATACTTCTGAAATATTATTAATTTACACTGCCGCTTCATTAATTACAAAGGGGTATAATGCAAATGCATACTATGTTACAACAGCCCTGTTGCTATCATTATGTACATTACTGTCCAATGTACTTTGTAAATATCTACTTTTTACTACCATGAGGACAGTACTGTCGCCAGCAATGTATCTGTGCTGTGTACCAATAAATTAGCCGCGTTCAGCAGATGCGCTAAAATCTAGCGTTCGAGCTCTTGACTTTATATTGACTATCTAGCTCTAGCTAGTCTGTAGATAAAGCAAAAAAGGACAACAACTTCTTATTTTGTCCCAAAGTTACATCGAATTCGAATGTAAATTTTACTAGCCCAACAGTACCGCCAGCAATCTACAATACTTGGTTTTTGTGTCATTTGGAAACGGTTAGTCTGTTTAAGTTTAACATTTTCAGAACGCGCTCTTATCTATCATCATTTTAGATTTTTTACCCATCCCTTTCCTTTTCAAGTAAATGTTGTAAAGAATAGACATTAAAAATGAAGGTATATTAAAAATATTAAATAAATCTAATAAATAAATTGTTTAATCGATATTTTTCTATACTTTATACGAATAATAATAAATACGTTAATTTAAATATTTAGTTTTGATATTGATGAAGTTTAAGATGTTTTAGATTATTAATGATTATTTGGTTAGTCGGTATGATTGCATATTAAATCTGAAATGTTTTTATTTTTTTTAGCTCAACGTTTCTTATCCGGCAACTGGTTGCCAAAAACTCTTTGAAGTTGTTGATGAACATAAGCTACGTATATTTTATGAAAAGCGTATGGGAGCTCAAATTGAAGCCGATCAATTAGGAGATGAATGGAAAGGATATATGCTCCGTATTACTGGTGGAAATGATAAACAAGGTTTCCCTATGAAACAAGGAGTCTTGTCTCATGGTAAAGAAGTGAAAATATTATTGTGATATACAATTTTTAATACAATTCTCTTTTGTTTTGTAGGACGTGTTCGCCTTTTACTTAAAAAAGGACATTCTTGTTATCGTCCACGACGTACTGGTGAACGTAAACGTAAATCAGTTAGAGGATGTATAGTTGATGGCAATATGTCAGTATTGGCATTAGTAGTTGTCCGAAAAGGTGAAAAAGAAATTCCCGGTTTAACTGATACAAATGTACCACGTCGTTTAGGGCCAAAAAGAGCCAGTAAAATTAGGAAATTATACAATTTGACTAAAGAAGATGATGTTAGACGATTTGTTGTTCGTCGTCCATTACCAGCAAAAGACAATAAGAAAGCCACATCTAAGGCACCAAAAATTCAACGTCTTGTTACGCCAGTTGTCTTGCAAAGAAAACGCAGACGAGTTGCACTTAAGAAAAAACGTCAAGTAGCAAATAAAGAAGCAGCTGCTGATTATGCTAAACTTTTGGCCCAAAGGAAGAAGGAATCAAAAGTAAAGAAAGAAGAAGCTAAACGAAGACGTTCAGCATCTTTGAGAGAATCAAAAAGTTCAATTTCAAGTGAAAAAAAGTAAATTATGAACTGACTTCAATAAAGAATTCTTAAAAAATATATATAACTGTGTACGAATATTAATTATTGTGTTTTTTGTATTAAATAGATCGTTAAATCTACTTTAAGATTTAGGTATATATAATATATTACTACAGTGATCGTTTATAAATAATCAAAAAATTGGTCAAAAATCGCAATTTTTTGTTATCAAACAACAGTGCAATGTAAGTTTTATTCCATTGATATTGCATTATTCCTAATAGTATATTAATTAAAAATATTTCTGCAGAAATTTTGTGGAATTTTAAACCAAAACATTAATTAATAAAATAGTAATTACGACAGCTATGAAGGATTGTAGGTTCAATTGAAATTTACATCATGCACATATTCAAATATTGAATATTAATTATAAAATAGTAATTACGACAGCTATGAAGGATTGTAGATTCAATTGAAATTTACTACTTTATAGAAAGTATAATTTGGTACATAATTAATAATAGTCTTTCACTGCAACACCATTTTTTGTATATCGTCGACTTTCATTTAACTGGAAATCGAACTCGATATTTGGTTTGAAATGTTAACAGTACATCAACACTTAATTTTTTTTAATTTACAATTATCTAGTGCTAGTCAAATGGATTTAGATTGCTAAATTTATCATATTTAGGCATTTAATGTAGCGTTCCCATCCCACTGAATTTACATAACCTTAAATTACATGATCGAAATTTCTTTTAAATTAAATTTCTTTTACCACATTGCCGGGAAGTTTTTTACATTCAATCCTAAATTTCAGATTTTGGACATTCAATGAGAATACAGGGATATTTCGAAGAAAAATAATACGATTAAGTTATAGCTTTATTATTAAACATTTTATTTAATCACATAAGTTTTTATTTTGTGTGAGCTTGGGTTTTTCTCATTTGAGTAAGAATATTTGATAATTCTTCTCGCTTCCTCTTAGCACGAATATGTGTACCAAGTCGACGTTTTAGAAATTTGAGGGCACGTTTATCCTTAGACACTTTTAATAATTCCATACATCTTTTTTCATAGGGTGCATGTCCAACTACTTCACGTACCAAATCTCTCATGAATTTAGTATGTTTTGTTTGGATCTACAAAAAGAAAACAAAAAATTAAAACATGAAGGCACGCACAATAATTTTATATTTATAATTGTTTAATTAAATTCAGAGCCTTTATTTAACCAGCAAATGTATTCCAAATAATTTAATAATAACATTTACAAAAGAATATTGTAAATAATTAGTTCTTAAAATATTCGATAATACGAGTCTGTCAATGGATTTTAGAATCATCATTAAGTAATTAAACTTTTTTATTAATATTTATATTGATTTTACTTACACACTTCATTCTGGATGAACGAAGACCCTTTACTTTTTTGTCTCCAGTGTATTTAACATTTTTAACTTTGGAAGTTTTGTGACCCTTATTGAGTCCAACACATAGTTCATATCTGACAGCCATTTCGCTATAATGGAAAAATTAATATTAAAAAATAATAAACCGATAACATCATGCACATATTCAAATATTGAATATTAATTATATTAAGTTATATTTAACAGAGATTTCTCGGTAATATTAAGATAATTAAACAAAATAATTAAAACACAACATACCTTGTCAAAATGATTGCCCGGAAAGAGAAATTTAAGGAGATATGCAAATGTCGATAATGCAGGGTTCCCTATTATTAATAATTTTTTGGAATTCGTGAACAGAATTCTAAAATTTCCGAAATACAGATTTCTGAGTTTCGGAGCAGAGTTATCAGTAAATTAAACAAGATTCAAAAAATTTTCTCTAATTAATTTTTTAATTTTCCTTAATTTTCTCTTAATTTTTTTTAAAATTAATTAATTTAAAAAAAAAAAAAAAAAAAAATTAATTTAAAAATGTTGGTACACTGTACTGTGACAAACATAGTACCCTAATTCTGTTTTTACGCGATAATAAGTTCCGCCAACACTCGCGTAAAAAAAAATCGCGTAAAAAAAAATCGCGTAAAAAAAAAAAGCGTATCCATATAAAACGAGGGGATTGGTTCCACATTTTAAATATGTATCAGCTAAAATAAGGTGAATTAAGTATAATGCAAGTTTATGGTTCTTACGTGTGCTTTATATACACTTTTTATTTAAAATAACCAAAAATAACGGAAAGAAACAATTCATAATAATTCTTTTCAACCGCATTATACTTTCACAAAAATTTATTTGAAATAAATAACGGGAAATCCCCTATATATGAGTGTCGTAGATTTTTCGTATCAACGATTTGCATGTTTTAACACGTGTATGTGTATGTATGTGTATGTGTGCATGCTTTAACACGTTCTACAAACGTGTTAAAGCATGCACACATACACATACATATTTTTTGTCATTAAAATTGTTTTAAATTAAAAAATTTTTAAACCGCGTTAAATCAAATCAAATCGCGTAAAAACAGAATACAAAAATTTTTTGGAATCGCGTTAAATCAAATGCGCGTAAAAAAGGTTCGCGCAAAAACAGAATTATGTATATCTATTCTATACCATCCCACTTACAACCGCACCATATCTAACCAAAAGAATAATTTTGTCACAAAATACCGACAATTTGAACAGTAACTATATCTTTGACTTATATAATATATGGACTGCTAGTAACCAACTTCATTGCTGTAGCCATCACCGACTATGCGAATCCCACCAGAGATGGCGAAAAAAAGAACTAACTATTCCGAATTGCCATTGGCGTGTGATTAGATCGCGAGATACAATTTGTTTATCGGGAACATGTGTGACTTGACTACAGACAATTTGGTGGAATGGAACTGACATTTCTCACTTATCGCACTTTTCAATTTATTTATTTTACGTTAATGTAAATAGTTTATTTTTTATTTTATGTGCATTTCTGCATACAAGAGCTGGCGATATAAAGTGAAACTTTACGCCAATCGAAGTTAGTGATACCTCACCCTAAAAAATTAGGACTACTGGAACAATTAAAAAAACAAAAAATAGTTTATTTTACTTATTTGAAGTATTATTAAAAATAAAATACAATATGTGCGATTCTATTTATACATATATATCGCAAGACGGAGAGCCTGTAATTTATGCAGAATGGTTATGCCGTATTTGTCTAGTTGAACAAGAAACTTTACATGCATTTCGGGTCAAAACAGAAACTGAAAATCTTTTCCTTCATGAAGTTTACACAAATGTTACCGGTTTAGAAGTAAGTTGATAATTTGAACTTCTTGTGGTTATTATCTTTGTATGTAAAATTATTAGATTTCAGAATCAGATGGATTGCCAATTGGCATATGTTTATGCTGTTGTGATAAGTTGAGCAATGCTTATTTATTGAAGAAGCAAGCTTTATTATCTTATAAATCATTTTCAATTGCAAATGAACCAGTTGTGGTTACAATTGAAAAAGAAAAGAACAATGAGAGTTTCAACAATGATTTAATAGATGATAAGACTGACGATGACTTTGTTGAAGAATCAAATGATGATAAAACATTAAATGCAGTTGAATTTCTAACACAACATAAATTTATAAATTCTATAAATTCAAGAGAAAGAAGTGTTTTTAATATAAATGATAAAAGACATGAATGTCATCAATGTGATAAAAAATTCTTAAGAAAATCTAATTTAGTTGATCATCTACGACTACATGCTAATGTAAAGTTATTTAAGTGTGAATATTGTGATAAATCATTTGTTCAAATAGGTAATTTTAGATCACATTTACGAACTCACACTAAAGAACGGCCTTTTGCTTGCCATATTTGTTCAAAATCATATAATCAGTCAAGTGCATTAAAAATTCATATTAGATCTCATACAAATGAACGTAATTATATATGCGATATTTGTTCAAAAGCATTTACAAATTCTTCTGATTTAAATAAACATAAAATTGTACATGAACCTTCAAAACATGTTAAATGTGAATTTTGTGATAGATTTTTTGCACAAAAATCTAATTTGCGACATCATCAGAAAAAAGTTCATAATCACCATTAAAAATGAGATACATATAATATATTGTAAGCTAATAACATTTAAACATAATTACAATAAAGAATTGCTCTGCATACATATATAATTTATTTTTATATAATACATTTTCAGTGATTTTGGGCGAAAAGAATTAATGAAGAGTAGACGTTAAAGATATTATAAGCTAAAATTGAATTAGTAATCGAATATCTAATCCACTTGCAATAATCTTGAATCTCTCACGGAAGCCTCTATTAACTAATTCAAGTAGAAATCCTAAAACGAAACTAACAGTCAGAATAAGTAAAAACAGGAAATTAGTAAATCAATTACAAATAGGTTTTACTGACTGAAGAATGAAATATGTATATGTTTTCGTGGTATAACGTAGAAGGTACATTCTCGTTTTATGAATCGAAAACGAGAAAAACCATACAGTAAGAATAATAATATGAAGAAATTTATTCCAATTTTATTAATTAAACACATTTTGGTTGTTACTTAATTGTACCTAATTATTATTACGTTTTCCAAAAAAAAAAAAATTACAATAAAATTTAATTAATTTCATATATATTCTTTGATTATGTGTATTTTCATTTCATTTTCAATTAACAGTTTCAATATTGGGAAATAAATATTTTAAAATAGCATAATAATGAACTGCGGCAGCTAATCCAACAAATAAATGCCATATGGCATGCGCGCATGGTATTAATCCATCAGATTTGAAAAAGCATACTCCCAAAATGTAAAGACATCCGCCAAATTTAAGTTCCGTCATTCCGTTAAATTCATGACCACTTAAAATAACAATCGTAGATGGACCAATTCCTATAATTATATACAATAATGTTTCCACACATTTAAAGCGCTCATGGTACATTTGCTGATAAGTAATTCCTAAAGTTGTTAAGATCCAAATAATCCATTGCAGCCAGCCTAATATAAAATGGTAGGCTGATTTGTCTAGGTAAAGCCAAGGAAAATAAGATCCAGCAATAAAGATATATATCATTGCCCGATCACATCTGTGCAACACATTTTTCAGAGCTCTGAAAATATAAGAAATATTAGGCACTTTTTTCCACTACTTCTTATCTGGAAAGTACCTGTTATGATTACAGTAGAAAACACTATGGAATATTGTTGAGATCAAAAATAACAATATTAATGCTGTTCCATATATCCAAGCAGCAACAACTTGTTTTGTAGTTTTTGATCTAGAAGTTAATTCTGTAGTACCTAATAAAGCTGGAAATATCCAAATTCCGTGTGTAATAATATTTGCCAAGTGCTCAATCTGTAAAAGATAATAATTAAAATAATAGGTAAGATTATAATACTTATATAAATCCATCTCTTAAAACATAAACAGAATAACCATCACATACAATATAAATATACCTATATATATTTTAAAAATTTATTTAATATTATTTTTTTATATATTATTTTTACTGGAAATTGGAGGGTTTATATAGTATAGGAAAATGATGTTAATGGCAATTTTTAAAAATTAAAATTTTATATATATATATAGATTTTTTTTCTCTAAAACTCTTTTAATTTTCGTTTATTAAAATTATTTTTTGGTTTTCAAATTATTTTTTTGGTAAACACTAAATTATTTCCATGCATATAAAATCTCTTACTTCAGTCGGATTGTAGGCTGATCCCTTTAAAGCCTTTTCATTTTTCCATTTAATATTTTTTAATTTTATTTTCAATGACTGAGAATAATCATTGCAACGACATCTCAGATATTTCCATCTGTTCCGGATTTCTAATGGCCGCAGCATCATAGGCCGTAACGAAGTAGAGATTTTTTTGTACAAATATAGTACTTATAAGAATGCCATTTTATATTAGAAGTCTGAAAAAGAAAATTAATAAAACCCAATTATATAAATGTGCAGTCTGTTTTAAGTAATTTACACAAAGTTATACCATCCTTTAAGATTGATGCTTTATTACTACAATAGAGTTAGAGTAGGTACTTTTATATAATCTATGTTATACTACAAAAATATCACTATTAAAATATTTTTGAAAAAAAAACTACTATTTAATAGACACAGTGTTAATTATATAACTTTTTTTTTATTGTGAATATATAAATAATTAAAATACACAAAATAAAATCAATAAAATAAAAAAATAAAATAAAATAAAATCAATAAAATTTGTGTTATTACTTCAAGTAGTATTAATGTATATTTTTTTATTAAATCAACACTGCAATCAGGCTTTATTTCACTTATTAAGCAAAAAGAAAATCTTATAGGGAGGAAATTTGTTATGGGGGAATATAATAAGGATTTAACAACAATTATTTCAAAATAAGGTTATATATAAAACAGGCATTAGAATAAATATTAACAACTTAAGAGTATAGACTGTAAGCAAACAATATACTCCTAAGCAACAACTACAAAAATACTCCTTCTTATATACCATACGTCAATTATATTTTTTATAAACTTAAAAATTTTGCAGTCCACTAAATTGCCAATTATAATTTTTTTTTTTAAATTATAATTATATATCAAAATTTTAGGTACTTTTAAAATCATCATTGATGTTGTGCAAAGTTGTTTGTGTAATCTAAAAAAATAGCGTCTTTTATTTTCATTTCTAATTATATTACATAAATTTAGAAACATCTGAAATTTTACATAGTGTAAGTATTATTACATTAAAAAAATAATACAATTTTAATTATCTATAAAATAATTAAAAGGGTCAATAATTCAAATAAATAACTTACTTACTAAATGCTTGTTGTCCTTGAGTTAATTTAAAATCCAAATAATCAAAAACTAAACAACAACTATATAGTATATATAGTTCAATAATTTTCTATAATTTTTTTTCAATTGTATAGAACTCCATTTTAAAGTATATAGTAGCAATGTTGAAAAACTTTTGAACAATTTGAACTATTTACTTTTAAAAATAATTTTATATCACATTAAAATCTAATTCTAATAAAGCTTAAGCAATTTATTATTTACCTAAGCCTTAAGCACTATGTTAAAAATACTTAATTTAATTATAATACAATTTTTAATTACAGTACAAATCGAGTATTATCATCGGTGTGTCTGCCAGTGATGCCAAGATGATAATTTTCAAAATCGCTCATTAAAATTACTTAACGGCAGCACTGATCCCAATTCAGAATTTTCGTACAGAATCTAATAGTGAATATTCCGATTCTGAGCATGTGATTCCAACCATATCTTCCGAAAACAATTTCTTTCCGATTATTTTATTAGTATATTCTAATTAAGAACATTAAATTATATTTAATCTGTTAGTGTACGGATAATCTGTTAGTGTAATAGTCCAAATTAAAGAAATACAGAAATAAATAAAATAAATAAATAAAGAAATAAATAAAAATATATAATTATCAAAAAATTGTGTTACGAATTTTATTTCGAAATCTGAATACATATTTGGACTTTTCCATTAATATTTAAATAAAGTTATTTGTTAGTCGGGTCGACGCCGCGGTCGTACAGTTATCCATTTACTGATTGTGATCTGTTTCTTGACATTTTATTATTATTCGCGTTTTCGGTAAAAAAAGAATAGCATTTTCTGCAAACGCTTCATTTATTATTATTTTAGTCAAAAGATTTAGCATATTAACTCAACTAATTAAATAAATATAAACTAAAACTTACTATAGCAATGGATATACGACCAAATCAAACCATTTACATTAATAATTTAAATGAAAAAATTAAAAAGGATGAACTTAAGAAATCTTTGTATGCTATATTTTCACAATTTGGTCAAATATTAGATATTGTTGCATTGAAAACATTGAAAATGCGAGGTCAAGCTTTTGTCATATTCAAAGATATTTCAAGTGGAACAAATGCTTTAAGGACTATGCAAGGTTTTCCATTTTATGATAAACCAATGAAAATTGCATATGCAAAGACCGACAGTGATGTTATAGCGAAGATGAAAGGAACATTTAAAGAACGTCCCAAAAAACAGAAACCACCAAAAAGTATACAATCTGAGGAAAAAAAGTAAGTTTAAATATTAACTATCATTTTAGTCTATCGTATCGAGATTATTTATCCACTTTTTTGTTTTATACATATTAAAAAAAAATTTAACCTTAATCTTGTTTATCCCTGTTTTTGGTTATGTTTGCATGGGATAGTTTTTAATAATATTTTCTTTGTAATATAATTTAAATAATTAATATTTAGTATCAGATAACAAGAATTATATTCATTTATATATATTAATTTCAGAGAAAAGAAAAAGAAGAATGCTGGCTCCGATGCACTTTCATCTAATTCAAATATGGAACAACCACCAAATCAAATATTATTTTTGACAAATCTACCAGAAGAAACAAATGAAATGATGTTGTCTATGTTGTTCAATCAGTTTCCAGGTTTTAAGGAAGTTCGTTTAGTACCAAACAGACATGATATTGCATTTGTTGAATTTGCTACAGAACTACAAAGTAGTGCTGCTAAAGAAGCTCTCCAAGGATTTAAAATAACACCATCGCATGCAATGAAAATTACTTTTGCTAAGAAATAAAAAAATATAATAATATTAAATTATATATCCAAGTATTATTTATATATCGAATCATTTTTATTTCTTTTGTAAGATATAAAACAAAAAAATTACAATCACTGAAAAAAGTTATAGATTTGCAGATTTGTCAACAGATGTCGCGTCGCCAGAATGAAGATTATGAAATTTGAGTTCTTGAATAAGGAGATTCCTCTTCCTCTGTACATTTTTCATTTTTCTTAAAAAAATAAGTAATCAATTCACCTTAAAATAAACACCATAACATTTAGGATTTCAAAAAAAAATCTTTATATTGAATTTTCCCATGTTATTTAAAAATAAAATTCTAAACTAATGATTAAAAAACTCCAAAAGTTGGTTTTGAAGTATATAAAACCAAAGCTAATTTCTATATAAAATTCCAAAAATTAGCTAAAATCGTAAGCGATTGTAGACGTAAACAAAGATTTTTATTTATTTTATTTTTATTAGATGTAATTGTGAGAATATGCCAATTTTTATATCGTAGAAATATGAAGTAGTGAAATTTGGATTTTCGTTGTTATTAATTTAACATATCAAAAATAATTAGAACCAAGAATGTTGGATTTTATCTAAATATGTATAATATTAATATTATTTCTGTTTTAATAAGAAATTAAAGAGAAAATTAGTACATGAACTAGTAATAATTGCGATCAGGTGAAAAGACTTAATAATTATTAAATATGTTTCTGAATTCCAAGGTAAAGAAAATCAATGCGTATAAAATGGAAAATTTCATATGCATTTAAAAAAAGTGTATTATAGATATATATATATATGTATATATATATATATATATATATATATATATCCTTTGTACTGTCCAATCAATACTGATTACGTATTTCTGCGCATCATCATTTTCAAGCTCCACCTCATTCAGTTTATCTTCCAATCAGGTTTGATTGAACACGCCTTTTTTGTTTCCTTATTTTTTATCCTCTATTGTCTATTTCTATTGTGTAAAATGAAAATGAAAAAAAACTCTGTAGAGACCCTCGTATATGAAATTCTATAGTGGTGCATAATATTGTTAAATACAGTCAAGCTGCAAGCGAAATTATTCTGAGTTTACATTTATATTTTATATGGTGCAAATATTATTCTTAGATTAAGAAATTCATCAAATAATTGACTATTACGAAATTATTGCTACCAGATCCATTTAATATTAAGTGGTTTAAAAGTGGTTTACATTTCGATTACGATTTTTGATTTAATAATTTATTAAAATATAAAAAAAAAATTTAATATATATAATAATGTGTATGTTTATATAATATATATATATATATATAATATATACCTATATGTATATATATATATAAAATTATATTATTAATAACAAATTATTTATATTGCTTTCGGTGCGGTTAAATATTAATCATTATTATTATTCATCCGGTAAAATTATTTAATTTGAATGGCAAAATAAAAGGATATAAAAAATAATATTTGTGTACCTAAATTATTCCAATATAAAATGTTTACTGTGATTTTAAATAAATTAAATTATTGGAAATAATTAAATAAACGCGAAGTGTTACTATATTACTATGTGTACACAAATTAAAAGGAATAACATCCGATATACATAACATAGGATGTAAAAAAAAAAGCATATTAATTATAAAATTTAAGTGATTTGTAAAAAATAAAAATAAAAAATAAATTAATTTCTATAGTGAAAAGAATTATTATTTTTTTTTTTGAAATAATTAATTAAATAAATACATAATTATAATATATTGTATATATAGTATACAATAATATAGGTGTTAGAGCGCAATATATAGTTAATATAGTTATATTTATTAAGGAATACGCATAAGATCTTCAAAATTTATTCTCCCACATCAATAGACGCCTCTAAGGCGTTAAAATTAGAGGACGATTTTTCCGGTAGTTGTATGACAATGTCGATGTACCCATCGCCAGAAAAAATTAAAATGGGTACACCAGGATGTTTTACAGGTCGATATAGTCCACCATATCGCGGACCAGATCCAATGAGAAGATGTATGACAAATCCGTCGGTATGATATATTTCCTAGACCATTTATATATATGTTATATACATAAATTTTTATTAGTTAATATTTAAAATAAATAAAATGACTTGCTAAAGCGTTTTAAAACTACAATCACCAGGTATATACTATGATGCATACAATTATTTGCCACAAATATGATAACTTCTAATATTATTTCAGTAAAGAAAGATGTGCAAGTATAGCTACAATTATTATTGAAAATTTACAAAGTATTTTATTAATCTATAAAAGACGGAGGGCAGATGTATATCCTGCTGATGAATAAAAAAATCTGAGGATATACTCTACTTTTACACGCCCGAAAAGGACTAGCATGTAAATTGCCTGTCATTCATATAAAACAACTTAAAACGAAAAGCAAATTTCCTTTCTTTTAGAATTATTTATAGTTTATATCTTTGATTTGATTCGTATGTTTTGTGAATATATTATTTCAAAAATTATATTCCATTTCTTAAAAATGGAGTATAAAAAAATCAACTGAAAAATAGTATTGTAATATCTATTAAATTAATACTTTATGTCACTAGTTTGTAACTCATAGATAATATACATATATCGTTGTACAGAGACGACTTCACTACGCGACGGGCAATTTTTCTGGATAGAATTATCAAAAGCTAAAGCATTTGAAAATTTTTTTGTTTTAAATAGAAATTATATTTTTTTTAAATAATTTCATGTTCGCTTAGGAAATTTGAAATTATTGAATATTAAAATAGCGAACACAAAATTATTTATAGAAAAATTATAATTTTTATATAAAAACAAAATATTTTCAAAAGTTTTAGCTATTCTTGATAATTCTATCCAGAAATATTGGCCGTCGCGTAGTGTAGTCCTCTCTCTGTACAACGATAAGCAAAAATAAATGCAAATTTAAGCATGATTTTTTATGTGGATGTTTAAAGTTTAATGAAATCAAAAATCATACAATCAACTTCACATTTTACTCTATAAAAGTAAAAAAATTACGAAACTTAAATTTTCATAATAAATATGTAATTTAACTTCAAAATTATAATTAATTTAATTGCATATGTAATGTAGTAACAAATAAATGAATTTGTCATAGTTTCTAGAAAGTTTAGTCCATTTTTTTTTCAAAGTCTTATATTTGTCATCTTTATTTTTGATATATACTATTTTTTCTAATACTTATATGCGGTAGTAATAAAACATTAAATTGGATTTAAAAACTTTAAAGCTAATAAAATATAACACAAAATAGTGTAGTGAAACTTTGTAGTTTTACATGCAACACCGATTCAGATTATAAAAAGTCGTTATAATAATAGAATTTTAAGTTCTTATTGGTGTTATTTTCTATAAAATCAAAAGTTTACACATTTTGTAAATTACATTTTCAATTTTCACTATAAAAAAAACTACATAAGACTATTTATAGTTAGTTTTATTTAACAGTTCGGAAAAAGAAATGTGCAAACTTTATATCAAATTTGGCTAAAGCTAAAAAGGATATAAAAAGATAGAACATATTTTCTAACTGCTTGAATAATCATTATTACAGATATAGTGTCTCTCTTATTAAGTATTCTGTCATAAATTATTCAGTGCCATTTTCGATTGAAATAAGCATAAATAAAAACTCTATAATATAAGTATATATGCAAAATCTTACAAAATTTACATATAAAAAACTTTCTTAAATCATTTATTAAATCTAACTCTTTCTTAAATCATTCTTAAATCATATAAAACTAATTTTATTGCGAAGGTGTACGACATCTAGCTCAAATTTATTTTTGGCTAACTTAAATTTGGTTTTTGGTGACTTGTATTGTGCCATCTCTGTAATGTACTGTACAATAATTAGCTTGGTTCCACTCTTTATTAATATCACCTGTTAAGCTTTAGTTAGAAGTTACCCCCATTCTATAACAAATTGGCAACAAATTGGTAATGAATTTATAAATTCATAAAAAACTGCATGTATTTACCATTCTTGTTCTGGCAAAATAAATCAAAACAAATTTAGTTAAGCTAAAAATTATCCCCATTCTATAATTTTGGCAATTACTTTCACTTAATTTTCAAATTATTAAAATAGGTATTTTCTATTTAGTTTATCACTAATAAGTTATATGTTATTAAACAAATTTATTGCATCAAAGTCCCTTCCGATTATGTACTTCTTTTATTTTGTCTATGTACATATGTACAATATGCTCCAAGTATACGGGAAGTTTTATAAGCTTCGCATTCATACAAATATAGTTTTCTGTACTCTTCACAAAATGTTTTAACTCCACAGTTTAGAAATTTTGATAAACCTTCAATATAAAAAAAACTTAAATTGAAATATGTATAATTAAAGCTTATTATACGTAAATTTCAATATATTCTTTTAATATTTTACATCTCTCTCTATGAATGAAATTGCTAACATGATGATTAAACTTCAAAAAATGTTAAAGTTTTTACATAACTTTTATTTAAATATCTACTGATTTGCACTAGCATCTACTAGTGTAAATCACAAAAAAATATATACCTATTATAGAAAATAATTATAAAAAAAAAAATATGTACCAGAGATTGTAGAATATACAAACTGGAAAGTTTAAAAGCTGGTAAGATGTATATTTGATACAATAATACTATACAATAAACCATATGCCATAATTCCTTTTAAGACTCGATCAAACGTACCATGTCCTTTGGGAATTTCTCTTTTTTTCCATGGTACATATAATGGAAAACCCATTCACGAATTTTAACCTGCTAACGTCTCTCTGGGGAGAGCAAAGTAAAAAAAAAAGGAATATAAATATATGTATACATATATAGAATATATAGATACTAGCTACTAGCATGTACAGATACCGAAAAAAAAACTTTAGATATATATTTATATTATTATATATGTACATGATATGCATAGAGTAAAGAGGTGTTTCTTGAATTTATGTATAGGAATATTTTATTATATCAAAACACTTTACCATCTTCTTCTTTAATGTATGTATATTTGAATTTGACGCAAATAGTACAAACAAACACACATATAATATATAGATCGTCCTTTTATAAGTACATACATATATAAATAAAATGTAACAACTAAAAGAATTTACCAAGCATAATGAAGAAAAAACCCTATTTGCAATTTTATATGGAGTTGGAAAAACCAGGAGAACTTCTTTTTCATGACATATTTATTGGGTTTATTTTTTTTAAAAACCATATCTATTGCATACGTTTTTTTTTATTTTAATGTAAAATATTCTCAGACGTATATACGTTTTTTTTATCCTTCTATATTTTAGCATATTTAAAGGTTTTGGTTGGCAAAAAATGTGTACGTATAAAGTTCTGTGTGTACAATATAGTTGTTTAAGCATGTAAACTACATATGGAATCATTTCTATTAATATATTCATAAAAAGCTTTTTTTTTAGAGGAAAACCCTATACTACACAATATTTCTAATCTTAAAATAAAAAGTAAGAGTATATATTTTGCATCTATAATCTATGTACAACACAAATTTTAAATAATTTAGTTTATTATACATTTAAGACACTGTTGAAGGTTTTAAATTTGAGTATTGGCCTTGATAACGATAATTAAATCCTTCATAACGATAATTCATATAGTAAAACATAGTAAACGAACTAGTAATTGCAACAAGTAATTTACTTAATGTACTTTACCGCGGTGCATCAGGTCGTGAGTGCAATTCCCGACCAAGCCATCAATGTCATTCTAAGTTGACTCAGCTTTAAATGAGTACCGGAAATGAAATACATATATACAGCAATGAAATTTTAATACTGGGAAAAATGCTAGCGGTCGAGACAACAAATTAACTCACTACAAAGCCATATATTAGCTTGTTGCAATAAATAGTTTCTTTTCCTCTACTGAGAAATTTATGGTACGGAATCCATATAAAATTAATACTTCGGTCCTAAATTCTAACAGAATGTTGGAAAACCTGTAATGAGGAAGGCCTATAGGCCCACACCGGGTTGTTGCATCAAAAAGAAGAAGATTCATCTTTTCTGAAGAAGAATAATAAACTTTTAATAATACCATAGTTTTGTTATGACAAAAATGAACTTTAATCTTTATATAATAAATCAGGACACTATTGACGACTTTTAGTATAAAAAAATTACATAACGCAAGATGTAATTTTAATTTTAGCAAATAAATTGAATTATTTTAGTAGATTTTTTTGTTATAAAACTAATTTTCATTTATATATACATACATACATATTTACTTATAATTATACAAATTTCAAAATCCTTTTTTTTTTTCATTTGCAAAAAAATAACCCTCGTTTTCTTGAATTGTATAATAAAAAAATAAGTTAACATTTTCGGATTAATATTCAAATTTTGATTATGGCAACTTACCTTATATATACTCGTATTGTATATACATATATATATATATATATATATATATTTTGTTTTATGTTAAAATCAAGAATATAATAATGAACATATTTTCTAGATTATCCACCCTCAACATTAATTATTTAAAATCATTATATCTATGTATATAAATACTATATAAAATATATATTATACTTATACAATTTGTTGTTGTTGTTGTTGAAAGAATTGCAGATTATGTTAAATAATAATTATAATTTCATGTTTACTATATCTATATACTATATAATATAAAATGAATAATGAGAATCTGGTCGAAAATCATTCAACATTTAATTAATTTAAAAAAAAAATACAAGAAATTAATTGATGCAATTATACGCCGAGTAGAAATCTTTCATAAAGTAAGATTAATGGGCTACTGTTTTAAATTTTGTCGAGTTTTTCTTTTATACAAAAGAAGCAGGTATAATAGTCAAAACAATATGATTATAATTGATAGTGAAATTACATAAAATTAAAATGTAATAATTGAAAAAAAATTATAAATAAATATTAAACCTAATAATTAGAAATTTAATTTTAAATTTGTGATATGTTTATTACTTTTTAGATGAATATTACTTAAAGTATATTTATAGAATTTTTTTTTTATTTATATTTTTCAATTTTTTTTGGATACGTTTGTTATAATTAAAATTTCTCGTCGATAGATACCAAATTTGTTCATAATTGGAGAATATCGATTTTTGTCCGAAAAAAATGCAAAGGTGGTGGTACCCATTACCATTTTTTTTTTTTGGGTAAGAAATCGACAGTCTCCAATATAGGAATTAGGTGTCTATGGACGGGGAATTTTAATTATAATAAAAATATACAAACTAATTCCAAATATCTTTTAATTTGCCCAAGTTATAGCAAAAAAACTGGAAAAAAGTCTGCAAATAAGGAGCCACCTTCTATATAGATGCTCTAAATGTACTCAATTTTTAAGGTACAATAAAAAACCATACAGATTCTGAAAATAGATATTTCAATCTTCAATCTCGTATACAAAACATAAATATCAGACAAAGATTTAATTTTTAACCAACATAAAAAAGAAATTTTTAATTATAAATTTATTAAAAACTCCATCTCATTCCTCTTTTTATGGCGAAATAATATCATAACAAATTTAGAAGGAATAAATATTGTTTACTATAAATCCAAATTCAATTTAAAATTTCATAATATATTTGTATTTTTTATATTATATTCTCTCGAATAGTATAGTATAGACAATTTTAAGAAAATTAATGACCAACTGTGAAGCAGCTACTATTAAATCGAATTACAATTTTAAATTTCTTAATATCGTAATTTTATTTATTAAATTGAAATATATATTCTATCGAATCGTATAAAAAGATCTAAAAAAATTAGTGGAGAACATCAATATTAAGACGCTGCTTCACTTTGAATTCAAAGTTTCCTAAATATTTTGTTCGGAAAAGATGTAGGATATAATTGTTTGTTAATTACATATATATATATATATATATAAGTTCTTACATTCTTACATAATGAAGAGAATTAAGTTATGTGATATATTATCAAAATAATTATAAGCCGGTAAAATTATAATTTTACCGGCTTATAATAATATTAATATTACACATTTTAAACCATTTTAAATTTCCATTTTTTTTCAAGTTAAAAAATATCGCAATCGCACCAGCAACAGCAAATATTATTTCATTATATAAGTTATAGTGAGATATAAGTGGCGGCTGAAGCCTCGCATGTAGACTCTTAACGATACCACTACTCTTTACCACTAAGGTTTCCTACTCCCCTGAATGTAAAGTCATCGAGGAGTTAGATGAGCTGTCTTCGCGAATTTCAAAATTATTTGTGCATTCCGCGAATTGTACGAGTTTTGTTATATCGCATCTTGAGAATTCTTCTATGTTGTTTGTTAAAGAGTTAAGGAGTGCCTGCCTTAAAAGGTGCAATCTGCTTCTGAACAGTGCCGGACACATGAGGAACTCGTTCTGTCCCGGTTATTTACAGTTTCTACATTAGCTGTTAATGTTCAATACCAAATACCATTCTAGCCGCGTGCTTACTTATTACTTATCAGGCAGTGTCCGGTATAATACCTAAGTACATGATAGATTGAATAAAAGATTAGTTTTCTTAAGGCTTGTCCGCACCAAAGAAACAAAACAAAAATGTTTTCGAAATGTTTTTGGAACGTTTCTAAACTGCATCGATCAAAGTTTACGTTGTATATTGTTTCTATGAAACGTTTTTCGAATGTTCCACTCTTATTATTGAAAAATAAATGTTTCTTTATACTTTTAAACTAAAAACATGGCTAAAAAAGTCCAGAATAACGAAAAAATTATGAAAGTAAAAGTTTATTATGGTATCCAACCAAAGAGAACTATAAAAAATAATATAAAAAATGACGCAATTTCAGAAATTGCAACAGCTTTAAAAATTGCATCAGAAGAAATAAACAAAGAGTTGCATTCACTCACTGTACAATACCGCCGAGAAAAAATTCTACTTCGGATGTGATATAATTTCTTATGGTAAAAGTTCGGAATGGGTCCCGTTATTTGCCATACAAGCATTTGAATTAGCATTAGTTTACATACAAGTATTTTTACGCACTGAATTTATGGGAAACAAAAAAAACATGACATGGACATTGAATAGTATTTAGAACATTTATTATTGTTTTGTATACATTTTTTAAATGTTTACAAAACATTTCTTATGCTTCGAAAACATTTACAAAACATTTAATTTAATTTAGTTTTAAACATTGAAAAACTAGATTTATTTATAAATGTTTAAAAAACAATGTTTCTGTAAATGTTTCTTTGGTGCGGACAAGCCTTTAGCGTCTATGCATTCTATAATTATTGGAAAAGTTATCCTACTCTGCATTATATTTATTAAATTTTACTCCTATTTTTTTATATACATATAATAATAGAAACGTAAAATCATAATATAATTAATTGTAAAGTGGAAATATCATATTGTGTCATTATTAAAACAGGTTAAAAAAAATTTATAACAATTGTAACGCATACGTGAAGGTGAAACTATTTTTCCATATGTTTGATTATATAGTATAAAAAGTTAGTTAAAAACTTATATTCAGACTATGTGAAAACTTAATTTTCCTTCAAAATGTGGGCTATTTAGGTCTAATATAGGAATATAGCAGAAGTTTTTGTCAAAAAGGGAAAGAATAATTGTGTGAAAATGTACACTTGTCTTCGAGAGTTAAACTAAAAGTATGAGTAGTTTTATTTCATCCCTTTTACTAATATAATAAATAATAAGAGTTTTTAAATAAAGTACAAGTGATTTTTTTCCAATATATTGACATGAAATTTATAGTCCAATTTGAAATATTTTTTTTTACCTTTTCAAATATTTAATTTTATGTTATTTGAAGAGTTTTTTTTAAAAAAATATTATATAAAAAAACATAAAATTATACTATATAATATTTTATTGAAAATATTACCAATTAAATATATTTCTATTTTTAAAAAATTCGCGTCATTAGTTGATTTTATTTAATAGAAAAAGTAATTATTTTATGATGTAGAATTATATTTAGGAATAATGTTCAATATTTTCTTATAAATGTGAATGATAATTTTAAAATTGAAATACAATTTAATCGCAAACTTTATAATGATCAACATTTCAGTTCTTATATCTTATCACATCATGGTATAAAATTTTTAAGGTAAAAAGTAAAAGTTCAATGGAACAAAATCGTTAAAGAATTTACAATAATTTAATTTGAAAATCTTTTACTTTTAAAATTTTAAATTCTTAACATTTAAAATTTATAAATTCGTTAACTTTATTTTGTATAAAGTTATAAGTTCTCTGACGACGAAGTTAACTAATATAATGACAGCATATGAAATGAAACTTTAGTCGAATTTGAAATCTTTAAGTAGCGAAAAGAGCGAAACTAATTTATCAATGTAACCAGTTGAGCCAGTTTGCTATTGCTTAAGAGCGCGAAATAGGAAGTAAAATAAAACTTATTACCGGTAAAAAATTGAAAACTATATTCCATTCTTTTATCAAATGAAATAAATATTTGTAGATATTAATGTTATACGAATTATACCTTCAAAATTTACCATAAAGTTATAGCTTAACCGGCATTAACAAATAGAAATAATTCAGAAATTTAAATATATTACAATACGACGATCTATTGTAATGGCATCATGCATGTTTTACTATGTCTATATCAAAAACTATTAACATTAATATTTTTTCAAAAAATAATAATCTGCATATAAATTTGCCATTTTTTATATATGAATTTGTTCTATACTATATGCTATTTGAACATATACAATTTTCAAAATACTTCACAAAAATATTATTAACAAATATTACAGATTAACAATATTTAATTTTACATATATATATATAAAATAACTTAAAAAAGACCCCACAAAAATTCAAAAGGATATGACAAGAGTGTAACCATCATCATTTGGCAAATAATTCATTGAATATACATTATTATACGCGAATCCGTGATATTAATATGATTCTATTTTACTATTCCTCATATTGTACGGAAAATGGTATGGAAAAACTAAATGATTTACTTTATAAAGTTATACAAAATATAAATATGTATATATGAAAATATATATACTATCTGTATACATACTATGTCTATATCTATGCTACTATTTCATCAACAATACTAAATTAAAGTTTGATTCGATAAAGTTCGTTGAAGATTTCCGTTCCTTTTTTTTCTATATATATATATGCTGAACAATCGATATTTTCGTCGTCTTATGATTGGTTAATATATTTTTCTGTTTTATGGAAATGACGGGGCGGGTAGAAACTATGCTTTAAAATGTTTTCCAAAGTAAATTATACAACAAAATCAGAATAATGTTCTGGATATTTATATATATATATAAAACGTATATAATGTAGATACCATTGTGTATAATATTTGAATTGTTGTGTTGTGGGAGGTTTTCCCAATTTATAGTGGAATGTTTTTTCTGTTGTTTTATGTATAATTTTTTTTTTAATTTTTATCAAATTTTTATATATATACCTATATAATTTTTTTATTTACAGACGAAATTAAATAAGAAATTAAAAAAAATTGATAAATAATAATAAAATTTGAAAATTAAATAAAATTGAACGTATTTTGTTACATTTGTAATATAATTGATAAAAAAATATTAATTTAAAAAAAGAAGATTCACAATCCAATAATTAAGTTTTATATATAATTTAAAAATGAATTTTTTGTTATCAAATTCAGTGATACATTTAATAAACATTACTAATGTTTAAGAAAGAAAAAAACACACTTTTTTGATCATTTTTTTTTTGTTTTGGTTAATTATATTATTTATTACATAAAATAATTTTGATAAATATACAAAACTCCGCCCAAAAATTAGATTATAGTTCGGGAATTATATTATTTCTTTTTTTTTGGACTTGAATGATTGTTTTATTGTTTACATTATTATATTTTTGTGCCCCCTTAAATGTTTTTTATATATATATGTATATATATATACAGATAAATATAATCAATAAAAGATTTAATATGTATATACACAATATTACATTAACATTTACGTACATATTATATTTTACACAATGAATATAAAAAGAGTATAATTTCAAAATAAAACAATACTTCCGAAAAGGATGGAGCAAATTATAATGTTATGCGCATGTTAAACATAACATTTTTTTATTTTATTTTTTTTGAGGATCTCTGTAAAGGGGTTAATGTCTGCTGATGATGGTGTATTTTTGAAATGAAAAAAAAATATATATAAAATTTAAAAATTTAAATTTTACAATCGGATAACAAAACTAAACCTATAATAGCCATCAGATTGATTTTTATATAAAATAAATTTATAATACATATAGTATTTAAAATCATATATACATATATATGTATACACAAGTATAATGTGTATTTCTGATTCTAATATAAAATCTGTGAATGTCCTTTTTTTTAATTAAAAGATTGCACATATATGCAGTTTTAAAAAAAGTAATAGAAGGCGAAAATATTGAAAATTTTGATTAAAAGTATTATGGAATCCAGTTTCACATTAATAATTTTAGATTTTTTATAATTTGAATTATTTTGAAGCTATCATGATGGACATCGTCAAAAAAATACATTGTAATTTTTTGTTTAGAAATCATTGTTAAGTTATTTTGCTTCACTATAGTTTATTTGAATTACCTTTAAATCCTTTCTATGTTAAAAGTTATATTGATTTTATCCAAATTATCTCCTAAAACTTAAGTGACAATTACTTCAGAAAACCTCTTCGGTTAGAAACTCTAACACAAAAATATGTACTAAATAAAAATATAATGGTCCCAATTCTCTAACATCCGAAATGTTCGATTTATCAGTAAATGTCCAAAATATCGACAAATGGTAATTCTGAGAGAATTACCAGATACTCGTAACTCAAAATGTACGATAACTTTTACTCGGAACTAGAAATTGTTACGGATAAGTTGTCGAAATATTGGACAATCACTCGTAATTCGAACATTTCGGATGTTAGAGAATCCGGACCGGACCAATATTGTCCATTCTTCAACACAATTTTAATGTCAAAATATATAAAAAGAGGCTATTAATTTAATATGAATATTTATATTATATTCAATAAATGGCATATATAATACCATTATATTTTTGGTATGTAAAAACCACCCAGCGAGCGACGCATTTTTAATTAAACTGATTCTAAAATTAAAATTATATTAGAACCAACAAAAACAAAAAGTAATAACATTTTGTAAAGAAATTGATTTATAACTTATTTAAATTGCTATTTCAGGTTTTCTGGCATTTTATTATTGCAATTGCATATATTTTCGTATATCGTCGTTATATTATTATTTATTTATATATGGTGAATATTACCCGCAATCATTTAATTTTATGAATTAATAGGTAAAATAATTTTCACATCTCTATTATGGATATTTTTTTTTGTGTTGTGAAAGTCATTAATATAAAATATACCATTATTTAGGTTTACCGAATTAATTGCGGCATTTTAATATGTACAAGGACATATTTTTATTTGGAAAAAATTTAATGGTTATTTACTGGGAAAATTAATTGTCTCTAAAATTTAAAGTTTAATCAAAAGTTTTAAACTTTTAGATCTATAAAATCCATAATATTTTTAAAAAGCATTTTTTACGATTACATACAAGGAAGGTTCACCTGTTTCAACCGCCTGAATTTTAGTTCTAATATTAACTATTCCTTTCATCTTTTGCACTAAAAACGTTATGAATTTTTCAAATTTATTTGTTCTAAATAAATGCAGCTAATAATGGTAAAGTGCCATAATTGCTTTAAGAGTACGTAAAAAATGTTGTAGGTAAGCCCATCAAGACGCAAGAGATGTTAAAAGAAGTACATATACATGAATAAAATTTAATATAAAAATTATAAAGGGTACATCTTGCCATTTTTTGGTGTTTTGGTGTAATTTTTAAAGGATACAAAAATCTGATTCTTGTCCAAAAAATGGAGTAAAACTTTAAATGCGATAGTCCGCAATTAAGCGGATCCATCTTCCAAGTGCTACAATATATTAAATTTTTAAGTTACAATTATGTATCTGATATGTATAGATTATGAAAATAAGTAGTTTAATTTGGTATACATATAACATAAATATCAGATAAGTACTTCAATATTTTTAAGCAAAATGTTATCAAGAAGATATTGCAAACATATATGTATATCGGTGAACTTTTAAATTTAAACAATTTTGCATACCACAAAATACCAGCGAATTTTTAAAAAAAGTATAGATTTTCTGATATTGGAGCTCCTTAATTTTGTGGAATTTATTCAAGTAATATTTGTTGAATTCAGTATGTATAGTCAATAAATCAAATAAAAATAATATTTTTCTAAATTTCAATTCGATATTATTACTGATGGGATATCGTGCAGTGCCAAGCTTTTATATAATAATGAAGAATACTCTTTGTAAAATCGAAATTTTGTAATTTAAAATTGTATATAATAATTAATTTATATGTTTATTAATTTTGTTGTCTAATTCATTGACTTCAGAATTATTCAAATCTTTAATCCATATTAATTGATGCATTAATTAGAAAATAATATATCAAAAACAATTTTTCTTTAATTTTCTTATAGACAAGATTACTAGAAGATGCATCTATAATTTGTAATTCATGGTCCACTCGGCAAAATGTAAGTAAAAACTTTGTTATTATTGTATTACTCCGGAAAACTGTTGCTGATTAAATGTAATTTTTTTCTAAAAAGAAGCAAAATTAATATATATATGTACATACATATTTCTTAAATTAATTGCCGTACCTGTATTGTAAATGTATAGTGATTTGTGACACGAAAACAAATTTTAACCGCCGCTTAACCAGATACTAATCAGCGATCAGCCTAAAGATATGCAAACAAAATCTATGTTTTATTGGTGTACCATTATATTTTCCTGTTGTTTCAACTAAATTTAGACTGCTAATTGGTAATCTGTAAAAGTAAATTATGTATTAGTATTAAGTTCAATATAATCATTAAAATTACTTACCCTTTTTATATGAGTAGATAAAAAATTGTGAAATAAATATAACGAATAGATTCGTAATTCATCGTATCCTTATTAATAATTATTTGAAAAATATATATAACTTAAAATTATTATTATTGAAAATGCACTTTTAATAATGATCCTTTTTTATGACAAATACATATATTTAATTTTGTATATACGGTATATATATATATATAGATATATATATATATATATATATATATATGTGTGTGTGTGTGTGTTGCTTAAAATATTAGAACATATGGTCTAGTGTCTAATTGTCCTAAATGTCCTGGACGGACACAATTGATATAAGGAAAATATTATATACATATGTATACCGGATATTGATATTTACATAACCACAAAAAAACATAAAAAAAATTGAACATCCGGTCACGCAGCTTTTCTATAAATTGACCCCTTCTGCGGTTTTACCTCTGTGATTCATTTATGTTAACCTGATTTATTACATACATTTTTATCAAATCAATATATTATTTTAATAATTTTTATTTACAGAAATTTTACTATTAATATATTAAAATAGCCACTCGCTCTATCAAAACAATCAAAATAGGAAAAACAAACATACTTGCAAATTATTAAAAAAAAATCAATTAATAAAATAATAAGTATAATTCTATAATTTATAAATGAAAGCGAAATTGTAGTCGTTTACTCTCTGATAGTTTAGAAATAAAAAAAAAATGAAAACAAATGTTTTGGTATATAAATTAAGCATACAAACTTTATTCCAAATGACCAAATTATATATTTAATATATTTTGTTAATGTAAATAAAGTATTAAACATGCAAGTATGGATAAAAAAGTATGAAACATAATTCTAATTATTACCTACATATATATATATATATATATACTTGATTGTTTTTATAGAGCGTGTTGGCTATATTAAAAATTGACCAGCCATCTCATAAATATTTCACATTCCGCATTATATATACATTAGGTAGTCTCTATATAGACACACCCTTACTAAAAAAAAAATGATGAATGACGAAAGGCATCAATTTTTAACACTCATCTAAAATTTATATATTTAAAAAAAAAGCTTACATACTATCATACTACATAGTATGTTAAGAAATGTATAGTATATTATTATATAGCTACTTTTTTCAGTGATATATATTTTATATTATGTTATGCTTGACAGTGTTAACGTTACCAATCATATTTTATATTTTATGTAAGGACTAATTTTTGAAATATTAAATAATATTTATGATTTCTTACAAAAAAATTTTATTCGAAATAATTTTGAAATTATTGGGTAATTTTTAAGTTTTTAACATAGTTTATAAAGGGAGGAAAGAAAAATGAAAATTGACTTGTTTTTCAAAATAAATTTAAATGGAATTTTTATTTAGGAATAATAAAAGGACTAGGGTATTTATATGCAAAAATTCTAGGGCACTTTTAGGACTAGGATACTTTTGTGTGCAAAATTTCTGAAAACGTTTAGGTATTATTTAAATGTTTATGATCCAAAAGGTTTGAAAATTATTTCACAATGGCTTAGTGCAGGCGGTTGTGGGACAATATAAAAAAGGATGATAATATTCTTGGTAACACAAGCTAAAACTACAATACCAAATGATGCAGGTCACATACTTTCAGAAGTTTCTGATTTTTAAAATTTGAAAAAAAAAATAAATAGTTTTTTAATATTATTAAACTAACAAGTGTAATTTCTATCAACGGAATCATACTTTTAACAGTATTTTTTTTTAAGATTATCGTGTAAATTGTTAATTAATATTTGAATTAAATTTCAAAGTTTCTATATACCAACAAAAATCCTATACATTTATTTTTTTGACAATCTAAATATTTATATTTCTTTTGGTGGTATAGCTGATACCATGCTTCTCTACCAGAATTAAAAAAAAAACAAAAATAAGAAAAAAATATCGCTTTTCCTGATTAAATTTTGGTTATATTGTTTCTCTCTAGGGTGATATATTTTCGGGATTGAACGATGGTATTCTTAGCAGAGCAGAAGCACTTGCAGCTGTTGATATTGGAAAACATCAGACAACACACGCACATTCACAAATGCCTTCGCAATTAAAACATGATGTTATGTACCATCATGGAATAGGTGGACCGCCACAACGACCTCTACATCAGGTAAATTTTTTTTATATATATATATATTCAAACATCTTTTGCGACAATACCATTTACTTATGTAATAACATTTTATTGCAATAAAAATTGGCATCAAATGCTATACCTTACGCATGCTGCACCATACGATACTCTAGGGACATTATTGTATTACCTTATATATTATACAATTACATTAAAATAAATATTTGTAACGTCAGTTATTTTGGTCGTGTGATGTTTCTAAGGTTAAAAACTGTATAAATCAGTCATTGAAAAAGGAAACAATCAATATATAAAAAAAGTCCTGTTGTATATAGTATAGCCCACGATCTGTTAAAGAACTTGTTATATAGTTATATGTAAATATAAAACGGCAAATAATTATGCGCTTATGTTTGTTTATGTGTTGTTGTTTCCCAACATAATTCATATAAAATAACTAATATTTTATATTTCATAATAGAAATTAATTTTTTTTTCTGTCAAGTTGAATTTCTACACTGTCAAAAAAAAATATTGTGTCCGTTTTTGGTTTGTCGTCTAGTCTAGTAAATTTCAACTATACATATAATTAAAACCTATGAACTAAATGGATATGTGAAAAAGATTTTAGAAGAAATTTATATTAATTTCATTTTGACTATTATCTTAAAAATATAAATTTTCTTTAACAGTTTCAGGTGATTTGCTGTGGACTAATAAGAAAAAAAAACCATCTTTGAAAAGAAACTATAATATAAATCTAAATATAGTCCATCGTCCATGGGACAAAACATACTCGTAGAATATTTAGTTTATTTAATTTTCAACTAATAGTTTAATATTCTAATTAAAATAAAATTAACTGTGCGTAACCAGTTGAAAAAATCGTGACACACCAGCTTTTGCTTTTGTTATGGGAAATTGCTTAATTTTTCAATTTAGGGTGTAAAATTTGGTAACAATAGTGTTTTTTTTTCTTCTTCCTTTTTTTATTATTATTTTGTATAATATAATTGCAAGTGTAATGCCACGTGATGCATAATTTGATGGGTAACAAGTAGACGACATTTGGGTTTTCTGTCACAATGCGTACTAAGTGGCTCTTGAAATTAAAGTGTTTTAGTTATATATATTCTACAACAATATACGTTTATACCACCCCAATATATACAATATACAAATTTTATGCATTGGTTTATATATAGTATACCTTCGAAATTGAAAATAATGTATATAAAGGTATCGTCAGTGATAATTTAATTGAACATAGGTTTATAAATTGTAGAAAACGAAGGGTGAGCTTGATAGATGCGTTAACTTTTTTTTTATACAGGAGTACATTTTAATTCCGATAAAAACTTTCTTTTTCTATTCAAGGAAAATTCTTTACATTTATCTAAATTTAGAAACTAATTTTTCTTTTATATTAGAAAAAAAAAATGTAGACAGAAAGTATTTAGCCTAAACAAATTGGACAATTTATCTTATTTTATTTGTATATTATAATATTTATTTCTTTGTCGAAACTTAAATAAAAATTACGAGTAAATTAATTAATAAACAAAAAGATTAACTTTGTTTTTTTCTTTCTTTACATTTAATGAGGTTTTTCTAAAAAGATTAATTGCAAGAGAATACAGAGCAATAATTATTATATTACAACATGATAATTATAAGATTTTATCCAATAATTTGAAATTTGGGGTAGTATATTTCGAGTTTTTGCATTTAACTAAATTGCAAGCAACAATTTAAAGATTTTTTTAACCAAAATTGAATCCAATAGATTATCAGAATTTGCTTATACTTTTATAAAGTTCAAAATGTGAACAATTTTGTTTTTAGTTTAGGGTAAAAATTTGTATATGTAACTTTAAATATTATGTGTACATATATAAATATTTCAATTTAAAAATGTATTTATATATTTTTTGATTATTATTGCGAAATATTTTCAATTAAAAAAAATTCCGTGAAAACCTCAAAAACATTTCAATAAAAAAAAACTGCACACAAATTTTATGACTGAAATGTGAAATGCCTTTTAGAGAAGGAACTTCAGTCAAAAAGGAAAGAAGGAATTCCAGTCAGAAAAAAGTTTGACTGAGTGAGTTGCCTTTTTCTGTGTTTGCGGCTTAAAATCACTTTTCGTGCGTCCTGGCGTGCCATTAGGAGAGGGATTGCATTGACTCAGGGAATACAAGTCAAAAAAGTTTCGAGTTGAATTCATTTGCAATTTTTTTTAGTACCCCAAAAATGGACCATATCATATGTTATTCCACCTGTAAGTTTTAAATGTATGTATATATATATATATAAATTTTCCTAACTGACTTTTTATCTCCTGAGGGATTCCCCATCATCCATTCTATATAATAATTAATCCAATTTTTCTCTAAATTTAAAATCTTTTTCTTTTTTTTTTTACATTATCGTAAAATTTATATTTATTCAATATAAATTAATAACATATTTTAATAATTCAAAAACCCTTAAAAAAAATAAAAGGAAATCTAGTTTATATTATTATATATTTTTTTCCACTATGTTAATACTAATTTCTATTATAGACATATGTTAAAAACATGAAAACAGCCTAAGTGTATTTTCGTGTGTTTCACATTAATGGGTATTATCAGATATTGTTTAAGGGTTTTAAATCCCTAAAAAAAAAATTAGTAATGCTAAAATAAATGTAATATCAAATATACATTACTTACTCTTCTTTTTTTGTTGTTGTTGGATAAATTGGACTGGCAAAAGAACTACAAATTGATTGTAATAAAGGAATAACTGGTTCATCCCGATCCCAGCCCATATAATCAAGTTGAGATTGGTTATCCTTTTTATATAGCATTTTATTGTCATGAATACGATTAAGAAAATCTTTTTTTTTTTTTGAGGGTTAAAGTATCAAAAAGTAACTTTACCTAAGAATCGGCGAAGTAATAAAAATAAATCATAATTTAATTCTCCCCTCGGTTTATTCCTTCTATTCTATAGCTACTATATATGTATATAAAAAGTAAGGGAGGTTTATTTTTTTTTCAATTCATGCACCACATTAACAACATGTTAACCCAAAAAAAAAGTATATAAAACAAACATAATTTAAGGGTATAAATAAATGTAAAAAAATGTCGATTACGTGGGCAACCCCAATAGCAATTTGTATATAATAATTTTTTTTTTCATTCTTTCTATTGATATTATTTAAAACAACAACAGATGGTTTATGCAATGATTCCATTTCCTGGCTATTTTGATGTGTGATTTTACTCCTTCAAAAAGTTTCTTCTTAATATTATATTATATTTTCCTTTGTTGTTGTTTATTATTAAAACACTATATAGATGAAAATCTATATATACCGTATAACATTTATACTATAAATATAAGTAATAACCACCCTTTGATTTTATGCTGTATAGTATGTAGTATATATATGAGAGATCCCACAAAATAAAATTGTCGACAAATATTTATGTAATTTGTATTACTCTTGTAAAATGTAAACAAATTTTTGTCATGATTATTATTTCAATCATTTATTTTGCTTCAATACACAACATCATTATATATATAACATTGATTTTTTGATTAGTTTTCATAATTAATATTTATTTTGTTGCTACATTTTGCAAACACACACATATTAACTTTTTTTTCTACACTACACCGTCGATTCATTAACCTTTAGCATAATATTTTATATCGATATTTTAGTTTCCAAAACATTATTGCCATAGAATTAATGAAAAATGATTAAATTTAAATTATTTAAATTATGATATAATTTTTATATATATATATATATATAAATATATGTGTATAGATGCATCATACAATGGATGGATTAGATATGTTAGATCCAACAGGTTCAATAACAACATTAACACCAATGTCAGATAGTCCAATAACACCTTCACATCATCAATTACATAATTCATATCATGGTATGAATCATATGATAAGTCATCATCATTCTGGACCATTAGGGGGACATACGCCTGGTAGGCATTATGGTAACGAAATATAATATTATTTTCAATTTTTTGTAATTATTTTTTTTTATATATAAATTAAAGGGCATCATGGTCATCCTGGTGCACATCATCCTGCAATGGCTGCTGCTGTTGCTGCAGCTGGATTACATCCAGATACAGATACAGATCCACGTGAATTAGAAGCATTTGCCGAACGGTTTAAACAAAGACGTATTAAATTAGGTATTATTTGAATAAAACTTCCAATTTACATATAAAACATATATATCAAAATTATATGTTTTTAGTCTCTGATGGTTATGGTATATACAATATATAATTAAATTATGACTGAATTTTAAAATAAATTCTAATACTGAATATATAACGTAACATCTCAAAGTATAAATTGATGAATAGAATTAGATTCTAATTCGGTTTTTTTCGCTAATTATAAATATCTAGTATACATAAATAGTAAAATCACTTTTTAATTTCCATGATTAAATCTTCGAATTGTCTCCCAATTATATTGAAATAAAATTGTCCATTATGAATATAATAAAAATATGTTGTCAATTACGGATTTGACTTAAGATGAAGATGGCAAATTTATATTATTATACTTTTATATTTTTATATTTCTTTTTGTATTTAATGGATGAGTTGTAATATTCTTCAGATTTATTTTTGTTGAAAACTTAAAACAATTTTTTTTTGTAAACTTTGAAATATTATGTAAATTCAGTATTTTCGAAACAATAAAATTTATTATTAAGGTGTAACACAAGCTGATGTTGGAAAAGCTTTAGCAAATCTTAAATTACCTGGAGTAGGAGCTCTATCACAGAGTACAATTTGTAGATTCGAAAGTTTAACACTTTCACATAATAATATGATAGCATTAAAACCAATTCTTCAAGCATGGCTGGAAGAAGCGGAAGCACAAGCAAAAAATAAAAGAAGAGACCCTGATGCACCTAGTGTTTTACCAGCTGGTGAAAAGAAAAGGTAGACGCCGTTTTAATTGGAACGCAGATTCATGTTTTTTTTATATAGTTTCTTCATTTGTGTTTATTTATATTTTATATAATTATATTTAAAGTAAAATAAAAAAAATCTTTAGTAATCTATATCGAGACTTTTTTCAAGAAAAAGGACTTCTATAGCTGCACCTGAGAAGCGATCCTTAGAAGCTTATTTTGCTGTTCAACCTAGGCCTTCTGGTGAAAAAATTGCTGCAATTGCGGAAAAATTGGACCTGAAGAAGAATGTTGTACGAGTATGGTTCTGTAATCAAAGGCAAAAACAAAAACGTATGAAATTCGCTGCACAGCACTGACAATCAAATAATACAGCCACACAATTAGGTATAGTTAGTAGTGTCACGGCCTCGATGACTGGTCCTGGGACAACTGGTGTTACTGGATTTGGATACTGATGTACATATATGCCATCATAGATGTAATAAACACCTTTTTTATTTTGGGATGCTGAGACCAAACAGTGTGTGATAACGAGATTTCATCCATCTATATATTCCATCACAACATACAACAACAAGAACAACAACCCACTTTTTTATAGATAAACAATTAGGGAGCTCTACTTAGAAATCGTCTACTTCGTACTGGAAAACCTAACGATATTATACAAAGCAATTTGTAGGTAAAAACGAAAAAATTTTACAAAGTAAGAAATTTTAAAAACAAACAAAAAAACTGCTAGAGTTATTTTTATATATAATAATTAACAGAGTATATTTTTAGGCCTTTAAAATTAATTTTGATTAGTCTTGTAGTCCCTTGTGCAATAATTAAATTTAAAATATAATAATTTTTTTTTTATGTTTGCCACAGCCTAATTACATATATACTGATAGGTTCGACTGAATGAAAATACCATTTACCCAATTGCTGTGAATAACAGAAATATTCAAAATGTACCTAAAATGCTGAAAAAAATGCTTAATAATGAGAACATTTTTATTAGGCTTTTATATATTTAAAAAAAAACTGTGGCAACTAGTATATATTATATATATATAGACATATTATATAATATTTCATGTACATAAAATAGTTCTGATAAAACAAAAAAAAATATTTAAAATAATAAATTTTAAATTCTTTGTTATCTTAAATAGATTTTAAATAGAAAAACTAAATAGACGCCTGATTAATTTCAAAATTTATATTATGATAAATATTATAATTTGATCTTATATCATAAAATTTTATGTTAATTTAATTTAAAATTATTAATCTTTCTCCCAATAATTCCATAATGTACAATAATATAATAAAAAAAAAAAAATATGATCGGAATCGAATTTTTGATAAATTTTTTTAGTATAATCTTAAAATCGATATTACTCCTTGTAAATTCCACAATTACGATACTACCACTTTTATCATTGTAAAAAAATATCCAAAATTGGGAAAATAACATAATTTAAATTATCAACTGATATATATGCATAATAATTCAGGTTTGTTCAGAAGCAAAAAAAAAATCTTACATTATTTTTTTTTTCGCGAATTTACTTTATGGTTTAGTTTATGAGGAGCTCGTCGCTCGCGCATTTGTGATCTGACCGTCATGAACCACAGACTTTTAGATTGATTGACAAACCATTTGTTAATTAGCAGATAACTTTTAACTGGCTATTAACTATATCGAACTTATATTCCACTATCTGTTAGTTTCAGTTGAAAATGTAGCAATACTATAGCAAAGTAAACTTAAGTTTTTATGCATACGGAAAACATTTTTTTTTTGCAAGAGCCTAAAGAAATTTTTATTTAAATTTTTAATAAATTAACATATACATATAATTGTTGAAATTTTAGATACAAACAAATTCGGATGCAAAATTTTAAAATAATTTTTAAAAAATTTTCCCAACTAAATATTTTCTCAATTTTTTTTTTAATTTCTTGCCATTTCACATGTACACTTATGGGAAGTTTTTATGTAGATTATATTTAGAATATTAATTCAAAATTAAAATATATTTTTAATAGAATCATATATATATATATATATATATATATATATATATATACATTTAATTAATAAATTTTATAGTGTTTTTAGTTTTTATCTTATTTTTAAAATGAAAAACAAAAATTAAAAACATATTAAATTTTGTTTTTATTTTGTTTTTGTTTTTTTATAATTGTGAATAATAAAAATCTTCGGTAATTAGACAATTTTTTTTTAAAAATCTCTCTTATAAAACTAATAATGTACATTATAATAATTCCATTAATCATTTGTAAATATTCAAAATAAAATAAAAATTAGCGTAATTTTTTCAACTAATATATTTTTTGTTATTACCATATAGGATAAAAACAGTTTTCAGGTTCAGATTTAACAAACAAAAAAACAACTATTTTTTAAAATTCGTAAAAATTATTATAAGATCCTAAACAAATTATATGACAATTAAAATTTCAATTAGTCCTTATTCATTATTATATTACTCGTACAAAACTTTTCTATGTCCCTCTAAAATATCAATAAACTGAATTAGGTCGTCCTTTACTATCACTATGTTCTATAGTGTTGAAACTTAAAATACCATATAAGTACTACAACTACTACTACATATAACAAATAGACGAAGTTCATAACGAAAATTATATTATGCAATATGGAATATCTAGGATGTCAATATACCACTGAAAGTATATTACATGCAAATATTTAACATTTTATTTTACTATATTTAAGTCCACATAAATTGCAACTGGATTACTTAATAAATTGATATTTTCGTGTAAAAACAATACTATAGGTTAGGTAAGGTTAGGTTATGTTTATGTAAAGGGACGGCACAGAAGCGCCTCGTCACTGCAGCCATCAGGCCTATTGTGACATCCCTCTAGTTACTCAGCTGTCAATCCTATATTGCTGATGAAGCCGTACAGATTTTGACGGAGATAGGTTCCAAGAATCAGACGGGGAAATGATATAACTATATGTAATTGCCTAATTTATAAGGGCCATTCATGCACATAGTAAGGGTTTTTCATCTTTATCTTGACAGTAGCTGCATACCCGTTCATGGGATAATCCTATGGTATGTAGGTGTGTTTCCTCAGTCTGGAGTGACCTGTGAGGAAGCCAGTGATTATTCTGGCTTTTTTCCTGCTACACTGCAGCAGATCTTTTGCACTCTTCTTTGATGAAGAGTTTGGAGTGTTTCATGTTCATCCCTTCTCATTCCATAAGGCAAGTTGAGAGTGTGAAGTTTTTTCCCTGATTTCAAAAAGAATACTAAATTTAACACAAATTTTTAATAAATTTATATTGTTATGAGTTTATAACTTCACGAATAATTATTCTATGCCAAATTTTCTAGATGAACAGAGTACTACATTTAAATTTCTGCTTTGTCTTAAATGCTTCAAGCTTTCCTACTTATACAATTTAATCCATATTGTTGTTAAATAAAAGATTGTACTGGACTGGGTAGACGGACAAACGAAATATTGGCATATAATTTAAGATATACCAATTGTATTTTGCAAAGATGGTGATAACATTTATTTAACAAATAGTAAAATATAAGGGATGTTTTTTTTGTTACCTAAAATAATCTTTAAAATATATCCACTAAAGTATACTTTACAAGTCTCTGTCTTGCTCTAAAACTAATGTTCAAAAGCTAATATGTATTTGCTAAGAAAAATTCTGTTAGTTTATACTTAAAATAAATGGAAAATTACTGAAGCCAATAAACAACAATAAATGTATCAAATTATACTATATATTTAAATTAAAGGAGTCTTAAAGAGATTTATGTATCAATAACACAAATCTGGATGTACATCAAAATATCTGAAATATTTAAGGTAAATACAATATAATTTTGTTTCTTTTTAATTTGTTTTTAAAATTACTTATTTTTCTGTTTCCAGAAATTTAAGAAGGAAAACTTTATGCCTATGGATTTAGAGGTCAACTACATATATACATATTTAGAGGTCAACTACATAATATATAAATTAATTTTAAATATAATATGTACAATAGTAAAATGACCGACATCCGACACGTAAGATCAATAAAACAAAAGTATTGCTATATCAATTATTTTTCCAATTATTAATGAAATTCTTTTTATTAAGTATATGACAATCATCATCCGTTATGGTATTATCATGGCATGAGAGAAGCTTATACAATTTAGAAGTATAATTATCAATGTACCAGAAACTTAGATTAATTAAATATGGCAAAAATATTATAATAGTTTTAGTAAAATGAAAAAAAAATTTTGTTTAAAAATAAATTTTATAAAATTCATTTTTACCAATCATTAGAAATTAAAGAAATCATTGTAAAATTATAATTAAGATTAAGACTTTCAATTATATTTTAAACTAAAATGTTTTAAATGCGATTACATACATTAAGGCGTTTACATACTGGGCTATTGCTACACTGACTTGAAATATCAATAAATTTGCGTGCTAGTAAAATTTAGGTAGCGATATTAACTGTCATAACAGATAATGTGTTACCATGACCGTATTTTATTTAGTAAAATTAAATATAATTTTATTTTAAAATATAATAAATAGAATATGTTTGAGTTTGAGCTTTTTCTAATTCCATGAAATGATTTTTTCAAAATAATCAATGAAAATAATCGGGACTTCAAATATTATTTTAGTTTTAGTTGGACAATTGTTAAATGCAAGAGCTGCTATCTGGTGTTGAATAGAGAAACTTTAGTTATGCATTAGTAAAGAGACAAACCTTTTTTCATTCAGGTTTTATTTTATTACAGACCGATAGGCACGTCTTGAGGGCTTAACTTTTTTCACACTTTTTTACTGTAGTTTTTACTATAGGACGGTAGATAGTGGCAGGAATAGAATATCGACTTTCCATATTGGGAAAGCTAAACATATTTTATTGCTAAAGTGACACTTTGTCGGATTTGAAGCAACTAATTAAAAACATCCAAAATAGTTAAAAACAAAAACAGATTTTTTTTAGAAATGATTGTAAATGTTTTTTTACCTAATACTGTATTTTATAATAATAATAATGCTGAACTTTATGGAGATTTGAAAATAGAAAAAAATTTGCTCTCATATTTTATAGTTTCGGATAATTGTGACAATAATACATGTAATTTAAGGAAAATATGTTGTATTGTTTCAAATCCACAAGATGCTCCAAAAGATATACCAATTGTATTTTGCAAAGATGGTGATAACATTTATTTAACAAATAGTAATATATATTCAAAGGGTCTTAATAATTGTAATGTTTACATATATGACAAACAAATAACAACTCTACCTTTGGGTAATAATAAAAAATCATATAATTCTGATTTGTATTATCTTATTTCGTTGGTCAACAAAGTTGAGGCTAATAATTGTAGTAGTTTTCGTAATAAATTTAATTTAATCAAATTGGAAAAAACCAATTTATTATTTCAAGATTTAAGTAAATCATCTTTATACAAATATTTCAGGTAATAGCAGTTTTTATTTAATGTAAATTTTTAGATAAATCCTCATCATTTCTTTTTAGAAAGCAATTGTTTTGGAATTCTATTACTGATGTTCTTCTTGGTGTACTCTTTATGTATTTAATATTGTGTTCAAATGATTTCGCCGATCAATTACTAAATATATCGCAGGTAATTCACCTATTATTAATCGTAATCACAGAATGAAATCAAATGTTATTTTGTAGCATATTATCTTCCAATTGAGAGTATTGTTACAATCACTAAAAGGAAATCCTATTGGTTTGAAATTAAATTTACAACTGAATAATTTTTTATTAGATTGTTTTACGTATCATGTAGATTTATGGGCTACGTTTTTAAGTAAATAATCGCATACTGGATATTCATATTTTCATATTTAATTTATATATTTCTTATATTTTAGCTATGGTGTATCCAGTTATTAGAAATTTTTTCATTCCATTATTTGCCATATGCGGTATTTTAGGGTTATCCTTCCAAGTTGTTATATTTCTTCATATAGTGTCATTTTTAAGTTTACATGCTCACTGTTTTTATATCTATACAGCTATGTAAGTATCCTATTAAAAATATGGCCATTCATTAGTACTATTATAATGTATAGTAATTCATCAATTTTAAATTATCAATTTCAGCTTATATAAAATTGAAATTATAGGCGTTCATGTTTTATGGAAAATGGCAATTGGAAAAAGAAAAAATCGATTAAAAAGTAAGATCAATTCTTGTCTTATTAATTACTAAATTCAAATTCTAAATTGCTATTACCTAAAATTTCAGATCGTGTAGAAACTGTAGAACAAATGAATCGACAATGTTATTTAACAGTTCTATTTCTTACATGTCTTCTCTTTGTTATGCCTACAATTGCCATGTATTATATTGTATTTGCCTTTGTAAGTAAAATTTAACCATATTTGAAGATAATTCTCTTTTGTTACATCTTCGTTTCCAAATATATATTTTACAGGTGAGATCTTTGATATATATATTAAAGTACATATTATTTCAAATTCGTAAATGTGTATTGAAATCTTCCATTGATATTTACATAAAGTGGCTTTTAAATTGTTACAACGATATGAGTACTTTTTTATTTTATTTTCTAGAAAAAAATTTCAATTATAAAATAATTCTTTTTCCAGATAATATTAAAATAATGTTTGTTACATTAATTAAAAAACCAAATTTACCGACAACATCAATATTTAAAATAATGTTGGGAAATGATCTTCCAGTTGAAACAACTATTTTCTCTAATATAAAAAGAGAATCTTCTGATCACATGACACCGCGCCAATATATTAATTCTATTATACATGGCAAGATTGTAGATTTCAAATAAAGGTAACAATTTAATATAACATATTTTAAAATTATATTATATTATATAGTCTCCATTAAATAAAACAGCAGTTAAAATAATGATAACGATTTTCGTTAAAGTGTTGTCTTATAATTAAGTAATTTTACTCATCCATATATATGTTATTTATTATTTCAATTTTATCAATTTTATTCGGGTCAATTTTATTTGTCATAAATTCCTTTTTCAAATATAATAGATGCAACAGAATAAATAATTGAGAATCATTTTCTAACAAATATAGATGAATTTCTGTTTTTAAAATGAAATGTTACAGGTAATAAAAACAATTTTTGAATATAATGTTTTTGTAAAATGTATTTTTTTTTAAACATGACCTTTAAATTTTCTCTGCAGTACACATTGCAAAAATATCCATAATTACAGTATTAGAATTTATAACTTGCTTGGTATGCACGAGTTACATATATAAATTAGTACGGCTTTGAACGAGAACCACCTATACCATTGTCACTTTTTATAGGGCCGCCCCCATCACGCCGACTGCTACCACCACCACCACTACCTCCTCCTCTTGAAAAACCACTTCTGTTATTCCCTCGATTGTTGTTATCCATGGAATTTTTGAAATTTGGTCGATCAAAAGAGGAATTTCCTGGACCATCTGATTTTGGTGATTTACATCTGATATAAATAGAAAACATAAGAATACAGTACAGTTTCAAAAAGAAATTATCCTGTTTAGCAAAATGAAAATTTGAATAACCGAAGTAAGGCATTCAATATTAGATTTGTTTCACATTTTAAATTAAAATTTAAGAAAAGAAACAATTCAATGATACAAACACTATTCAAAAGCATCGAAAATTAACATACCGTCCATAATGATTCCACGAAAAATATCAACAATTACTTCTTGAATATTATTAAAATTTAACATATAGAAATCAGCGATAGATCACATAAAATGCAAAAAAATCAACAAAAATTTATAAATTCTTACCTGTTACACTCATTTCTCCATGCGAAATTGGTATTGCTACATTCTGAACATTTCCAATCGCCATCTCTTTGCTGGATTGAACTCGATCTATTTTGATTATTGCCTCCTCTGTTACCACGATCTTCTCTAGAATAATCATTATCGCTGTTGCCACGATCATAACTTCGATTATTGAAACGATCATTTCCCCCAGGACCAGAGCTTGATGACATTTGACCAGAACTGCTTCCTCGGTTACCAGAAAATCCAGACTTCCGACCACCGCCTGATTTACTCCAATTATTTTGCCGTTGAGCTAGTGATACTTTTATTACAGAACCATTAAAATCTCTGCCATCAAACCAAGATATGGCTGATTGTGCTGCGTTAACATCATCATATGTAACGGTCGCTTCTCCTTTTGAAACACCTGAATCTTTATTTTTATATAACCAAATTTTAGGTTTCATTGTTTTTTTATCTTTCTGCAAAAAAAAAAAAAAAAGTTTACAAAAAAGTAAAAGTTTTAAGTTTAATAATTTACCTTTATGATACCAATAGCTCCAAAATGGTTATGTATATCTGATTCAGTTATTGAAGAATTCATTCCCGATACAAAAATTGTGTCTTCTTGAGTAATCATATCGTTACTACTACTACTACTACTTGCTGAAAATCCTGAATTTCCTAAAAAAATGTAATAATTACAATTTTAAATTATAATCTACGAATGTGACATTGAAATAAGCTAAAGAAGTCTTTTTTTTTAAATAGTGAATCCAAATTTAAACAACTACGAGATTATATAATCAAATTATTCAACTATTTTGTCATATTTCCGTAGAAATAATCTACTCGACCGAATTAAAAAAAAAACCCCGAAACGAAGACAATATATAGTTCCATTCAAGTTGTCACGTCAAAATTGATTAGAGTATTAACCAATACCGGTGTACAGCTATAATGAAATTACAATCGGTGTAGATGAATATTTATTTTTATAGTTAAGCAAAAACTGGTCTCATTTTTTGTGTAAACCAAAAAAAAAAAATCAACAGATTTTAAACAGGAATATTTCACTATTAAACTTTAGATAAATAAGCACTACGGCGAAAGAATTAAGACTCTTTCTCCTTTCTGCGGTGCCATTGGTTTATCCCTACAAAATATAAAAAAAATCTATCTATAATTTTGGTATTAATTGTCATATGAATTGTTTTTAACGAAAAAAAAAATCCATTGATAAATACAGATTCCTAGCAATTTCTTTCTGATATATTCAATCTAAAATTTTTGTTTATAAATTCTTTTAGATTGAATATATATCAGATTAATTTTATAGTTACCTTTGTTGAAACTGCCTTTATTATTTCCACTACCTCCTCCTCCTCCTCCTCCCCCCCTAAAAAATATAAAATATTACATTTGTATACAGAATATTCTTAATGAAAACATGCATATAAAAAATACATTGATAATATTGGCATTTTTAAAATGTTGAATAAAAATTAAATTGTTTTAACTTACCCATAGCGCGAGCCAGATCCGCGATTCTTATCACCTAAAAAAATTGGTTTTTTTTATATATTATTGCTTGACTATATAACTTAAGTACCATAATCAAATTGATTTCTGCTGTTTCCATAATCATCTCGGCTTTTATAATTGCCTCCTTCATCATCATTTGATTTGTAACCTGGCAAATAATAAAGATTAATAAAGACTTTACTAGCAAGAGCAATAAACTTTTTACCTTACATAGTTCAATTTTATAATTTTTGGTATTGTAATTTATTATTTAAAAGAGTTTGATAAAATAATGTGGATTTACCCTAAGTCGTAGGAAATATAGGAATGCGGTTAGCAGAACCTAACAGCTAACTATATAACATCAACACATTGTACATATATGAAAAACTCAAAAATCGAACTTAATTATGGTCAAATTCGAGAAAAATTCAATTTTAATGTACGGCAAAACATAAGTTTTCTATAGTGTCAGATTAGGCGTCGTATTGAAAAAAAACGTATAAATGCGAGCGATTCTTGTCTTAAAACTTCCACCTTTTTCTTTCGTATCCCACAACAATAATACATATATCAAAATCTTAAGTACACAGACCGTAATTTATTTTTCATAGATCTTGAATTCATTTTGGGGTAAAAAACTTATTGGTGGCAAAAGTATTGCTCATGGCTCAGCATTAGGGGGATAATCCTTACTTCTAAAAAATTAATAGTTAAAATAATTTGATTTACTTACGGTCACCCATTTTAATTGCTTTAGTTGGCTACTAGTGTGTTGCAAATCTTTTTAATTGTTATATTTTGTCGATTTATGACAATCTAACATTTATGGTTTTGGTAATTATCCAAAACCTAACTTTGTGTATATGATGGCTGACAAAACGAGAATGAAGTGAAGTAGATAAAATCTCTGCAAACAGTACCTGTAAAATGCGTTCGGAAAAACGACCAAAGGAGAGCGTTCAGAACAGTCTGTTATGCTGGGTTTTAATGATAACAATTTGCCGCTTGTGCAGGAAAATCGGACCGAAAGGTTTTATTTCTTATGGAAATTTAATATGTGCGAAGAGAACAACAAATTCTCCTTTGCAAGGAATATTTTTCATTTACCAGGGATAATTTTTATTTGCAAGGGAAATTTTACCAGGGATAATTTTTTTGCAAGGGATAATTTTCATTTTGCAATAGATAATTTTTGATATTTTTTAAAAACCATAGATAATCCTTCTTATATGGTATCACAGTTTTGTTGAAATTTGACATTTCAGTATTGCCTGTAAAAATTTTTATTGTTTACATTTTTTTATGTTAATTATATTTTGAACTAAATTTATATATAAAATGTAAAAATGGAAATGTTAATAATTTAAAAAAAAATTAATTAACTTTGTTTATGCCGGTTTTTTTCATGTACAAGGATGTAAATAATTAATTTTGGACTGTACCATTAAAATTATTATTTCCAATTATTATAATGATTTTATATTTAGTAATTTCGTATTTTAAAATATTATTAACAATTGGTAATAAAATTATTTCCAGGTTTTTGCAAAAAATATAATACGTACATTTTTTAAAACTTTAATTGATTGAATGAAATTGACACAAATGCATCACAATAATATATTAATCAATAAATTTTAATAATAATAATCACCGAACTATAAACGTTCGTTGATAATAATAAAAATTAAATTTTTATATTATTATTATTATTAATATATTAAATTATTTAATAGAGTAAATTACTTAACATTTTTTAAATTACAACAAATTCAATTTTAAATATTTATTAATATATATATTATTCAGAAAAGTGTGATAATTATATCAGAAAAAATTGAAATATTTATATGAGAGATTCAATATAAATTTTGTAAATATAAATTTTTTACAATTGATTTTTAATCATACAATTTGCAATTAATATTTAATTGCTGATGTTATATATAATAGTTGAAATGATTTATTATTTTTTTAAATAAAATTCTACTGCCATTCAACAGTGCCATCTGTGATCTGTACAGAGATAATCAGCCATTTTATATTCCCTTGTCAAAAAATAAATTCCCTTCTGCAGCGATCTACTTTTTTCTCATATAAAAATACAATATACTATCTCGTTATATTTTTCCTGCACAAGCGGCAAATTTTTATCATTAAAACCCAGCATTAACAGATATGAAAAATACGTAACCAAACAAACTAAGCGTACAGCGTACACAATCAATTTACATTTACAGGATGTAGGAAAAACAAATTGACAAAACAACAACTATTTTTAATTTAAATGTAGCGTTTCCATGCGAATGGGATTGAGTTGGGATTGGATCGAAATTGGATTATCGTTTTTTCTTCCCATCCAACTAGTTTCGTGGAGTTGAAATGGTTTGACCGAAACCGAACACTCAAACTCAACTCAATCCCAACTCAGTCCCTGTTTACATGCACACTAATCCGGATTGAAAATGTAATAAAAGTACCTAAAAGTGAACGCAATGAGGCTACCCTACAGATACACATATTTTTTTAATATGCGGCCAATCCCAATGCTTACGCTATCATTGGCTCTGTTTGTGCTTACAATTTGATTTTTCTGTAAAGGTATTACATCAAGTGATTTGTGATCACATCACATTCACTGCTTACAATTTTGCATAGGAATTTCTTTGCAATATTATAATATGTGATAATTGATAGTTACAAATCAATTTACACCTCTGCTGCCTTTTGCAACACCACTGCAGTGCAGCGTAGCGTAGCAACAACAAAACCAGAAATAATTACCTAGTTTCCATGTACAGAGTTGAGTTGGGTTGAGTTGAAATGGGGTTGAAATGGAACCATCAATTATTCGTTCCATTCCAACTCAACTCAACTCAACCCCTGTTTCCATGCACGCTAACTCGAGTTCAACTCGAGTTGAACTCGTCATGGAAACAAGGTAAATGTTTCCGGGCGCATCGGCGGCGCGTATATCACTACAATGGTACAATGTGGAATGTCAAATGTGTCACTTTGTAATACAATAAAAAATTTATTAATTTATTTTTATTGATTTATTTGATTTGATTTATCAATTCATTCAGGCACAACAACAGAACAGAGCCCATACAGATTGTTGTAATAATACAGTTTACAGCAATCCGATACAATTTTAGTGACGAGAGATTATTTTTATTATATTTTATTTAAAATGGATGGTAATATTTTTTTAATTAAAATGATTGAAGATCGACCTGTTATTTGGATGAAAAATTATATCAGTAAATGCGGTGAGGTTAGAAGGATGCATTATTATGAAGAAATTGCAACTACGATAGGCACAAATAGTAAGTTTACATTTACTAGAAGAAATGATTCAGTTGTAAATGCATTCAATAATCCATGAAATTAAAACACTTATACTTGTAGCAAACTGGATAATATCACGGTGGAATATGTTAAAAAAGAGATTTTTTAAAGAATATAGAAGGACAAAACTTAAAAAGAATGAAAATATAAGATTTAAATATTTTAAAAATATGTTATTTCTAACAAATAATTTATTGGTGCGATCAGTACCTGATTTTAACACAACTACACAACTAAAGAAAAATTTAAATTTATGCCAATTTAATTCATCTAAGGACAATTTAGAATTTGTGCTTGAAGAAACACTCCTAAAAAATTGGTCACCAAATAATAATTATTTTGTATTTAATGATCAGAATTCTTCAAATAATACTTATATTTCCGATAATAATTGTGAAGTTGTAAAAAATGTGGTTCATGATAAAAAACAGACTAAAGAAATTTTAGATACAGATAATAAAAATCGTTGCGAAGATAATATCTTTGGTGAACTTGTTACAGTAATGTTAAAAGAAATGCCAGCTGAGAAAAAAAAGCAAATTAAAAAACAAATAATGAATATTATGTTATCGTGATAAGAGAAATTTATCATATTTTGAGTTAATTAAGAAAAACTATATTTCGACCTAAATTATTATTAATTTATGATGTAATTTTTTTTAAACTAACGAATTTGATTTAGGTTTCTTAAATAATTTTTATTAGCAGTGTTATTAAAAAATTACATATATTTTGAATTACTTTTGAAAAAGTATAAACGAACACAAGAAAAATTCTTATTACTAAAGATTTACTTTTTTCAAATATTAGCTATAAATTATTGATACAACAAGAAATAAAGGCTCTGCTACTTAGTAAAAAGTTAATATATAACTAAAGATTTACTTTTTTCAAATATTAGCTATAAATTATTGATACAACAAGAAATAAAGGCTCTGCTACTTAGTAAAAAGTTAATATATAATTATAAAAGATTCCTTATTTGGCACATCGACATTTTTTTGTAAGGCACTAAATTTGTGTTAAAATTATATTCAGAACAATATTAATTAATTTAAAAAAAAATTGTTATCTTTTGAGTTATTAATAAATCCTCCACTACATTGTCATAATATTTTAAAAAGCGTTTCGATATTTCGTAAATAGACTATATAGCACACGTAAAGTTGATTTCAAATCCATGTTGACAATGTCTATTAATTAAATAGATTAATTTATAATCAATATATATTGTTACGTTATAATTTGAAATTACCTTCAGGCCGAGCTTTTGGTTTCGGTAATCCTACTTCTTGCATTAATTCAAATGAAAAACCAACGTTATGACTCATTTGTTCAACATTTTGTGGAGTAAGATGAAAATCATATAATGGAACAAAAAATCCACCTAATATTCCCATTAGCAGACAAAGATAAACACCATCTCGAAAATCAGTATTTAAATTATTAACTTCGAAATTTAGTTTAGCCAAATGTTTATTTACGAAAGTAACTAATGACTTTTTCACTACAGCTAATTTTTCTGGAGCACAATCAAATAAGGTGTCAAATGCATCCTTTTCACAACGCATACCAACATCTTCATACTCTGATGTAATTTTTTCTTGATATTTCCTGAAACATTATCATATTCATACATTTGAACATTCAAAACAAAAACGAATACTAACTGAGCATTTAACATTCCCTCATGTTTTTGGGCTATTATGACAGTAACAAATACATTTTCAGGAAGACGGATTGGTGCTCGAAAGAAACGACTGAGTGCCACCAATAAGTGTAATATTGCAACTATATTTTTTGAATGAACACTTTCTACTGACCATTTTGGAATTTTTTGATGAAATCCTAGGCTCTGAAAATAATTATATGTCAATATTAAATTATAACTAATTATCTACTACAATATACTGTACATGGTTTACTGCATTAAGCACAATGTGCAATTTTTGACGTTGACCTTCTTCAGATTGGGTTACTTCAAGTACGTCTAATTTTTTACCAGAGAGTTTTTCCCATAGTTTATGGAGTACCTTATGGGGAAAAAATTATTATTATCTTGTTAATTTCTTCAATTATTTTTTTGAAATCTAATCATTCATAAATATACATTGCAATGAGTAAATATGTACGCAAATTTCCTCTTGTATAACATAAATAAATTTTTAACCTTCTTAGTTTTTGTAATAAATTTTTACCTGTCCGTCATACATATCTTCTTCTAGATTTTGCACTATAATTCTTTGAAAGGCTAGTTCATCATTAATCCAATCAATTAGAACTTGTTGCAATTTTTGAACTTGAGGATCATTAAATGATTGTGGGTCAATAACAGCACGTTGTTCATGTTCAGCTGAAAAAAAAATCTATTAATACACCCACAACATTTTGTTACACTAAAATATAATATAAATTAATCTTACCCATAGCGTAGTCTTCTGCTGGGATATTGGGTTGATTTGGGTTTCCAGGGGAATCAATTGCAAATTTTCCTTCGTCTTGTACATTTTGAACTAAAAACAAAATAACAATATGGTAAATATTATGCCTATATGTTCTTAAAATATTTAACAGAAAATTAATTTAACATTTATTTTGTAAGCAACGACATTTTTCCTTTTTCATCAGCCATGACCTAAATACTTCTAATAAGTAGGTACAAATATTACATTTTGAATCTAAAAATTCTGGCAAAAATAGTTTTATTTAGGTGAACTATTTACTTAAGATAAATCTATACATATATAAATGTATATACACTATAAATAAATATTACTCATTTCCAGTTTACAAAATCTATTACACATTCATTAGTATAGTACATACATACCTTCTTTTAGTTTTTTCTTTCTTCCTAATGTTCCAATTTTGTCCCAAAAACTTTCATCTTTTTCACCAGTTTTAATAGCATTTGGTGGTCTTGGAGATTTTGGTCGTGCAGTTGATGTAGCCATTACACTAATTATGATTTATTAAATAAATTATATTGGACAGTGAATAAAATATAAATTACTCAATCACTGCAATTACTTTATTTATCATAAAAGTGACACTGTCAGAGAATTGCCCTTTAAAAATTTTCAGTATTTTTTAATTTGAAACATTTGTCTTGTTGACATTGACACATCCCATCCCTCTAAGAAATAAAAGCGTGCCGTTTTTAAAACGTACCGCCGGCTGAGTAATTTTACTACATAAACGTACTGCTTTTTCGGCATAAAAGCGTACCGTCTTGGCGGCACGAAAACGAACCGCCTAAAAGCCGCTAAGAGCGGCGCGAGCATAATTTATGGGGATACTTCCGAATAACGGGCCCGAGCTTTTAAGATGACGTCATTACATAACGGTACTTTATGACGTCGGCGCTCTGAATAATGACGTCATTTTACCCGCAAACGCCATCTAGTGGCCGCAAAATGCATTACAAATTTTTAAAAAAATGCATATTTTTGCCATTTTCTCCTTAACTCTCCTTCTCCTTACTTATCTTTTATTCACTATCAAATATAATTTATTTATGGTGTGTTTCTTATTTATGCTCCGACAGTCTGATCAATCTGATTAATCTGAAACTGTTTCTTATTTCTGCCCAGATCAATCTGATGGCTGTTTCTTATTTCAATTTCAGATTAGTCAGATTAATTTTTTTGATCGGTGAATTTTTTCAGATTTTTCAGATTTATTATTGTTTGTGGCTAACTTTGTGCTTGATTTTCTTATGGCTAAACTATTATCAGATTGTCATATATCAATAATTTGTTTAACCAATTTTTTATATTTTTTGTCAATTAATAATAATAAAATATTATAAAAAGTAATATTTAATGAAAAAAAATAAAGTTATTGTTGTTTAAATTGAAAAATAATTTCGTAAATTTGAGAATTCCAGAGTTGCCGACCAATATTTTCATTTTACACGGCAACATTGTACATTTTTTTATCTGACTGTTTCATATTTCAGTAGACAGATTAATCTGATTTCAGATTTAAAAAAATTTAGTCGATCTACAGATTTAAATGAGAAACGCACCAATATGTACAGATATTCCTGGATGAAATGATGAATGGCCATATTTTCATATGTGATTGTTGTGATTGTGATTGTTATGTGATTGTTCAAATTAGTGGTCTGGATGAAATGATGAATGGCCATATTTTCATCTGGGATTTTGTCTGGTACCTTTGGATGGATTTGGCTGATATTTGGTAAACACATTCAAATTAGTGGTCTGGTGGTTAATGTTTTTTCATATATATGTGTAAATACATAGACGAAATAATGGAGAATATTGGGGTTTAATATTATATGTTTTTTTTGTATACCAATTTGAAGATATAGAAAGTATTTTTGGTAAAGTAGAATGAGAAGTGAGTTAAAAATGCTGATGGCGGTTTTGGTGGTTTAAAATTTTCCGGTTTTGGTGGTTTAAAAGATATTTATGTATATATGTATAATTGTAGTGCTATTCTCCCACTCCCACCCTTAGAGTATATATATCAGGAGATGCTATAAGCTATAGCAAGAATTTGCCCCTACAATCTGTGTCAGAATTATTTTCAAATATTCGCACTTTTTATATAGGAATATTATGAAATATTTCTTTTCTTCCCCCCACAAAAATTTCTGACACTTTTTTATACTTATACTGCACTACCATAGCAAGATTATCCATTTTACGGCAAATTAGCCGCCTATAATCCGCAAATCATCCAAAGATGATGTCGCCATCTGGTTATCAGATTTTAGTGGATTTCAATATGGCGAATTTGCGGATTATGATAAATCGGAATTGAATTATTATCTTTGACTATAGTACCATTTACACGATCAAATAAAATCAATATTTTATTTGAATGACTCATCCATCAAATAAATTTGAACGTGTAAATGGTCCATCCAATATCCTATCAAATAAAATCTCAAATCAAAATATATTTTGTTTATTTCAAATAAATTTGTCAAATATGACGTCACGTCAAATAGATTTGATCGTGTAAATGCTTTTCGCTTGTATTTTGACAGATTTTTCATCAAATAAAATTTTGATTTTATTTGATAGTGTAAATGCAAAATGTTTGACAGCTTCATTTAACAGCTTTTTTCATCAAATAAAATTTTGATTTTATTTGATCGTGTAAATGGTACTTATTACCTAGTTTCCATGTACAGAGTTGAGTTGGGTTGAGTTGAAATGAGGTTGAAATGGAACCATCAATTATTCGTTCCATTACAACTCAACTCAACTCAACCCCTGTTTCCATGCACGCTAACTCGAGTTCAACTCGAGTTGAACTCGTCATGGAAACAAAGTATATATAATATAGGGACTGCTAGTAACCAACTTCATTGCTGTAGCTATGACCGACTATGCGCATACCACCAGAGATGGCGAAAAAAGGAACTAACTTCCGAATTGCCTTTGGCGACGCTCGCCTTTTTGACGGCCAATGAAACAACTAAATCATTTATGAGAATTCCATAGATTTTACTTGAGAATTCTACTGGATTTAATTCAGAATTCCATAACTTTAGTTCTTTTATTGGCCATCTCTGGTGCTATGCGCTACCAGTCATAATAGTATTTCTTTCTTTGACAGCAAAGGAAATTATAAGCGATTAGCAGTCCATATATTATATAGTCAAAGTTATTATCTTTATAGATGTGTGAGTAATGAAATCAAGATATACTTTTCTTTAGTTGTCAAAAAAAAATATTTTGAATTTTAAAATTTAGTAGTATTATGTGTGTATATATGAATTATACAAATATTATGTATGTATATGTATTAATATTATGTATTTATATGTATGGATATATTACTTACAATAAATATTGTTGTAAATAATATAAAAAAATTAATATTGAAATTTTTACATACGTCACGTCTTCCATTTTGAAAATTATTAATTATGAAGTTAAATTTTAAAAAATAACAGGTGGTTAAAAAAATATTATGAAAATTGACCGATAAATATACTAGATGGCGTTTGCATAGGCATATTGATTAATTACAAAAAATATATTAAATATTCCTCATATGCCTATAGTTGCGCCATCCAGTTATTCATAATATAAACATATTTTAAATAAGGAGCATAACAGATGACGTTACCGTTGGCATAAGTGCAAATTCCCTATAAAATAAACGCCAGAATGAGCAAATCTATAGTAGTATGTGTAATCATCCTGCTATGGTAGGGCAGATAGCGTCTCCTGATATATAGAGTGTTTTCTTTTATTCATTCCGAATATTCCGAACGCGCCTAAAATGTCAAAAAACGTTCTTTTATTCATTCTATTTATTCTATTCCTTCCATTCCGTGTTCTTTTATTCACTCGGAATATTCCGAATACAATTTTTTCGTACTAAGTAGAAAAGTAGAATAAAAGGAATATTCTTTATTCTAACCTCAAATTTTGAAGGAAAAACATTTTTTTATAATTTGAACTTTACTATAATAATAAAAAATATGCTTTAAAACTATAATAATTTAAATTAATCCTAGCATATATAATTATATGAAAAAAAGAAAACAGTTAATTTTACATATGACAAAAAATATTCCATTTATTCCTTTCTCATTCTTTTAATCGAGTGCGTTTGGAATATTCTGGCGTGACGTCATCAATATTCTATTCCTTCTATTCCTTCCACGGAATGAATAAAAGAAAACACTCATATACTCTAAGCTACCACCGTGCGCTTTTTTATATTTTTTTTATGTGCATTTCTAAATTTGGAAAACATTTCATAAAAAAGGGTACGGATTTCCGTGCGAAAAAAGCACTTCTATGAGTACGTACCCAAAATTGCATGAAAGGGTACTTGGAACTTTAAGTCATTTTTTTGCCGTTTATTACCTATGTCATTAAAGACATGTTTGCTGGGTAGTTTCCATGTACAGAGTTGAGTTGGGTTGAGTTGAAATGGGGTTGAAATGGAACCATCAATTATTCGTTCCATTCCAATTCAACTCAACTCAACTCAACCCCTAGTTTCCATGCATGCTAACTCGAGTTCAACTCGAGTTGAACTCGCCATGGAAACAAGGTATATGGCACCGTTTGACTTTCGCGAAACACTACAAATTTGTCGTAACGACAAAAATTTCAATATGCCAGGGCCAGCTGTCACAGCACAGCAACAAAATTATATTTCAATTCAATTGTGTTATTGCTATTGGCTATTGACAGGAGTGGATGTAAAGAAGGGAAAAATAAATTTTTTATTTATTTCACAATAACAATAATATACCTATTATAATAAAATTAAATAAGGAAACATGGGTAAAGGTTTTAATAATTATATGTGTAAGAAGTTTTTCCATCCAGCTTCAAGAGATAATCTAAAAAGAGTAAGTTATTACTATTTATAATAATTATATTTTCATTATTAACAAATTATTAAAATTTTAAGGTATGGATGGCAGAACAGCAAGCAGAAGCATACAAAAAGAAACAGGAAGAGCTTCGAAATCAATATGAAAAGGAACAAGATCTTCACGAAAATAAGGCAATGCTTAGTAGAGAAAGTAAAGATAAGTTGAGCATGAATTTTATGTATGAACCACCGCCAGGTGTGCTTAAAGAAAAAGAAGACAATGGACCCGATGAATATAAATTTGAATGGCAAAGAATATATAATGCTCCTCGTGAAAGTTACTGCAAAGGAGATACTGAAATTCGAGATCAACCATTTGGTATCCAAGTTAGAAATGTTAGATGTATTAAGTGTCACAAATGGGGTCATATAAATACAGATAAAGAATGTACTATGTATAGTATATCAATGAGTGAAGCTAAGAAAATTCATTCTGAAACTGAAGCAAATACCATTATGTCGAAAAGTATATTAGAAGAGCAAATGAGAGAAGATGGTTTAGCCATGAAAAGACATGTTATGACATCCGAAATTTTACAAAAATTCCCAAAATCAAATATGTCCAGCTATTTACAAACTGAGAAAACAGAGGAGGCATTTCTAAAATCTCTTTCAAAAGAACAAAAAAAGAAGCTCTTAAAAAAACTTGAAAAATTGGAAAAATTGAAGAAAAAGAAGAATTATAAAAAGGATTCGAAAAGTAATAATAAGAAAACATCTCACAAAAAGTCTAAGAAAGCTAGGTCAAGGTCACCGTCTGAAAAATCAGAAAAAATACATAAAAAGAGAAACAGGCATCACAATTAAACATTATAAATTATAATATACTTTTACTGTTTATTAATTAAATACAATGCGGTTAATAAAATTTTATCTTGAACACTTATAATAAATATACAAGTGGAATTTATTTACTTTAAACGTATGCACTTTTGAACAATCGTGGCAAAAATTTTAGAAATTAAATAATCTTGTCATTGTATATTTCTTAAATAATAGAAATTCTGCAATAGGAGGAAAATAAAACTAAAAATCTCTAGAGTTAATAAATATTACCTAACAGCCAACGATTATATAGTTCGTTGCTGATATAATAGTCAAAAAAATATCTTCAGGAAATTAAATGATTTCTATTTTACTACACAAAATTCAGGAAATTAAATGATTTCTATTTTAGTTCTTTCGGTAAATGAAAAAATGTAAGAGATTTTTTTTAAGAAATTGTTTATCCGACCTTTTTTAACCCGGATTCCATATGCAAATACAATTCAATAAATATTTAAGATTCCCTATAAATAATAAGTTCTCTAGAATTTAATAATAATAAAAAATTATATAATTCTATTATATTATATTATACTAAACATAGAATGATTGAAATATTCAACCGAAATATAAGAAACAAATAAATAATTTGATACTGCAGCGCTACGCTACAGTGCAATGAACAACTGAACGCATCTAACTTACTACTATTTCAAATTTTTGTTGCTTACAAAAATATAAAAACTTGAATCAAATTTGCCGAACGCGACTATTTCGTAGAGGATTTTGATTTGAAGTGTAAAAGTGAGGATATTTACCACGTGTGATTTTTTTTTCTTAAAAAATAAAATTAATAAAGTAAAAATAATAATAATAAATAATTGATTTTTGTTTAATATTTCACTATAAAATCAGGTAATTAATAATAATTGAATATATTTGATAAACAAAGCTATATATTTAAAAAGAACCAGATTGATTGTTGTAATAAACTTTGTTTTTGTATTGAAAACTACTTCACGGCATCTTTTGCAAATTGTTATTATTCTTATTATTATTGTATATTTATTATGGCATCAGTTTTAGCGACAAACAATAATAGTGATATATATTTCTATAAATTATATTTTGTGGGATTAAATTAAAAATTTTTGGTTATTTCAGAAAATGATTTCAAAAAGAGCATTGCTCATATTATCCGTACCAGGATTTGCATTGGTTTGGGGATTTTTTATGTTTAGAAAACGCAAAACTGCTACTGATTGCGCTAAAAAACCAGATAAAGAAATTGAAAAAAATGAATTAATCTCAAAGCCGATTAATTCAGAATGCGTAAATATATCAAAACGTATTGGAAATGGTAGCCATAAATATGGCAAATCAGCACCAATAAATATAAATACAAAAATGAGTTATAAAAATTGTTCTGCTATAGGTATAGAGAACAGTGATGATGACGATCTGGATGATGATAATAAATTAAGCTTTGTTTTAAGACCGTCACAATTGCCAGATTCAGTATCAACAAAGGATATATTTAAAACTAAAATATTTGTTGCTGATGATGCAATTGTAGTAAAAGCTTTACCAAATTTAAAAACTTTGCCGGAATTTGATGTATTAAAAGATTCAGATAAAACTAAATGTTTTATCAAATCCAATAATAATTCTAATTATACACAATCAAAAAAAGTAATACATTACTTAAGTACACAAAAAAGTGGTTTATCACCTGATTCAGGAAAAGGTTCTAGCCTACCACATTCAGAAATACAAATAAATTGTGTAAGCTATGAATTCATTTTGCCAACAAGCTTAGTTGGACAATTGTATGGTCGTAAAAGAACATTTATAAATCAAATCAAATATCAAACAGGTGCGAGTATATCTATCAAGAAGCATCCAATATCGGAAAAAATTAAAATATGTATTATTAGTGGTACAGAAAATGAAGTTAACTCTGCATTATGTTTAATTCGTACAAGACTTCCTGTTAAACGTTATCCAAATTTAACATTGCAAAGAATTCATGTAGTGTCACCACAAACTATTGTACCATTATCTGCAGAACATAGTCAATCATTACAGGTAATTTATTTATTTAGTTCATTATTTAACTATTATATAACAAGTTTTCATATTTACATAAATTTAATTTCATTTTGTTTAAACATTTCTTATATATAATAATATAATTATTTGAGAAACATTTTTTGTTACCACATTATCGTATAAATAATGATAATATTTGTAAAATATAATTAAATTTAACATAAATTAAATATTATTTTATGTATTTATAATATAGATGAATTTAATCGAAGGAATAAATAATGATGTAATTATAAGTTCCGTTGTAAATGGAGGTCATATTTTTGTTCAACAACCATTACATCCAACCCATCCATTTTTGATTGTGTTACAAAATTGTTTAAATAATGTTTATAATAACATAGATACACCTATGCTGCCAGAAATTACAAAGAATGCTATATGTGTTGGAAAAGTTGACAATAACTGGTACCGGCTCCAGATAATTGATATATTAGAAAACAGCTCATCATATTTGGCTAAATTTGTGGACTTTGGAAATTTTATTGAAATAAATAACTGCAATTTAAGACAAATTAGAACTGATTTTATGTCAATTCCATTTCAAGCAGTTGAATGTATACTATCTAATATAGAACCCATTGGTAATATTTAATATTGCTTTAGTGTTTAGAGAATAATAAAAAAACATATAAATATATCAAACAATATAATTTGTAGGTAAGGAGTGGTGTGAACAAACATCATCATTAATACTTGCCCTTACAAAAGATATAGTGTTGCAGGCACAGATTGCCGGATATACTAATGATAATGTTCCAGAAATTTATTTATACTCAAATTTAGGAGCAAATGTAAATTTTATTTATTTATTTTCATATACATATATTTAAAAAATTATGAATACATTTTTTCAGAACATCGTATTCATTAATAAAGAGCTCGTCGCTAGAAAATTTGCAAAATGGGTGGAAAAGTAATAATTTTCAAGAATTACATATTAAATTTTATTAATTATAAGTTTTACAAATACTGAATTTTCAATTTATTTAAGCAAATTTTTTAAATTTTAGCTTTTATTTAAAAAAATAAAATAAAAAACATGATTCAAAGTAGGCAACTAATAAATTTAATGAATATTTTATTTTTGGATATTATTTCTTAAAACCAATTACAATATAAAACAAATATCTTTATCGCCGAAATGAAAAAACAATCATGTCTTATTTTTATACAATAAAAAATATTTCTAAAATTTACAAAATTGCGTTTTTTATTATTATTAAATTATCCGAAATTATTAATTCTTCACTCGTCTCCTGAAATCTGAAAAAAAAAAAATTATATCATGTAAAAGTTGATCATAAAAGTATTTAATTACTTGTGACTGAGAACTATCACTCTCTATCTGTTCTGAATAGCAATGTTTATAGCTGAGATAATCTAAAAGTCGTCTCGGCAATGGTAATGATTGAACTAAATCTTTTCTTATAACCATTTTTAATATAATAAATCTAAAATAAAGAAATCGGGTTAATCATTCATTCAAGTTGTTTAAACTATTATTGGTTACCTGCACATATGCTGCAAACTTTGAACATGTTTAAATCTAGAAACTGGATTTGTAAGCTGAACCCTCATTGGCCCATGTTCTGGTCTGCGATGTAAGAAAAAAAGATATCTAGAAAAATAAATTATAAATTATTATTAGTTAAGTATATCTTATATTTATTCAGATCAAAGATTTTGCAGTATACTAACCTTCCACTTCTGGAATGCTCAACCGCCTTTTCAATAAATTCAGTTATTGTTTGGGACTTAAATTTAGCATATGATCCGAAAGAAAACGTACCTAAAATAAAATTTATATTCATTTTTATTACCCTACAATCTACATATAATTTTTATACTTATTTATTTTATCTATAATAATATGTACCTTGATCTTGTTCAATTCTAACATGTCTTACACAGTTATTCAATTTAAAACTTAGAGAAAATATATAATGATCGTCTGAACTATCTCTCACAATGAAACTACCATCTGGTTCATTAGACAATACTTTTTCAGCGGCTTCACTTGAAACTGGGCCCCAATACCACCCATACTAAAAATATTTATATAATAAATTATAAGATTTGTTAACTTAATTTTCTTAGTTTATTCTTACATCTTTGACTTTTTCTATACTGGTTGCAAAGTGTAATGACGAATTTAATTCAGTTGTTTTCTTTTCTTTTTCTACATTTCCATCACCCATAGATTGAGTTCCTAGTGGAATAAAAATGTTGTAAGTATAATTATTACAACAAATGAAAATATAATTATTTGCCGTGTGAAATATTGTAAAAATACCTTTAGTAGGTAGAGGAGGTAATGCTCTAAATTGAATCTTTTCCTTATTTTCATTTCCGTGCATTTGATCAGTGCCTGAGGATTCGGTAAATGTTTTAAATCTTTGATTGCGACCAAATTTAAATATACTGCAAAATTTTTGTTTTAAATTCATTGTAAACTGAGATTTTTTAGTAGTATTCATATTTAATTTATTGCTATTATTTTCATTTTCTTGTTTTGCAGACAAAATCATATTATTTTTTGAAGAAAGTGATTTTACTTTGGACGTCTGTATAATTGTTGCATTTTTTAAATATTGCACAGATCTTGTGGCTCTATTAGATTTTGAAGTGTTTTTTAAAATCTCATTATTCTGCATAGATAATGACTTTTTATATGTATTTCGATGAATTCCACTTGAATAAATTGTTTGATAAAATTGTTTAACTTCTTCTAGAGTTAAATGCAAAGGTTCTAATGAATTTTCTGGTACACTTTTTCTTTTATTTTCTGTTCTGTTTATTTTCGATTTCATTTCAATTTTATCTATTTCATTGCAATCATCTAACAAATTTCCTTTCTTTTTTCGTTTATTAAAGTGTAAATATCTTAATCGATAATGTTTATTTTTAATAACATCGCGTTGAGAATAATATTTGTTATCGGGCCTTATCATATCAATTGGCGATGCATATATATCTGAGTCAACTGGCACATTATAAAAATCTGATATTTCTCTACTTAATAATGCATCATGAGACATGGCTTGAGTTATAAAAATAGAATCATCTGGTTTATTTGAATTTGAAACAGTTAATGAATTATGTGAACTAGATAATCGGCTACTTAAAGAATTTCGTGAATGTGGTCTATTATTTGTAGATGTATTTCCTCCATTGTGATGTAATGGACTATATAATGCTTTACGGTGCTGATAATGATCTACATTATAATTCTTTTTAAGACCGTAATACATGTCATAGTCATGTATTTCTGATAATGCAGATGGATTAAATTTACGTAATGTAGAAAATTGTTTGTCTTGAAGAACTTTAAAAAATTTTTCATTTCGATTTAAATTTCCTGTTAATTTTGCTACAATTATTTCGTTATTATCATTTATTAATTTTTTATTATAATTTGGTTCGTCATATATATTATCTAAATGTACACAATTTGTTGCATACATATGTTCATTGCAACATTGCTCTTCACATTCTGTTGTATGTTCTTTGTTGCTATTGACTAGAATTAAATTTTGCGGTGTGCATCCAGGAATGGCATTAGATATTACATTAGAAGATAACTGACTTGCATAGTCATCTAAAATGTTTGATCGAATCAATGTAGTTTGCGGTGAATCCTACAATTGAAATATAAATTATTTAAAGTGGTTGTTCTTATTTAATTAATTTCAACAATTTACATAATCATCAGTACGTAAGTTAAAATAGTTTTTCAATTATATTTTTTTTAATAAACTACAAATCAAATAATAATTTTAACTACAAATCAAATAATAAATTATTTATAAATGTTATCTTACTTGAAATTCCGGTGGAGGATCAATTGGAATAACTGGTCCTTTTTTAAGAGTATTAAAATTTTCTATGTTCATTCCACCTTCCGGAGAATTTTCTAAAGAATCCAGAAGAGATACTTCACCATCACTTTCAAACAACTGCAATATATATTCGAAATCACAATGTCAAAATGATTAAACTGAAGCTAAAGTATGATTTAAATTTTTACTTAAAAATGTTTTATAATTTAAGAAATCGTTTTTTTATAACTTTCAAGCCACAATGGCCCTACTTGTATCCTACTTTTCTTCTCAATAGTATTTGTATAGTAAAATATAGTTTTTTTATAAAATTATTGAAATACCTCTAATTTTCCAATACTAATGCGATAAGAATCTATACTAGATTCAAAACTACTTGTTAGAGGTAAACCAGAATCATCACTAGCTGACGTTCCAGAATTAAACTCAAAACTATTAGTATCCATTAGCTGGCTATCACATTCATTTATTCTTTTTAAAATATTAATCGTATTTTCACAATTTTGTATATGCGTAGACGTTTGAAAATCTGGAATATGGTTCATTATCTTATCTTCTACAACATATCGAGTTTACCTAAAAAAAAAATTCAAGGTTAACAAATTCTTGCAAAGCAAATTAACAATAACATTTTTAGAGTAATTTTAAAAACTATATCTAGTCTGTCCACTGACGAAAAATGAAAGAAGTTGCATATATACACAGGTGACAAGTCTTTATAGTTATACAAAATGTATGAAATTGTATATACATACATATATCTAATGTACATTGTCTGTGAACTTGTACTTAGTTCATTTTGATTCAGAAGATCACAACTCTACATTATAAATTTTATAACTGTATCAATTAGATATTTCCACTAAATTTATATTTTTTTAACAATTTACAAGCAAACTGGTTAATTTTTCATATATCTTCTTGTCTTAATTGCCCCTTAGTTCGCATAGTATTAGATTTTAATTTGATATTAAATATCTTTTAAATGAAAACATTAACATATCTATATTTACCCAAACAACTTTTCTAAACATTTTAATTGGAGTTTCGTCCTAGTAAACGTTATTAAACTTAGATATATGATATTACGTATAAAAAAATCTAATGTAAGTTGTCTCGGCAGCCATCACAGATAAATTGTTTACTTTTTGCAGTAAGACAGTACCAGCAAAATGGATAGTACCCCAGCAGCCAGAAACTGTGATCACAATTTTTTGTGGATTTTTTGTGACATTTTTGTTGAACATTTTTTGAATTTTTTTTGTCACAATAAAATGTGACAAAAAGATGACAAAATTGTTGAAATTTTTGTCAATCCTTTTGTCACAAAAAATTTTTAAAGGTCACAAAATTTTCAAATAAAATGTGATCACATTATTTTATCACACTTTTGTGGCCATTTCGCGACAAAAAATTGTGAAGTTTTTTTCAAACTAAATCCACAGTAGTCAGAAATTTGTTTAACATTTTTTTGTCAAATTTTTGTGACATTTTTGATGAAAAATGTAAACATGCATAATGTGCATGACTAAACGTGCAAACGGTAAGAGTAAGACTAGTGTGTAATTAGTTTTCATTTACTTTGTTTCCATGACGAGTTCAACTCGAGTTGAACCCGTCATGGAAACAATGTATATATTAGCTCTATAACATGATATATAGCGTATATCACCTAATTTTTGAGGGATTGACATAATAAAATTTCGATACTTTTGTAATATTTCGATGTTATCGGTAATATTATCAGGAATTTTAGCAACCCTAGACAGCAATTGTCAATTTATTGTTATTTTTATTATTTTATTTGAACTTTGAGAAATAATTGTAGAGTGTATATTTATTACCCAGCGTTCCCATTGAAATTTTTAGTTTTTAGTTTTACAGGATTGTATGAAAAACAAACTTGACGAAAAATAAGAAAAAGAAAAAGTTAAAATCAATTTAACTTTTTCATAAAATTTTCATAATTTTTTTCATAAAAATTCAATGGGAACGCGATTGTAAAAATTATGCGAAAAAACTATGTAAAATTCAATGGGAACGCACTGTTATACTATATTTATTTTTTGCATATATTTATTTGCTCTTTGAATAAAATTAAATTTTTTCAGAAATTATAAACGTCAAAATATATCAAGTATTTTCAGTCTGAATGCGTTTTTCATAACATGTTATATACCTAGTTTCCATGTACAGAGTTGAGTTGGGTTGAGTTGAAATGGGGTTGAAATGGAACCATCAATTATTCGTTCCATTCCAACTCAACTCAACTCAACCCCTGTTTCCATGCACGCTAACTCGAGTTCAACTCGAGTTGAACCCGTCATGGAAACAATGTATATATTAGCTCTATAACATGATATATAGCGTATATCACCTAATTTTTGAGGGATTGACATAATAAAATTTCGATACTTTTGTAATATTTCGATGTTATCGGTAATATTATCAGGAATTTTAGCAACCCTAGACAGCAATTGTCAATTTATTGTTATTTTTATTATTTTATTTGAACTTTGAGAAATAATTGTAGAGTGTATATTTATTACCCAGCGTTCCCATTGAAATTTTTAGTTTTTAGTTTTACAGGATTGTATGAAAAACAAACTTGACGAAAAATAAGAAAAAGAAAAAGTTAAAATCAATTTAACTTTTTCATAAAATTTTCATAATTTTTTTCATAAAAATTCAATGGGAACGCGATTGTAAAAATTATGCGAAAAAACTATGTAAAATTCAATGGGAACGCACTGTTATACTATATTTATTTTTTGCATATATTTATTTGCTCTTTGAATAAAATTAAATTTTTTCAGAAATTATAAACGTCAAAATATATCAAGTATTTTCAGTCTGAATGCGTTTTTCATAACATGTTATATACCTAGTTTCCATGTACAGAGTTGAGTTGGGTTGAGTTGAAATGGGGTTGAAATGGAACCATCAATTATTCGTTCCATTCCAACTCAACTCAACTCAACCCCTGTTTCCATGCACGCTAACTCGAGTTCAACTCGAGTTGAACTCGTCATGGAAACAAGGTAATAGATGTGATATAAAGGTGTTATATGAAAAATCATAATATTTAATTTTAGTGATTTTTGTTTTCAAATTTTATGAATATATATTCTTTTTATAGTATTACTTTAGAATAACTAAAATGAATTAATTTAAAAAAAAAATATTATTTAAATAGTTAAAAATGTATGAATTTACAATGTCTGTCTTTCTTTTTAAATGTACATATTTTTTATAATATTATTAGACAACATATAAGTACAATGAATATTTTATATTATAACTATATTTATTTATTTATGTATACATAATTAAGGAAATAAAAAGAAATAAATAAATACTGAAACATCTATAAAATTTTATTAATTTAGAATATAATACTAACTGGAACACAAAAATATTCAAAAAATATATAATTGTGATTAATTGCACATAATTGTGACAAATATTTTAACATAAATGTTACAAAATTTCTTACATTAATGTGACAAAATTTCTCACATAAATGCGACAAATTCAACCACAAAAATGTGACAAATTCAACCACATTCTTGTCACATTTTGTTCAACAAAAATGTGACCCCAGATGTGACAATAGGCGTCAACTAGACTCTCATATTCGCCACATTTTTGTGACAATTTTTTGTCGACAATTCACAATTTTTTGTGGCATTTTTGTCACAATATTGGGACATTTGGCTATTGGGGTAGTTTGTAGCAGATATGTACCTTGTTTCCATGACGAGTTCAACTCGAGTTGAACTCGAGTTAGCGTGCAATGCATGGAAGCAGGGGTTGAGTTGAAATGGAACGAATTGATGGTTCCATTTCAACACCATTTCAACTGAACTCCAACTCAACTCGGTACGGTACATTGAAACAAGGTAATGGTTCCAAAAGAAAAAAAACGGAACAGAAACGCTATGTAATTTTTTTTACTTTTTCGATTTTACAAAACAACCAAAATTTTGGATGAATCAAAATAAAGGCCCATTTTTGGATGAATCAAAATAAAGGCATGGCCCATTCACCTGGACCATGCATGCATTATGTTTTTCAACTGGCATTATGTTTTTAACGAGATAGTTTTTTTTTTTTGCTATTAAGGCGAGAGTTGCAGAGGAGGTTTGACAGAGAGGGCCACACTGGTTAATCATATATTTATATATGCTTATAATAGCTGTGTTTTTTTATTCCTACTCTGTACTACTTGATATAAAAGGAATAAAAAAACGATGTAGTGCAAGGGGAAAATATGATTTAGAATTGATTGAAAAAAATTTGCCCACTTTGTTGATTTTTTTTTTAAATCAAATTTTCAATATTCAAATATACGAAATGAAGTATCTTCTTGCCAAATTTATAGTTGCCATATTAAAATTTAATAATTTCCCATTAATTTCCCTTTTACTATACATGTTGTACTGTATAATTATGTAGAGTACTCTACTCGTATAGTATAGTACAGAGTAGGAATAAAAAAACACAGCTATTATTTAAGATAGGGATTTTTTTTTATATACCTACTCAATTGTATTAAATAATGTTAATTGAATTAAAATTTATAACTTTATATTGAAGATCATATTTCTATACTATTATATTACTATTGTAACAATCTTTATGGGCCAAGCGCCTGATTGGTTTAATAAAGTACAAATAAATAAATAAATAAATAAAGGAGTTGTTAATATATGATAATTGTTCCTTTTTTGCAACATTTACTTAATATCATAAATATTAGTTTGAAATAATTGTGTACCAAATCAAAACCTATAATAATAATAGCTGTTAGCTGTTACTATTTATATCATTTAGGTGTTACTATATATATCAACTATTTATATGTAATAATTTTTGTGATTCTGTGTATAATCATTATTATTAAAAAATACTTGTAACTTAAGAAATAGTGTTTGTAAATCGACTTGAGGAATTATTTTCTGTAGGGTCAAATACTACAAAAATTAAAATATCGAACGACTACTCACTTTTTAAAAATTCAGATTCCAATTCCATTTCTAGTAATAAATACACGGTAACACTTGCCGACAATTAGTTTTTTTTTATTAAAAAAATCATCGAAAGTGTAACACTAATGAGGATTTGTGAAATCAGAGCCGACATATAAATTTTAATTTAGATTCTAATTTAAAATGAATACATTTCAAGGAAGGAATAAAAAAACCGGCGATCCTTATGGAAATGCAAATGGATGTAGAGCTTGTGAGGATTTTAAAACATGGTCCAAAAAGCAGAGTGGTGTTTATCATATAAATAATGAAGTAGTACTGTCTAATAGTTTCTTATTTTACAAAATCATGTAAAAACTTAATTGTAATTTATTTAGCCTCGAAGAGAAGATTGTCCTTTGGATAGCTCAGGATTAGGGAAAGTTACATGGGGTCTATTACATACTATTAGTGTTGCTTATCCTGAAAATCCTACTGACGATGAGAAAAAAGATGTAAAACAATTTATAGATATTTTATCTAGAATTTATCCGTGTGAATATTGTGCAAAGGACTTTCGGGAAGAGTAAATATATTTTGTTATAAAAACATATATATTATACTATTTAAATAAATATTTTAATAGCATAGTTCGTAATCCTGTTAATGCATCTTCAAGAAATGAACTTTCGCTATGGCTGTGTAAGTTTCACAATAGAGTTAATGTAAAATTAGGAAAGCCAGCTTTTGATTGCACTAAAACGTATGAACGTTGGAGGGATGGATGGTTAGATGGTTCATGTGATTAATAATAATATAATTTCAATTAAATAAAAAATTATTATTTATTTAATAATGTTTTTTCTCTTTTTCTTTCATTAGCTTCTCTAATTAATCTTTTCTTACGCATATCCATCAAAGACATTTTATCAATTTTCTGACTTTTATAAATACTTTTTAATGCTTGTTTTTGTAATTTTTTATCAGATTCTTTTTTTTCTGATATATTATCTTTGGAGTTTGTTAGTTCATTATTATATTTCTTCTTACTTATTCCGTTTTCTTCCAAACGAAAATCATTATCTTTGTGACGTTGGGGTGCCATTTCATACCATCTTTTTAAATTTGGCTGATTTCTATGCTGACCAACGTAGGTTAAATAACCAATTTGCTTTTCATATTTTTCTTTCTCTAATTTTTTTTCCTTTTCGTATTCCTTGTTTGAAAAAGTTGATGAATCTGCGATATTTAAAATATCCAAATGAGTGGGATTATCAGTTTTTGGCGCACTCCCGGTTTCCGATTCGCAAGTACTCCTAAGATAATTAATACGAGCTTCTTGTTCCTAAAAATTATAGGTACGTATATTTAGAATTTAGATATATCCAGATTATAGATATTATTACTACTTACTGCTCTGTTAATTTGATTTTTTATTTTGCGTTGTTTTTCAGCTGCTTCAGCTTCGTCCCGTCGAACTCTGGCTATATTGTCTTTAGTTCGTACGTGCCATCTAAATTTATATTTAGTTATTTTCAAAAAACTTATAATTACAAATTAGTTTACCTTTTTTTTGGTAATATATTCATAATTCCAGAAAAGAAAAAATCCAACACTTGCACTTCACCTGAGAACAACCAGACAAATGTCAACGAATTATAATAATAAAAATGAACACCTCTTCCTCTTTTTCTAACTTTGACGTTCTCATTGTTGCTATGTTGCTTTCCAAGTGTTACCAGCACAAGATTTTTAGGAAACAGTACGTAAAATATAATATTTTATACCGCAAATAAATTAAATATTTACATCAATTTCTTTTCAGACACACTTTCTTACACTTTCCTACACTTTCTTACACCCTCCATGGTGTAGAAAATTTTTGCGTTCTTTTGACTACACCTTGTACACTTTCTACACCTTTTTTAAATCGGCGCCTAGAAAAAGTGTACACTTTTCTACACCCTCAATTTTGAAGGTGTAGAAAGTGGAGATGTAATTAATTTTTTTTTTAACTTTTTAAGGTGGAAATATATACTATTCGTCAATTAAATAATGTTTTAATCACAAATTATGAAAAAATTATAACAATTTAAAATTATAAAGAATTTTGTCAGGGTGTAAAAAAAGTATGTTTTTTTCATACCTTACACTTTCCTACACCACAGATTTTTGACAATTCCCACTATGGTCCAGCCAAACATTGCGTAACGGAAACGTAAGGTTTTCCGAGTCTAATTCCTTCTAAGGTCTTGGAAAATGTTACGTTTTGGCGTAACAGAATTGATATGCAAATGTTACATTCCTTATATGAGAAGTGACACTATTTTTCGTTACGATAAGTCCTCGCAAAAGCGTAATGTTTCTGTACAGTTTAGGTGTAATGTTTTCGTACTGTTTAAGTGTAATGTTTTCGTACAGTTTAGGTGTAATGTATTCGTACATATTTAGCGTAACTTGTGCGTACTGTTTATGTGTAACGTATACGTACAAATTTAGCGTAATTTTTTCGTACTGATTTAATGTAGCGTATTCGTATTTATATAATAATTAAAAAACAAATTAGTTATTTTAATAATATATTTCCAAACAAAAATAATAAATTCATATTTATTAATATATAAAAAATAAAAAAAATAATGAATAAAAAAATTGTAACTTTTTACAAAATTTTTCGTAACTTTTAAGGCGTTCGTAAACTTAACATTTCCGTAAAGAATTTAGCGTAAACTTGAAATAGTAGAAAAAAAAAGTTTACATTTCCATTACATTTTCATTCGGAATTTAGCGTATACAATTTATGTGTACGCCAACGTTACATTTTGGTTAAGAAATTTTCGTAACTTTTTAGGCGTTCGTAAACTTAACATTTCCGTAAAGAATTTAGCGTACACTTGAAATAGTAGAAAAAAAAAGTTTACATTTCCATTACATTTTCATTCGGAATTTAGCGTATACAATTTATGTGTACGCCAACGTTACATTTTGGTTAAGAAATTTTCGTAACTTTTTAGGTGTTCGTAAACTTAACATTTCCGTACAGAATTTAGCGTACACTTGAAATAGTGGAAAAAAAACTTTACGTTAACATTACATTTTCGTTCGGAATTTAGAGTATACTTTTAAATGCTTGGCGGGGTGTGGTGTAGAAAAAAAAATTATATGTATTGCGAAATTATAACACTTTATAAAGTCGCAACCGCAACGCAAACGCAAAAGGAACGTTATTAGCTGTCAAAGAGAAATTTGTAGTGTATGTGTAGTGTATGCGTGTATTTGGCATATATATTTCATATTTGTATTGGCCGTGAGGCCAACTGTCAAAAACTTAATCGATAGTAGTAATGATTAATGAGTAAATTTAATTACGAATTTTCTTCCTGAATAATTGAACTGATTTAATAAATTTAATATAATATTGTAAATAGGTAAATAGTAGACAGCTTCTAAATTGCAAAGAAAAAAACAATAATTTTAACAAATTTATTTGTTTAAATACAAATTAAACTTGTGTAAGATTATAAAAATGAACTCAAAGTGACTAAGTGTAATATAAAATATATGTATACATATTTATATAAAAAAATATGAATAGACATCAAATTCTAAGTGGAGCTTGTAATGCAGGGGATCGATGTTATGCAGTGGGCTCAGTTGAAGGGATCCCATTTACGGTAATCATAATAAATTAACATAATGTAGTTTAAAATTAATAAATATATATAATTATTGCATAAGAATTTCTGCAGGCTGGAGATGTCCTACATCCAAAAATGTATATAAAATACTAAATAAGTTAAATATACCTAATTAAAAATATTATAAATTCTACTTTTAAATTATAAACAATTTCAATATTATATATTATATTTTTTACTTAAGTCACGTGAAATATTGAATCGCAAAGTATATTTAATATAATACGTATATAATATATGTACATAATTATAATTTATGTGTATTTGACCAAAATTAACAACTGAAAATATTAGAACACTTGTCTACAGTAAATTGTTAAACTTATATTTCCCTATATTTTAATGAAATTGATAATTTTCTTATATATATAGTAAATCTTGTTAGCGATTTTTATTAACTTAAACAAAAATATTGAAGTATACCTATAATAATTGTGAAATTCATTTAATGTTAAAATGTCTGAATCAATTGTACATCTATGAACATATAAGATTTTTATACTTAACATTATTTAATTCCAATGGATATTAAGACATATCATACTTTGTTGACGAAATAAATAAATAAATATTATTTCCCTATTTTATATTCTGTATAAATAATAATGTATCTCTCGGATCACACGAAATTCTTATAAAAATAATTTAAATATATTTCCAGGCTTATGCAGCAGGTTGCAATATTGTTATTTTGGCAAGTAATTTCGAAAGGGTGCAAATAATTCCTGGTGCCATTCATGGATATATTAAAATATCTGCATTAGATTGCAGTACTGATACTGGAAAAATAGCTGGGGCATATGAAGATAAAATTTGCATATTTGAACCAACACCTTTAATCCAACAAAACCATGGAACATGTCATAATTTAGATTATAGGTAATAATTTAATAACTTAATAATTTTTTGATAACTATAATTTATTTAAAATTATATACATTACATTATTTGACACGATTTACAACAATTACAACAATGTAAAAAGTAAAAAAAAAATTAAATATCCTCATTTTTAGATGGGTACAGACAGCAAACTTTTCAGCTAATTCTAACGTTGCTGTATTATCATGGAATTTGGAAGGTACACGTCTTTTAACTGGAGGATTATTATTGCAAATGTGGAAAGAAGTAAATGCGGATACTAAGGATACTGAACCCGTTGGTAAAATACGTTTATATTTACTTTTGATATATTAAAAGATTATTCAACATTAAAATTCTTTAAGTCATTACTTTTATAAATGTTTTGTAAAGATCAGTTTGATAAATTTTTGCCATTTATTATATCTCAAAAATAATGTATAGATACTTAAAATTTACTGAATAAAATGTTTTGCAGTTAAATTTGAGATTGGCGATGAAAAAGATACAAAAATAACAGCTAAAGATCTTGAAGAAGGTATCACTTGGGAATGTATTTGGAATTGTCAAACATCTGTACCCGTAATTCATATGGCATTTAGTCCCGATGGCACACTTTTTGCTACTTGTGGGAAAAATGACAGACTTGTAAAAATTTGGTATGAGAATAAAACGGGTAATAAAAAATAAAATATAAATTTTATAAGTATAAAAATTATATATTTATATTTCTCTTAGTAATATTTCCAGCCAAAAGTATAGATGCGTTTGATAACATGTCTACTTATACTGATGATACAACTTATTATTATAGCTACGTTTATATAGCTCATCCAAGAGCAGTAACACATTTATCTTGGAGAAGAACCAGTAAATATATGCCAAAAACTTCAGTTTCAAATATGCTTGTCACATCTTGTTTAGATAATATATGTAGAATTTGGGTAGAAACTGTTTTACCAGACGATGGCCTAATAAATATGACCCAATTTGATCCACAAGCCTCACAAAATCCAAAATTTAGAACTCATAGGCATAAACATAGATTTATTCAAAGATTAAAACACATGAAAACATGTTTTCATATTAGACGAAATGCAAAAAATGGTACATCAATTGGTAATTTTATGTCAGCCACAAATGGTCAAATAAGAAATTCACCGATTCCGACATTACCGTCATCATATAGTGTTCATGATTTTCATTCATATGGTTATCATGGAACTGGTGTAACACCTGCGATGCATTTTCATTTATCAGCATCAATTAATGCTGAAACTGATATACCTTTAGTACCGTCTATGCAAACAACTGATCCTTCAAACCAAATAAATTTTATATTACATTGGCTTAACAATAAAGAAATGCATTTTTCTGCACAAGCTGAAGCAATTTTACATGAATTAACACAAAAAGTAATTGACAAAGAAGATAATCAACACGTAAATTTTACTAATGGAAATGCACATGAAGAAGATATGAAATCGCACCAGAATGTAGTTTCTCACAAGCCATTGTCACATGATGAGAGTTATAGTGATGAACAGCAATCGAGTAAAACATCTGTAAACCCAATACAAGGAGGTCATTCTAATATAAATACAATATCTAATACAACTTCTATTAATTCACTTGGCCAACAGAATCCAGTAACAAATACTGTTGATTCATTGGATATGAAAATTGAATGCCTTTTAAGAGATTGGCATCATAATCCAGATTTATTATTTGCGATTCATCCTATTGATGGCAGCTTTTTAATTTGGGTAATTGAGTGGCTAGACGATTACTATCCAGGTTCTTTTCGACAGGCACAAATTTCATTTTCAACTCGAATTCCATCAGCATTTCCATTAGGAGATGCTATGTCTATGTCAACAATTGTAAGTTTATATAATATAAGTATTAATTCCACATATTTCAAAGAAATTTTGCGACATGACAATAAAATAAAACCGATTCATAATAGTGAGCAAATTTATAATAAAACTACTACATTGTCAAGCGTTTTGGAGGAGCAAGAAAATTTAAATTCTAAAGAACAAAATGATGCTGGTATAAATAGTTCTATCAAACATAATAAAAAAAGTCAAACATTTAGTAAAATTCCTAATCAAAATGCTGATGTAATTCCAACAAGTAGTCAGTCTTGTATATCAATGGTGACAAAACATTCAAATGGAACTCTAAACTTATGGCAACTTAATTTCGCTGATAAAACTAAATATACTCAGTTATTAAGTGTGGGACATTTTTCACGAGCTTCAGGTCATCGATTCAGAGTTAACGATATCACATGTCATCCAGTACTTCCTCTGTTACTTACTACTTCTCATCATAACGTACCAGAATCGAAGAATGAGGATAATTCATGCTTAAATACAGATGCTTCTTTGAACTCTGGTTTTTGTTCGGAATTGATACTATGGAGGGTAGATTCAGTTGGTCCGTTGTCCCACTCTGGTGGAGTTAGTGAATTGGCTCGAATTAGCTCACCGAAAATATCCGCATTCAGTAACGTCGCCTGGATACCCACACTTCTTCCTAGTACAACCTTAGGAAGTTATAGTAATTCGCCTTCTGCTTGTTTTGTTGCTAGTGATGGAGAAAACTTACGTGTGTATCAAGCTGTTATAGATGCAAGAACACTTTTGGCTGAAATATCTTGTTCGGAACGATTAAGCAAAAAATCAAATTCGATATCTTCCCTATCGTCAGGGGGATCCTCTGACCATTTTGTTCACCAACCATCTTTGCATGATAGAATAAAAATTGTATCACAACAATCAACAGCCCGACCAGGTTGCATTATACAATTAGATGCTATAGCAGAAGCAACTCATGACTGGCAGAATACACAATTTTTACATGTTTTTCAAGAACAGCTTATTACTGGTAATAGAAAAGATCGACAGATTAATTTATCTAATACTGAAGATGTGCACACTGGCTTTATGGAGGCACATTTGAGTGCTATGGTAGACTTACAAAAAAATTCCGAATTCGAAGAACCATTCTTTATAGTAATTTTAGAAAAAACATTAAAAGGAAGTACTATCCATACATGGAAAATAACAATTTCATCAAGAACAGAGATTCCAAGTTTATCAGAATCAGCGATGTATGTGCCTGATTCTAATTTAGTACAGGACTTAGAAGATAACGATATAGGAGTTCGAACATCAATTGGAGACAATAACTTAAATAATATTCAAAACAAAATAGAAACACCACATATTTCCATTGTTACACAAAAAGTGTCTACACAAGAATTACCTTTACCAGATGGTGTTGATGTAATTCATGCAGCACCGGCAGCTGGACATTTAAGTTCATCTTCGATATATCCAGCTTGTTTTGCACCTTATTTATTTTTAACAGCTTGTTCCGATTCATTGATAAGATTTTGGAAATGTAAAGTTACGGAAATTAACGATGAATTATCGTATGAATGGAATGAATGGAATATGTTAAGCAAAGATTATGCATCATCTATTGATATTTCTGGACAACCTTTAAATATAAGTGCTGCATATTCTGGTCGAGTTGCATGCGCTTTCAAATATGGTAAATCATTTACTAGGCCTAATAAAGGTGATCCAGATTCCCGTTATATTAATTTATGTGTTGCTATTTATGAATGTGAGAGTACTGGAGGAAGTGAATGGTTACTAGAAGATACTATTCATTTGCGTAATATTCATTTACCGCGAATTCAGATTGATCAAAATCTAGATTTAAGTTATCTTCACGATAGCAAAATTCTTCAAAAGAAACAGAGGCTAAATCAAGTTTTACAAACTTTTTCTCATGATGAACCCAGATCATTTCGAAATGGTGAAACCACTCCAGAACTAGTTGTTCCTAAACCAATTGGTATATTAGCTGTACCCAGCTTTAGTACATTGCAATCTTTAAAAAAAAGCATAACCGAAAATGGTAATACATGTCCTTTAACACAAAAACATCTTGTACAATTGGATTGGGTGTCAAAAGAAGATGGTTCACATATCTTAACTGTTGCTGTTGGTAGTAAGATTCTTTTGTATACACCTGTTTGTAGTGATTTAGCACAAGCAAATATGAAAGCTATGAAAGAATGTCGAACAGCTAGCCGTCCACTATTAAGAAAAGCAAGTTCATTAGCTCAACCACATTTTAACGATGAAATTCGTTGGATGAAATTACGACAAATTGATTTAGAAACAGCTGACGGATTACCACCATTACCAATGCATATGTCTTGGGTTCGAGATGGAATTTTAGTTGTTGGTATGGATTCCGAAATGCATGTATATTCCCAGTGGAAGTCTCGTTTTGAAAAAGCTAATTATTTGGAAGATCCTACTGATTCAAGAAATCTGAAAGATGAAGATTTAAGACTTTTAGCATATGAATCATCACAACTTAGATTACCAAACATCGCTTCAATGTCATATATGCCCAAAATGAGTTCATCAAATTTACAATTATTATCGATGGATAAGAAGAAAAAATCTAATAACCAAAGTACTGGTCAAATAGCCCAAGAACGTTATGAATACGATTATATGACAGACTGTGGTCTATTTCAAGCTTCTCGAATAGCCTGTCCAGTCTTGCCACAATATCATCCCAAACAACTTATGGAACTTCTAAATTCAGGTAAAGTACGATGGGTAAAAGCAATTTTAGGACATCTAGTTCGGTGTATGAATGGATCATACTTGCAAAATACTGTTATGGAAGGAGATAATCCATATAACCAGGTATGCTCTATTCTATTTTAATGCTATTATAAGTACTTATAATATTTTTTTATTATAGAATAACTGGACCAGATCACGGAATTTTTCTGTGAGTTACGTTGGTGTGTCAAGTCCTATTGAACAAAAAGAAGCAGCAGTTCAGGTATATATAAAAAATCCTTATTATCTGTTTAAATAAAAATTTATTGTTCAAAATTGAAGATGTCAGAAGAATTGGTTCTTGATTATGCTGAAATAACATCGATTCCGCCATTACCATTATGGGTCTTATTAACAGCAGATAAAGAATCTTCAAGGAAAAGCAAGCAGAGTGATGAAATTAAGGTATTGTATGAAATATCTATTCATATCATTGATAAAAGTAAATATAATTTTCGATTTTGGTTAGTAATAAAATTTAATTAAATTATTTTCGGCAGGATTATGAAGACTTGTTTGAAACTGAAACAAATAATGAGGATTCACTGGAAGAACTACTAGCTAAAGATTTAGAAGTTACAAATCGTTCTGAAAGACGTTTATCTGTACCCGAGAAAAATGATATATCCCAATTTGGGCCACGCCAGGGTCAGTTATTATCGCGACTTTTGACTCATACACATTTACCAGGATTATCATCTCTTGATCAAATGCATTTACTTGCTCTAGCTGATACAGTATCAACGTGTAATTCAGATTTCACAGAAAGAATTTCAATAGATGCAGCACGTACAGCTATAGCAAAAGAAAATTCTGTATCTACTGACACAGAAAATATTTCAATAGATTCATTAGATGATTGTGGTCTAAGATTTTTATTAGCTATGAAACATTATAATTACTTACTTCGATGTCTACCAATTGCACAAAGAAATAGCTTTCAGAAACAAGGTGTCGGCACTTCAAATATTGTCTGGGCTTTTCATTCGGAAAGTGAAGAAGAACTTTTACATTTAATACCATCATATAATAAGGCACAATTAAAATGGTCAACCCTTAAAGAATTAGGTGTTGGCTGGTGGTTAAGAAGTATTACACTTCTTCGCAAATGTATAGAATCATTAGCTAAATCTGCTTATCAAAATAAACAAGATCCTTTAGATGCGGCATTGTACTATTTAGCAATGAAAAAAAAATCAATTGTTTGGGGTCTTTTCAGATCAAAGCAAGATGAAAAAATGACAACATTTTTTGCTAATAATTTTAATGAGGATCGTTGGCGAAAAGCTGCCCTAAAAAATGCTTTTGTTTTATTGGGGAAGCAGAGATTTGATCATGCTGTTGCATTTTTCTTATTAGCAAACTCATTAAATGATGCAATTGAAGTTTGTCTTAATAAACTTGAAGATATTCAATTGGCATTAGTTATTTGTAGATTATATGAATCTGATTTAGAATTTGATAAATCAACTTATAAAAAACTGTTAGAACAAGAAATATTAGGCAATAATAATATTGACGGAAGTTTTGAAGATAAACATAATTTGAGTAATATACATCCCGATCCTTTCTTACGATCAATGGGATTTTGGATATTAAAAAAATATTCTGAAAGTTTAAATACACTTTTATTAAGTAATGTAGGACAAAATCACCATGCATATTCAGAAGAAGATGTTTTACTCAAAACTGATAATACCCATGCAGCAAATCCAAATGTTTTTAATTTTTATATATTTTTACGTACACACCCTTTGCTCATAAGGCAGCATATTGCATCATCTGCGCAAGAAAAAAATCGACCACAGGTGGTTTTATCAGGTTTTAGTTATGCTGGTGATAATGCAAATGCAGTTATAAACGATAATCTATTACAACTTGAAGATGCTATTACTCCATTAGAAAGACAGTTATATTTTACTACTGCTCATGGTCATTTTAAAGCTGGCTGTCCAGTCTTAGCATTAGAAGTATTAAATAAGCTACCAACAAAAGTGTCTGAAAGCAATATAAATAGTGAATTGAATACACCAAAGGAATCACCAAAGAACGAATTTATTAATTCGGGAACTATTGAATGGGGTCAAACAGAAAATATTGGATCAAGTTCTGACTTTGATTGGGGTGCCCCAGTTGCCAAAGCAAAAGACGATGGTTTCAAAATTCAATGGGATGAAGAAGTGGAAGAAGAAAATGAAATTATAGAAGATGAAAAAATAGAAAGAAAAACATCAAATCAATCGGAGACAAAATCATCTAATCAAAATAATTTTGATATTATGGCTCAGCAATTGAAATTTGTTGCTTGTTTGAAAATACTTATGGAAGAGCTTTCAACTCTTGCCACTGGTTTTGAAGTAGATGGAGGACAACTTCGTTTTCAATTATATATTTGGTTGGAAAGAGAAGTTGATGCATTAAAACAACTTTGCAGTTATAGTACTAATCAAGACGATTCTTCAAGTGATAGCAAAAATTTGGAAATATCTCAGGTTAGTTGAATTAATTATAGTAATTTGATTTTATTGCAAATATCATATGGTTAATTAAAATGGTTTCGTTTCTATTGTATATAGACAGAAAAAGAAAATATTTACAACAAATATTCAGAAAAACCAACTCTTCATGAAATATTGCTTCAAGAGAAACAAGATTTTGAGGCTAAAGTTCAACGAGCAGCACGTCGTAAACATTGGTTGAAAGGTTAATAATTAATATAATATATTATATATTTCATTATAATTTATGTTTTTATGATTTTCAGCAAATGAAACATTATTAAGAACTTTATTAAGTTATTGTTCTTTACATGGTGCTAGCGGTGGCGGTTTAGCTTCAGTGCGTATGGAACTTATTTTATTATTACAGGAATTACAGCAAGAAAAAACACAACAACAGCTTTTGAGTCCATTACCATTTCCAACTACATTACCTTTATTAAGTGCTTGTGTAGCTGGAAATAAGACTGTTATTGCTGATCCTATAAAATATTTGCAGGTAAACTATCAATTGCATATTATATTAATTATTATTACATTTCCTCTTTTTATATATTTTTTTTATTTCCAGTCTCACACTCAAGATATGTTACAGACTGTAAGTGCTTTAAATTTTCCTGAAGCTGGTAATGACGAAAGAACTGAAATATTCGTCCTTAAAGATTTAGCTGTAGCTTTGTCCTCTTGTATTTACCAGTCTTTGTGTGATTCTGAGAGTTTCATTGTTAATCAAAGTTTAATTTCAAGCGGTTGTCAAAGTCCTGGAATTGAAAATTTAGCAAAACTCAATTCTTCATGCCATTGTTCACATTTGATGGTTAATGCTAATATATATAAAAGAAAACGTAAATATTCTATGGATGAACCAATTATTATATCGACACCGCCATCAAAATGGCCAGGTGTGACAAATTTAAGGGCATTACTTGCGCGTGAAAAAGACGAAGACATTCCAAGACTAAATGTTTTATTACTAGAGGCATTTATAGCAACATATACATCATTACTTGTTTATGGGCTATGCATTTGTGATTGCCATATTTTATATAGACTAACAACACAGGCATTTTCAGCTGAAACATGGGGAAAGTTGTTTGGTGGTGGCACAAAAAAATTATTACGAAAAGCTACAACGGAAAGCCATTTACAGCAATCTATTATATCTGAGAGCCCTGAAAATTCTGAAAGTAATGTAAATGATGGCAGCGTTTGGAATACTGTCACATCTTTGACTAAACAAAGAGTTAAATTAAATATGAAATTACTTGGTCAGTTTAGTGGACCAACTGGTACAACAAATATGAAAGAAGATAAACCTACTTATAGAGAACAATTCGTTCCTCCCGATATGTCTATGGTATCACATTTTCTCCTTAAACCTCCGCCAATGGGTAAGTTATGTTTTTTTTTTGGATAATGAAAATATTCTGATAGGTTTAATTAAATATTAGGTGATCAGACAGACGAAGATTATGATACTGATAACTCTATAGGAGATATTGAAGATGATGAAGAAGAAGAAGATGTTTTTAATGATGGATTAACTTCTAATTGTAATAAACCACGGGATAATGTTGATCATTTAAATCCTCAATCACGTGCATGGATAATTATGCGTTTAGCATTAATCAAATTAGCTGAAAATAAAATTCATCAATTTATAAATACAGCTGGAATTGAAAATCAAGGTACATACTAAATATTTTATTTTAAAGTTCTTACAATTATTTCCTATAGGATAGTAATAATTTATACAACAAAATTATATCTTTTTTTTCTAATTTGTAATTTTCAAAAATAAATGTATTATATTAGAATTACCAGTGGCCAGTTCGTTGTCCCATGATATTTTAAGAACATTTAGTATTTGGCAAGAAATTTTAACTAATGAATTATTAGCAATGGGATCAGCAGGCCCCGATTTTATACCCGGTAAGTAGGATTTTCTTATAATTTCTGTAAATATAACTATTCTATTAGCTAAAGCTAAACGCACAAATTGTCACTTCAGGTTGTTTTGTTGATACTGAAGCAAAAGGACCAGCAATTCATAAATATAGAAATCTACTAGAGAAACATAACAGTCCATTTACTTCGAATTCGTCCTGTGGACCGGCTAAAAGATTATGGAATTATCTTGTTCGGCAAGAATTAGTTCAAGATATATTTATTCGAGCAATATTTGGTAAGAAACGAGCAACACACCTTGAACCTAATTCGCCCGTACCTGATAATTCTAATTCTTTTGATGAAAATGATACAACTAATGGTAAATAAAGAATGAACTATTCGTTATAATATTAAAGAAATAATCATTAATTTAAATTTATTTATTAATAGATATCAATACATTGCAAAAAGATATAATTGAACCAATAAAAATAATTCACAAAGATCAAGAGGCTATATCTGCATTTTGTATAAACAATGCATCACCAGGTCTGTTATCAATCGCAACACCACGAGAAATACAAGAAATGGATATATCATTATTATTAAATGCACCAAGCTGGTATGAAGATGAATGTGAATATGATATAATAAATTTAACAAAAGATATGGATACATTACCAACTACTAGCTTTTTAATTATCCAAACAAATGCTGATCGGTAAATCCTGAAACTTAGAAAAAATTCTTATATTATATACATACATATATTTTGATTATCTAAATAATTTTTCTTTATACAGAAATATATTAAATCAGATAAATACAACCCAAAATCAAAATTCATTATCATCTCAGTCAGGTATTGGGGGACAATCTGGACGTGGAACAAATATGGTAAATTATAGTTCCATTTATAAAATAATTTTCTTAATTTAATCGTCAGCATGGTTTTAATTTTTAATTTAAGCTAAATTAAAGAGAACTAATTTTAATTTTATATGTAAATCGAATATTACGAGTAAATAGTATTACCAGCGTAAAATGATTATTTTATGATTTAGTAAATGTGTTATTTTAAATTCATAGTATTATTTACGATTTCTTGTAGAATATTTTGATTTAGTTGGACCATAGAATTACTATTTTTTCTATATATAGTGAAACGGTTTCACAAATCCTTAATTGTATACTTTGATGTAAAGCTGTTTTTTTTTTTTATTTGAATAGTAAACTGGTTATAAATGATACAGATCATTTATAACAGACCAAAATACAATTGTAAATTATGCCTCCGAAGTTTTAAATTAAACTTTATTACAGAACATAGTAAATTATTGTTTTTTTTTGCATGGCTCTTTGAAAATATGGTTTTAAATACCATAATTAAATAATATATTTTTATTTCTGTACTATTTTTTAAATATTTAAATTAGCTTATTTATAATATTCTTTGTACACAATTTATATTAGATTAAATGATAATATTGAAGTATGTATATATAACATATTTTGATTTTCCTTACATGCAACAGATAAAAGGATCAAACTTTCCAGGATGTCAAGACCCGCAGTTTTGTAAATTAATTATAATGCGATCTAAAAATTTATTAAAACCGGTATAGTTAAAAAAATAATAAAAATAATATTCTTTATATATTTTATGTAAATTCAAGTTGATAAATTCCTCCCTCACCCTTTACAATATCTTTATTCCAACAAATCATGTAAATAATACCATGAGATGATAAACGATAATTTCTTTATATTTTTAAAGATATTGATTAGTTTATATATTATGCAAAATATCGATTAATAGCTAAATAATTATTAATCATTTATCAATCAATCAGTGAAAAAAAAAATTATATACCATGTTGTAAGGTATTGTGAATGTGTAAGTATTTGAATATAAATATAATGAAAATACAATAAATTTAATATACATCAGGTAACAAATAATTGACATGTTCCGCTCCAAAAAAACTTCTCCGCAATCCTTTTTTTTTGTTTGTTTGTTTGTTTGAAACTGCAAAAACATTTTTCTTGTAACACAACAATTTTTACTAATAATATTTGTATATTATATGAAATAATCACATATTGGACAATAATTTAAAATAATAAAAGCGTTAATTTTATATAATTTCCAGGTATTAAAACATAAAATTGATAATGTGAAAAGGATGTCGGCACATCCCCTAATGCCACTTTATTTAACGGGCGGACAAGATGGTTCCGTTCAATTATGGGAATGGGGTCATCAACAAGCTGTTTGTACACCAAGACCCCCTGGTACATTTGCTAAAGTTACTCGGTGTAGATTTTCACAACATGGTAATAAATTTGGAATTGCTGATGGTGATGGAAATCTTAGTTTGTGGCAAGCAGGACTAGCTACTCACACAAATCGATCTTTTTTCGTAAGATTTTAAATTTAAAAGACTTGTAAATAATTATTATTATATGTATATATTATTATTATTATAGGGTTACCAGTGTCATAACAAAACTATTTCTGATTTCGTTTTCCTTGGTTCATGTAGTTTAATTGCAACAGGTAAAAATATTGTTTTTTTTTTTAATTATGAACAATATATTACAACATATGAACAAATTATTTTTTAGCTGGACATAGCTCTGAGAATAAGAACGTTTCTATTTGGGATACTCTTTTACCACAGAAAAAAGCATTAGTTCATGGTAAAATTATGATTATAAAATATTTCAAAAAAAATATTTTATTAATTTAATTTGTGTTTAAAGGTTTTACATGTCATGATCAAGGATCTTCTAGTTTAGTTTATGCACCGCAACATCAAGTATTATTATCATCTGGTAAAAAGGGAGATGTTTGTATTTTCGATGTACGTCAAAGAATTCTTAAAAATAAATTTCAGGTATTAAGAAAATTTATATCATTTAATATTGATCAAATTACCTCAGAGAATAGGAATTGAAAATGTATATTACTATATTATTTTCTAGGCTCATGATAGTCCTATAAAATGTATGGCAATTGATCCGCATGAAGAAATTTTTGTTACCGGTTCTGCCGAGGGTGATATTAAGGTAAAAAAAAATATTTATGCATATAAAAACATTTAATTCATACCTTTTCTTTTTAGGTGTGGGATCTTTCACATCATTCATTGTTATATTCATTCCCGGGAGAACATGCTAGAGGTAGTTTTTTCAAGCATATTGGTCAAGGTGTTAGCCAATTACATATTGATGGAAATAGTCGATTATTTTCTTGTGGTTGCGATGGTTCTATGAAAGTTAGACAATTGCCTAATCGGGATACTATAGTCCAATCTATGTCATACTAAAATAAAAATTTTAACAATTTATATATGTAAGTGGAATAATTTTTTTTATAACAACTTGTATTCAATCACCAAATATTTAATTTACTAAGAACCAAAAGTTCTTTTAATAAGTTTTTTTTTCTCTATTCTGTTGTAGTTAATATTGGAATTTAATAATTCTATTTGGAAATCACTATATTTCATCCCTACGTATAAAGAAAAAAAAAATATTTATGTATCTACTATTATTTTCACTGATACTTATAAAATATATAATATATATAATAAAGTGTATAATTAGATAAGTGATGTATTATTTCATATTTTATTTAGATAAAAATATACAAAAAAAATATATAATAATAATAATAATAATTTAAATGGTCTATATATATTGTATTAGTAATATTATCATTTTGTTTTCATTTAAATAAAAAAAAATGTTAATTTCTTTCTAAATATATTAATTAAATTATAATTTATTTTGCATACAATTGCGACTAAATGTATAAAAGAAAATGTTAATCTGCTTTATGCGTTTAAAAAAAATGGTAAACAATATTGTTACATTATCATGTATTTATTGTATCTAAAATCTTGTTAATAAATATTTTAAAAATTTGAACTTATATATAGTTATATTTTTTTAGTTAATGGTTAATACAATCATTGTCACTTAATCTTTTTACTTATATTTGATTGCACTATAGTAATTTTAAATAACTATAATTATACGATAAGTGACATTTGAGACAGTAAACTCAACATTTAAGACGGGTTGGGTATGTAATCTCTCATTACAAAATCTCTAAATTCAAAATAAGTTGATGGATAAAAACTATTTTACCTACCAACCTTCTGTCCACTAAAGAATCCATTTCAATTAGGCGTAATCTGCCCTCATAACAAGGAAGATTATAAATATCTTGCCAGGGTAAACCACGTAGAGCAAAACGTAAAAACCGCTTTCATATAGCCTCAATATGTGAAATTAAAGTAATAAGGAGCACACAGAGGTGAAGCATATTCAAGTATGGTCCTGACAAACGCAACATACAATTTTTTAATCACATATGAATTAGTAAATTCACATGAATAACACTGTATTGTATACCATACCCCCATGCTCTATTAGCTTTGATTATCATTGTATGTATATGATGGTTAAAACTAAGTTTGCTCTCTAAGAGGACGCCTAAGTCCTTAATAACCTCAACAACTTGTTTTCAAGAGAGTAATCCGAATCACCTAAAAAGGGAGATTTCTTTTTTGAAAAATAAATAATAAAACATAAATGATTTTTGTTACACCAAATACCCAATTGCTGAAAAGACTGATTAAGCCGGTGATAACTGTCAATATCATTAACTGGCATGTATAATTTCAAGTCATCAGCAAACATTAGAATCTTGCAATTGGGTATGAATTCAACTAAATCAAAATCATTAATAAATAAAATGAAGAGCAGCGGGCCAATATCAATATGGTTACCTTGAGGGACTCCAGATAGAACATGTATATCCTTGGAGAGATTATTGCGGAAAATCACTTTCTGTGTTCTATGCGTCAGAAAAAATGAAAGCCACTTTACAAAGAATTCTGGAAAGCCAAGCCTAGAAAGCTTATAAAGTAAAATGTCAAAATCAACACGATCAAAAGCTTTACTGAAATCCGTATATATTGCGTCAACCTGGCCTCCACTTTCTGTAGATCTTTTACGAATAAACCCATGTTGATTGACACAAATAGATGAGATACAGTAGGAATAAAGATTATTAGTTATGATATAGTATAGAGTCAAACATTATAGAAATAAAGGAATGTTTGCTGATTGCCCGTCCTGTGGTTCTCAACCTCAACTTTACTTTTATTACCAGCTTAGAATAGTTAATGAAGAAGGCTGACGGTGGTAACATCTGGACCAGGAAAAAAGCTAGACTTTAAATTTTTAATGCTCTGGCACTTATTCCTCAGTTAAAACAAGACTATAAAATTCTGAAATTGTAGCCGTTGAATTGCAAGAATCTAAGATTTCCCAGTCTTGTCGAAATTCGAAATTATCAACATTCATTCCTTTATAACTCATAATATTAGGAAAGCTACCAGAACCACTTTTATCTTTAATAAACTTCCAAAATTTATTAGGATTCGCATTAATATTGAGTTCAATATCACTGATGTAGGATAAATAAGATCTATATATACATGATATTATAAAATTTGAATTATATTTATTCATATTTTTTAATTTTTATATCAATATCTATTTAAATATATAATTATTTATCGCTGTAATATATAATTAAATAAATTAACTGAAATTTGTAAATATAATAACTTATATACACAACAACAAACTTCTAAAAAAAAAAACTAATTAAAGAAATTATAATGTACACCATTTATATTTGCCATTCCCATACCACCCGGTACATATGTTGTACCAGGACTACATTTTGTACAATTTCTTTTTAATGCTGGTCGTTGTTTTGATGCATGACAATGCATTGCAAAACGTAACTCTTCAGCCATTTCAGAGCATAAAGATTGACGATCGGTTTGTGCATTCTTTTTTGAATTCCAACAAAATTCTAATATAGCAACAACAACAGCTAATGCTAATCCACATAAAAGAACAACGAAAACACCACCTAAAAATAATAATAATAATAATTAATAATTCTTTTTATATGCAAACAAAATTTCACATTATACCAATATTTTCAACACCTAATGCATTTGCTTTTGATTCTTTACTTTTATCATCACGATTACAAACATCACCAGTATTTTTCCACCATTTATCATATAATATTTGTATCATACCTTTTTCTTGTAATTCTAATATTGCTAATGATATTACATCACGCCATGGTGAACCTTTTGGTGTAGCAATACCATAACCTTTTGAATCTAATAAACCACCAATTTGTGTTAAATTACAATCACGTTGTACATTATAATCTAACATTGTTGATTCCATTAAAAATGCATAATTGCCTTCTAATACACGTTTAATACCATCTTCATATGTTTTAACAAATATTGATGGTTTTTTACTTTCCATAAAACGCCACATTTTCTGATAAATACCAATTTTAGAATCCTAAAAATATATACATACAATTTTTAAATATTAAACTACTCTGATTTCAGTATATAGTAGTTAGTATATATACCCTAAAAAATGTCATTGTTGAACCACCTTCAAGTGTACCATATGATATATCAGTTTGTTCAGCTAAATCGGATGCACTTTCAATTGGTGTTATCATACGTTCTACAGTTAAGAATGCAGCTAAATTTGCTGTATACGATGAAATTATTATTAATGTAAAAAACCACCATATTCCACCAACAATTCTTGTTGAAGTTGCCTAAATTATATAAATTGGTTTAACAATAATTTATATGATATATCTTAAATAGTATATTAAAAAATGCTGATTTCCTGTTTTTAATTAAAATTTAAAATAATACATTTCCTATATCATAATAAAAATCTCATTAGTAGTTATAGTTATAGTAATTATAAGAAGCTGATGATTGTTTTAATTAATTCCACGTAGAAATATCTATTGCTAGAATTTAATTAAGAAATCGTTTATTTATTTAAAGAAGTCATCTCTGAAATTATTATTTTTTGAAGTTACCAATCCTTAGTAATTCTACAACTCACTTTTTAATTACAATTGTTGATTCAAAAAATTAAGTATAATTAATATAATTTTATTTACCCTTGGATTAAGGTCAGATCCTTGTTGCATTAATGTACCAATTGCAAACCAAAAACTATTCTTTAATGTAAAATCATTTTCAATTCTTATTAATTCAGTTTCATTTAAATCATCATCATGATTATGATTATTATAAGAATGATTATTCCAATTCCCTATATCATCATCATCCTCATCATAAACATCATTGTAATATTCATACATCTGATTATGATATTGATGATGATGATTACAATGATCGTGATGAGATATTGATGATGATAAAGTCATTTCAGCTGGTACCATAGCTAATAAATTATAATTATTATTGGAATGACTATTGTGAGATTGTTGTTGTTGAATTTGTTGGCGTTGATCTTGTTGAGGAATTAATCCAATAGCTAAACTAGATTCTTCATTTTTTTCACATTTATTTTGTTTAAAATTATTTTCTGCCATCATAATACCATTATTATTAGCAATTAATTTATTAGTAATATTATTTTTATTTCTATTAATTAAATTCTGTGTCATTTTATTATTATTTTTCATATCATTTACATTATCATTTTTATGATGATGATAATGATCATCATCATGATGATGATGATGATGATGATGGTGATTAGTTAAACCTTGTCTTGCATCACGTTCAGCTTGTTTTTTTCTAGCTATCAACATCATATGACTACAAGCTTTTGAACATGATGGTTCTGATTGTTTCCATTCAATTGGTGAAAAACGTGCAACAATCCAAATTGTTAATGATACTAATATGTAAGCAAATGCTACATAAAACCAAATTTCAATAGCTAATGGATTCATAAATGAAAAGAAACGATTTTGTAGACGTTCCGTATTCTAAGCCAAATTAAATAAATTTTTCGTATAATTATTAATTTTCTTAAAATTTTAAATTAAAAAATATGAATAAAATTAAAAGCAATTTTCTGTATGGGTAATGTAAAAGTAAAATTATATAAATATTCCAGGGTATCAAGCATTTTTTATTTTTGGTACTATCTCTTTGTATATATCAAACCTTTGGATTTAATCCAGATCCTTGCCGTAAAAATGTTCCAGTTATAAACCAAAAACTATTTGATACAGAAAATTGATTTTCAACAATATCAGATTCTTGTAGACATGGATGAGGATTATTCCATTCATATGGTGAAAACCGTGCCATAACAAATAATGTAAATGATACCAATAGATAAGCAGCTAGCACATATAACCAAATTTCAACAGCCAAAGGATTCATAAATGAAAATAAACGTGTTGGTTGGCTTGTTGGAACCTACAAGGAAATTAATTACACACATAAAAAAAAAAGTGGTAACGAAAAAGGTTTCAAATATTTAATTGGCATTTAGAAAATTATAAGGAAAATAATAAAAGCAAAAATATATAAATAATTTTTTTTATCCTATTTACTTTAAATAGAATTCCAATTCCTAGATTCATAAATGGTTTCGTAAAATCAATAACACTTTCTCGAGCATAATTAATAGTCATAGATGCAACAGCTAAATCAGCTCTCTACATATAAAAAAATAGTATTATATAATTATTACAAAAAACATTATTTCGAATCTCTAATTATATTATTACCCTTTCCATTAATTCATGAACAATACCATTCCATTTTTTTGATTCTGTATTATATACACCATACATATTATCTGGTACAGTTTTTATTTGATATTGAAAACCAACTTGTTTTGATATTTGTTTTAATAAATCAATACAAAAACCTTCATATCGTGAATTACCAGTTAATGTTTTATCTTCTTTTATCATAACATATGGTTTTTCCTATATAAAAGAACAAAAAAAATGTGTTTTAATTATCTGTTCTTCTTTTTTCATCAATTTAAAAACTAACTTCTCTTGTCATAACAATTAATGTTATATTTGCAGCATTTGTATCATAAAATGCTGTTGGATCTGTAACATTAATACCATCCGATGGACTCCAATAACCAACTTTATCAATTTTTTCACGTTTTAATTTTAATAAATCAATTTTAAAATTATTACGTTTACCCTCAATAAATTCAATATGACCAGTTAAACCATTTATTGTAGCTGAATTAATATAATTATATAATGATAAACCATCACTCCATGGTTCTTCTGAATCACATGATAAATTTTTAGGTATCATTGTATGACTAATATCTAATTCAGTTAAACCAGCTGCATATATATAAACTGAATCAAATATTAAAGCTGGTTCTGTCTATATAATAAATTTATTAATTATTATTTAAATTTTAAATAATTATAGAGAAATATACATATATTATTAATTATTACTATATACTTACTTGAATAGATGCATTAACATCTAATATATTTCTACCACTATATTGAAATTTTTTCATTTGTTCCATTATTTGGATATAATGTCGACTTTCAACATCAACTAATCGAAAAGCTGTTATATTAACACCATTATATTTAAAATCTTCTAAATCAAATGTTTCAATGTCCTGCAATGAATTTAAATTTAAGACAAAAATTTTTATGTTTTATATATTTTATAAAGGACTTACAAATGTTGTAAACATATAATGATATCGATAATCATTCATTTGTAGTTGTAATATCTATAAAGAAACGAAATATGTGTAAATTAAGATGAATTAAATTATTTTAGATAAAATTCTTACAGCACGAAAAAATAAATTTATATTATCTGGATTTGTATCAATTATTAATTTATAAATTTCTTTTTGTCGTATTTCACGTAAAACTTGTCGATATGTATCTGGTGTTGCTTGCCGAATATACATTTCAGCTCTAGATGTTGGTGTTGCTTTCATTAATTCTTGTTGTTTAAATAAACCAAAATCATCTTCATATATTATAGCAACTTTTGTCCAATTTAAAAATATCATTAAATCACGATAAGCTGTATTCATATATTGTTGTGATGGATATAAATTAATTGAAAATTCTTTTATTTGTGTATCCAAATCAATACGTGCCTCAATATGAGGTATATCTAATGCTTCACATATAGATTGTATATGAGCACCAAGTAATGGATCTGATGGTCCAAATATTGCTTGTACACCATTTTCCATTTGACGGCATACACGTTTTGATGTACGAAATGAATCATCCCGAGGAACATATTCAATATCATATACTAATTGTGTTTTTGGTAAAATTTGTTTATCTTTATTTATTTTATAAACAGCATATTTAAAAGCTAATTCGGTACTACTATCTTTTTGATCTTCTGTAAATATAGCACCTATAAAAAAACAAAATAAATATATACAAATAATAATATTTAAGGATAATGGTAAGATTTCATTGTCATTTGAATGGAATGGACCATGAACATTGTTTAAATATTTCGAAATAGGAATTATTAAAAAGGTGACTGCATGTCTAGCGTTTGAACTAATTTTTCAAATTTATATATTTACATTACACCTCCAAATTGTTGGCAATAAAATGAATAAATACAAATGTAATGAAATAAATATTAATGACATACATATGTAAATATAGTCGTATAAAATAAATGAAGAAGGGGGGTTTAAAATCTCCAGACTATAATTCATGCTGCTCTCAAATCTTTATAATGTGACCACAAAACTTTAAATATATTAATATAAAAATATTTAGAAGTAGAATCATTAAAAATTTAGCTTCAATAATTAATTGTGCTTCAATTTAAATAATATGACATAATGGGATTACTACCAACTAACTACAATATATATGGATTCTGAAATTATATTTAATTTTTAAATTAATAAGCTTTACTGGAAAATCAATTTTCTACGTTTATTTATGTAATTTTGCAAAGGTATGGTCATTTAAATTCTTTTAAATTTGATTTTGGTGTAAAATAAAATTAATATTTTATTAGGCATTTTAATGGAATTTTTATATTACTATTCATAGAAAAATAATTAATTTTTTTTATTGTATATATATATTCGAATTTATTAATACATTGTAGATATATACTATATACGATATTGTTAATTAGCTAATTTATGTAAGTATTCAATTTATATATAGGTACATTTTTCAATTATGTAATATATAACTAAAAAATTATTATTACATTTAATTGAATAAATTTAAATTTAATCTCACCTATACGTATAACTGGTGGCAGTGACGTTACTCCAACTATAAGTGTTATTATTGAAATAATTCTAATGAGATGCAATTCACATTTAACAGTCTTTTTTGATCTACTAAATGATAATTTATATTTATTTGGCAATTTATTATTAAATTTCTCTTCCACCACATTATTATTATTATTTGGAATATATTTTTTAAACCAATTAAAATTATTCTTTTTATTTTTACTAATTTGAACATTAATATCATTAAATTTATTAACATTACTATGATTGATTTTGTTAACATTATAGATCTTATTAGAAATTGGTATCATTTTTTTTTCTTTCTTCTATAATAATTTATATGTACATAATATTTCTTAATTATTTTACTGTGAACTATAAATTCATTTTACACAGTGAAATTATAATAATAAAATATCAAACTTTTAATATTAACATATTTTTTTATATAAATATTAAAAAATTAATATTACAATTTATTTAATTATTATTCAGTAAAAAAAAATGTTTATAAATTAAATTAAAATACTATATAATATATTTGTTTGTATATAAATATTCAGAATACAATTTTGTGCGCAAGTTCAAATTTAATTTTTGTACATTAAATTTGAATGCATAACTGAGAACAATGCTGCCAAATGTTGTAAAAGGAAAATATCATTGTCAATAAGCAATTTGTTGCAATTTCCTCATAATAATAAAATTTTGTCCTCAATATACTTTTATACAATATATAGAACAAACTGATGATACATATATTACTATTATAATATTATATTTATATAGTGTTTTGTAATTGTATGTATAATATGTCAATATTATTCATATTATTTTCTATGTCAATTGTACATTTTTTATGCATGCTCACAACATTTGTAAAAATAAATATTTCTTGATTATAGAAAAAAAAAATTGTATACATAAATATTTCGTGATTATAGAAAAAAAACTGCAATGATAAAATGAAATTAAAAAAATTTATTTAAAACAACTTTTTTTCCGATTTTATTTTATAAATTATAAATTTCGCATAAATTTTGATTTTTTAAGTAATAAACAACATGATGTTAATCCTGTTGCAGGTTTACACAATTCGCTTAAACTTATTTCTTTACATGATATATCTATTTTATTTTGTAGTACCTGAAATATTACAAATATATATGTATATTATTGAATTTTTTTATTAAATTAAAAATTTTTATTCATATTTTTTTATATATTTACTTTACAAGATTCGGGAATGTCTGATGGTGATGAATGAATAAGTATTCCATTTATAAATAAAACATTTGCTGCTTTTTCTTCTGGTAATGTTATTGTTTGATAAGAAAAACTAGCTTCTCGTTCTATTCTTTTTAAAATTTCTTGAGATTCACTCGAATCGCTAACACAAAGTATATCTGCTCCAGCCATTGTAACGTAATATTTCAATCGAATGTTACTCTTTATCTATTACAAAAATAATTAATGACAATAATATTTTTTTTTGCTTCTATTTTTTTGCCTTTTTAACTAACTTTGATAGGAACACATGGATATTCTGGAAATGCATCAGCTACTGCCCTTGCACCATTTTCATTTGTCCAATTGGAAAGACCAACAAAAAATTCCTTTCCTAAAAAAATTTCGATTTATAATTTTAGGTTAATATATACATAGGTATATATTTGTTTATAGTGATATAATTGTAATACCTGTGAACAGGACATCTCCACCTCTTAGGTAAGCATTTGAATCATTTATTTCGATAGTTGGCATTTTTAACTCTTTTGTCAATATTGTTTTTATAATATTTGCCTGAATTGAATTTAAAATGTTTTTTTTTGTAATTGTTAAATTAAAAATAAATTTTTTATTAAACAGAATCTAAGAGTTTTTTCGATAGCTTACAGAGAGAATAAACATTTACCTCGGCTTGTTTATTATGATCTTGAAATTTAGAAATTAACGCTACACCATTACAAATAACAGCAGCATCTTCAACAAAAACACCTTCTGGTAAATTTTCATCAGCTGGTAATTCTATCACATCAAGTCCAATTTCACGCAGTAAACTATAAAAAAAGGATATCTACTTAGTTTTTGTATTGTGGTATACGTATAGTACAAATCAAGAGGAATTTAGTAATAATGAGGTAATTTCGTTCTTCTGTAAAGTTTCTCTTTGAATTGGTAAAAAATATCCAAATAATTCAGAGATGATTTAATTTTTTAAAAATATATCTACGTATATTACCTGACGTATAATTTATGTTGTTCTTTAGCTCTTTCAAAGTCAATATTGTATTTTTCAATTGATTGAGCAAGTCTAAAATATTAAATAATTAATTAACTACATTTGAATTATTTCATTTTCTCTAAATATTACCTCACAACCACTGCATGGGTGTATTTCGTCATGATTAATTTTGGTTTGTTTACTATTTACTACTTCAACTATTTTCAATTATCATTTTATCAGTACCAGAATTTCAAACCTTTCAAAATCATATACTTACACTTAACCCTCAAAACGATGTAAAGCAAATGCGATATGTAAACGTATAAGGTAAAATGTATGAGATTTGTACATAATGTTTTTTAATTAATACCCGGGACACACCAAAATTGAAAACCTAAGTTTTCGCGAAAACTAGATCTAAAAACTTTTATAGTGACACACCAAAAATGGAGCGCGATTTCGTTTTCGAATGTCAAATTATGAAAATTATTTATTTAAACAACTCTACGTAAAAACCAAAAAAATTAAAAATAGTAATTATTTGTTTTTAATGTCAAATTTTGATTTAATTATATTAAAAATTATTTAATAAAATTTAATTTTTCTTGTTTTTTTTTAAAAATTTTCGATTTTTTTTTGATTTTTCACAAAAATGGCTACTTTTGTATGGAAACTTAGCTATGCCTACTTCAAAAATACATATCTTCTATTTTGTAATAGATGGCGCTAAAATATATTTTCGTGAAAACCTTAAAAATTTGTAGATTTCGTGTTTTCAATTTATTCCTGAAAACTGTACTAAACCTTATGAATTTCCATTTTTGAACTTTGAAAACACGAAAACTGAGTTTTCGGTCCTGTGTGTCCCGGGTATAACTATAATTTCTTTTGAAATTTGTAGATTGATCGATCAGATTTTAGTTTCGATTAATCTAACTTTTATGATAAGAAATCGTATAAATTATAAAATTCAATTAATTTATTGGTCGGAAAGCGTACATAATTTATATTAGACCCTGTTTTTACGAGCATTTTTACAAGACTTTTTTCATGCCTCTTTCGTGATTTTGATATTTTTTGTCATACTAAAAGTCCTCGAAATCTGAAAAATTACAAATTTTCTGGAATTTTAGTTTTAGTTTAGGAATTTAAAATCACGAAAGTGGCTTGCAAAACAGTTCGTGAAAAAAGGTCTAAAATAAATTATATACGCTAAGTTTCCAATACGCAAAGTTAGGTCGAAAACTATATGACTGTCGAATTATGAATGGTTGCTGGAGATTTTGAATTCTTAGACCCTTTTTCACGAATGCAAATTTGACGTTCGTGATTTTGACATTTGTGCATCTCTTTTTAACTCAAGTGAAAGAGAGAAACAAAATTGATAAACAATTAAATCATTTATTGTCATTTATTAAATCATTTATTGTTTGTCATTTTTGTTTTTCTCTTTCACTTGAGTTAAAAAGAGATGCACAAATGTCAAAATCACGAACGTCAAATTTGCATTCGTGAAAAAAGGGTCTTATATAAGGAATTATGGATACTCGTAACTCAGTCAAAATAGTTTTACTCGAAACAAAAACGGTTATAGATTATAGAGGTTGTTGGAATTTCAGACAATGACTCGTTATTCGAACATTTCGGATGTGAGAGAATCAGGGACCACATATTTTTCTTCCCATTCTTTAGTTTGGATAAAAAAGATGCCAAAAACCGAATATTTTAATAGAAAAATAAAAAAAAAATGTTGCAATGTCACGAAACATACCAAAAATTTTTTCCTTTTCGAAAAGTCTTGAAAATTTATAATTTTTCAAACTTTACAGGACTTTTATGGTGGATTTTAATGATAAAAATTTGCCGCTTGTGCAGGAAAATCTGACCGAAAGGTTTTATTTCTTATGGAAATTTAATATGTGCGACAAGAACAACAAATTCTCATTTGCAAGGGATATTTTTCATTTACCAGGGATAATTTTTATATGCAAGGAAATTTTACCAGCGATAATTTTTTTGCAAGGGATAATTTTCATTTTGCAATAGATAATTTTTGATATTTTTTAAAATCCTTCTTATATGGTATCACAGTTTTGTTGAAATTTGACATTTCAGTATTGCCATTAAAAATTTTTATTGTTTACATTTTTTTATGTTAATTATATTTTGAACTAAATTTATATATAAAATGTAAAAAATGGAAATGTTAATAATTTTAAAAAAAATTAATTAAGTTTGTTTATGCCGGGTTTTTTCATTTACAAGGATGTATATAATTAATTTTGGACTGTACCATTAAAATTATTATTTCCAATTATTATAATGAGTTTATATGTAGTAATTTCGTATTTTAAAATATTATTAACGATTGGTAATCAAATTATTTCCAGGTTTTTGCAAAACATATAATACGTATATTTTTTAAAACTTTAATTGATTGAATGAAATTGATACAAATGCATCACAATAATATATTAATCAATAAATTTTAATAATAATAATCACCGAACGTTCGTTGATAATAATAAAAATTAAATTTTTATATTATTATTATTATTAATATATTAAATTATTTAATAGAGTAAATTACTTAACATTTTTTAAATTACAACAAATTCAATTTTAAATATTTATTAATATATATATTATTCAGAAAAGTGTGAAAAGTGTATATATATTATTCAGAAAAAATTCAAATATTTATATAGGAGATTCAATATAAATTTTTTACAATTGATTTTTAATCATACAATTTGCAATTAATATTTAATTGCTGATTTTAAATATAATAGTTGAAATGATTTATTATTTTTTTAAATAAAATTCAACTGCCATTCATCAGTGCCATCTGTGATCTGTAACAAAGATAATCAGCCATTTTATATTCCCTTGTAAAAAAAAATTCCCTTCTGCAGCGATCTACTTTTTTCTCATATAAAAATACAATATACTATCTCGTTCTATTTTTCCTGCACAAGCGGCAAATTTTTATCATTAAAACCCAGCATTACTGTCAATTTCAGGACTTTAGTATCAAAATATTTCAAAATGACGAAAGATATGCTTATAAAAAGTCTTGCAAAAAAGACATTAAAAAACTATCTACCCGTTTAGAGGGATATGATGATTTTCAGTTGGGTTAATTAGAAATTGGGAACTGACTGAAAGTTTTTTCTACTATAGCCTGGCCTGGCGACACCTGGCAGATACTTTTGCTGGATATTGATTAAAATTTTGAGCATTTTTGAGCTATATCAAGAAATATGTGTATGTATGTATATGTACAGAGCACATAAAAAAGCTATAGTAAAAATTTAAAATAGTTCTATTCTGTCGATTCAGTTGTATAAAAAAGTTCAGTTTCAGTTTATCTGCCATCATCACTTTGTAGATCACGGTAGACGGTCAGTGTTGTGCCTCTGCCTGAAGAATTTAATTGCCACTACAAAGAAAAAAATATTTTTTTCTTTGAAGCCATTAAAAAAAAGAAGAAAAGTTTATCTTTGTTTATTTAAATACTTAGAATAACATATAAAAAAGGTATTTATATAAAATTAATTATTTTGTTATGTTTAATTATTTTTAAATTTTTATATTAGTTACTTTTTTTTTCTCATATATAGTTATGTAACCAATATTTGAATAGTTATATAGAATTTTATTCATTTTTATAAAAAAAAGCCACAGTGTACAGATTTTTATAATATGACTAAGAAAAAAGAGAATTTCTACTCCATATAGAAATTAAATATATAATTACTTTTAAAATAAAAAAAAAATCTATTATATTATTTAAAGAAAGTAATTCAAAATATGCCAAATTACACTTATAATATAATTACATAATTTTTAATTAAATTCGATATTCTAATAAAATATATATAATAATTAATAATAATTATTTTAATCCTAAAGTAAAATTGTAATAAAAAATGTGTTTTTAAAACACATGTAAATTTTATTATATTATATTTATGTTCTATCAAAAAAAACCGAAACATTAATTAATTTAAAAATTATATATACTATTAAAATTATTTATGTAACTAAAAAAGAAAATTTTTTTATCTGTACTTTTAAATATACTACAGTAAAACACTGTAATTTTTCATATAAAACAAAAAAAATCGACACGTGATTCGCAGCCATTTTTTAGTCTTGCGCTGTAAAAAATTTAAAAAAAAAATTTTATTTTAAGGTGAATTTTTATTTTACAATATATGATGATATTGGCACAAAATACTAGATTATGTAATCAAAATGTATGTAGGTCGCTTATATCCGAAAATAATTGATCTATTTTTAAAAAAAACTCAAGATCACGGATAAATAGGTTATTGTTATTTAATTAAAATGAAATTGCTATAAAAAAAATTTAGGATCCTTTGAATAACAAAATTTTATATAGCATAGGTACAGTAGATTAATAATGAATTAATATACTAAATAATTATTTATATTATACATATTATCCTGGAATTGATTTTAATGATGATGATGATATAATATAAAAATTATATAATAAATTCTTTGAAGAATTTTATTTTAATTTTTAACTTTTTTTTTTGTTTAAAGCATTATGGGTGGAGGTTTAGGAGATCCAATTAATTTCTTAAAGGATTTTGCCGCTGGTGGTATTTCAGCTGCTATTTCCAAAACAGCTGTTGCCCCAATTGAACGTGTTAAATTATTATTACAAGTTCAACATATTTCTAAACAAATCACTAAAGAACAACAATATAAGGGTATGGTTGATTGCTTCGTACGAATTCCTAAAGAACAAGGTGTTGCTGCTTATTGGCGTGGTAATTTGGCTAATGTTATCCGTTATTTCCCAACCCAAGCTTTAAATTTTGCATTCAAGGATAAATATAAACAAGTAAGATTATATTATAATTTTTAATTATTTGATAATTATTATTTATATTCATTATTAATATTTTAGGTTTTCTTGGGCGGTGTAGACAAAAATACTCAATTTATGCGATATTTCCTTGGTAACTTGGCATCTGGTGGTGCTGCTGGTGCAACATCATTATGTTTCGTATATCCTCTAGATTTCGCCCGTACACGGTAATAAAATATTTTGAAAAGCTTTTAATTTAATTTTAAAACTAAATAATTTAAATTTACAGGTTAGCTGCTGATATTGGCAAAAGTGGAGCAGAACGTGAATTCTCAGGTTTAGGCAATTGTTTGAGTAAAATCTTCAAAACTGATGGCATTGGTGGTTTATATCGTGGTTTTGGTGTATCAGTACAAGGTATTATTATTTATCGTGCAGCATATTTCGGTTTCTACGATACAGCTCGCGGTATGCTTCCTGATCCCAAAAACACACCTCTTTATATCAGTTGGGCTATTGCTCAATGTGTTACAACTGTTGCTGGTATTGTATCATATCCATTTGATACAGTTCGTCGTCGTATGATGATGCAATCTGGTCGCAAAGCGACAGAAATTGTTTATAAGAGCACAATTCATTGCTGGTCTACAATTGCTAAACAAGAAGGTACATCAGCTTTCTTCAAAGGAGCATTCTCAAATGTATTACGTGGTACTGGTGGCGCTTTTGTGCTTGTTCTTTATGATGAAATCAAGAAAGTCTTGTAAATTATTATAAATTGAAAAGTAAAAACAAAAATTAACTAAAAAAATTAGTAAAACTCTCTTTAATTTTATATATAAAAAAATTGGCTTGTTACGCTGAATAACGAAATAAGTTATATCCTATAATAGTATTTAAATAGACTAGAGGATTAGTTTTACTTAGGTAATTATTACTTTATTTACTCAGGTAATTATTAAAAAAAGTAATCGTTTGCAATCGAACTTTGGATTGCCTGCTATTGGGCTTAATAAATATCATATTTTAAATTTATGAAACATTGTCCTCATTCAGCAAGTTATGTTAGAGTTTAAATTTTATAAGATTACGATATTCGAATTCGCTGGAATTATATTTGGTGTACATATGTCATATGATATACATAAACCAAGGATCTATTTAGTGTGTATTGAAATTATTAGATAACATCGAAATCTTTTCTTAAACTTGAAACTATAAGTCGCATTTACAGAAAATAATTAGAACCTTGAACTAGTAGTGTAATAGTGGTAATAGTCATGTTTTATAACACAATACAATGTGTGCGAAAAGGACAGAAAAACGCGATAAGATCATTATTAGGGAAATGCTTGGAATATTTTACTGCACGAGTTTGATCAACGCTCAAGATTATCTTACGTCGTATCGTAGGCGTATGTTGCATGTTCACATTTTTCGTGAATTTGTCAAGAATTTAAATTTACTCCAACATTTCTAGCTTAACGACAACATCATTTATAATAGTATTGTCGTAAGCACAAAAAAAATCTATATTCTACAGCGCGACGAACAAAACTTTTTGTATCAAAAAATTATATACATAGGTATATTAAAAACTATTTTTTTTTAACATTTTATGATTAATACCATAGAACTATAATAAAGTAATCAAATCATATTTACAATTATTTATTATATATGCAATTTAAATACATTATAATTATGAAGAGTAAATATAAATAATAAATCTTATTATAAACATTTTTTATTATTGAAATCAAAATAACATTTTATTTAAAAAAAAAACCTATATATTATAAAAAAATTAATTTATACAGAAGTTCGACCTGAGTCTCCAGCAATTTTGTCAGCCACCTAAAATAGAAAATATATTAATAATGTGCAGATAGAAAAATATATAATTGATTACCCTGCTAATTCCCGGTATACTAAAGAAATATGATAAAACTGGTAATTTCTTCAAAAAATTTATAGCTACTGGGAAAAAACCACTATAAAAAAAAGGAATAAGAAAATTTTCTTCGAAAGAAAAGACTAATTATTTTTGGTATACCTAAATAAAAGGAAAAAACCATAAGATTCTATTAACATTCCAATTAATGGATATCCAAATAAAACTATTGTACATCCACCAAAAAATGATGCAGTCGCTTTCACTTTATGCCTTTGAAAGAAAAATGTTGTAGTTCTTCTAAATCCAATGACACATGCTAAACCGCTCAAAAATAAAATCTGAAAATAGAAAAATCTTTCATAAATCTTTTAGGTATAATTTTTAATTTCGTTTTAAGGGCTCGCAAGGTGTTCAAATAGTTCGTCTTGTGGAAAATATTTCTTTTACTGATTTTTTTTTGTGCTTTTAAGATTCGTCTACAATATCATTTTATAATTCATCCATATTGTGCATGAATTTGTAAAATTACTAATATTTTATTGATGTTTGCTTACATTTCCAATTGCTAAAAGTCCTCTGTCGAACAAAAGCAGTACACCAAGAAAGACAAAAGCAATTCCGAAAGAAGCTAGTCCTATTCCAATTTCTGTAATACAAAACATATGATTATCTAGATTTCAGAATTGATCTCAAGCTATTTGGTAAATACTTTGCGTGTCTGTTACTCCGATCATGTTATTCCAAACCTTAATTATCTGATTTTTAGTCTCTTAACTTTATTTCGTATTGTCAACGTTTATTGTATTTCAAAACTGTTGACTTTATTACTAAGATTATTTTATTTCTCTTTAGATTTATATATTCTTATACGTAAAAATGATATTATAAAAAGAAATTTTAACATTTATGTGAATATTTAATTAATTCTTAATTTCCTGCCACAGTTACAACAGGAATTCTATTTGAAATAATTAATTTTAATTTTCTTACATGAAAAAACTTTTTATTTTATATTAGATCAAAATTAGAAAAAAGTATACAAATACGACATCCCAACATAGATGTCATTTTATGGTTACAACAAAAATGTAGAAGACGTGTCAATTGTCAAATTCTTTAAAGGGCAAAATCAAACCATCGGAACGTATAGCGATGATGCGTTCCGTTTTAGAATGGAAATTTTGTAATTTATCTTTTAGCAAAAACATTGAAAAATTATTAAATATTTAATGATTATATAATTTGGAAAATATTCAAAATATATATGTTTGAATTTTTTGCAATTCGCGTTCTGTTAGTTATTTTTATATTCCATCCATCCGTTTTGTAAAATAAAAATCCGCCAACATTATCGTTAACCTTTACCATGATAGTTAGTTTTCATAACATAAACATAACATAAATAGAACAGTCTCAGAAACTCTCTACATAGAATTATACTAGAAATGTTGTATAATAAATAATTATAAAATAATTTATATTTTTAAATTAAAAATTAATTAAAAATAAGGGCACACTACAGCACGAGTATTCCTGAAAACGTAACGTTTTTCCATTCGAATCGAATTTGATTTACGTTCGTTTATAAACGTTCAATTCTAGAAAACGATCGTAAACGTTAAACAGAGTTGCCCTTGTAACCTTAAAAATTAGCTATTTTCACAAATAAATCAGCTGTTAATTGTAATTTTTTTTGTAATTTTTCTTAAAAAAGTCAAAAAATAAATACATTGTTGATTAATAAATCATAGATGTATTCATATTTTGAAATTATATTTGATTTATTAATTAATTCATCATAAAAATACTATAAATTAAAAATGTTCATAGAAATATTTTACGATAGTAATGATTGTGATAATGCCCATGTCTAAAAATATTAAAAAAAAGGAATATTGTTTTGTCGTTGTTAGACCTATATTGTATTAATTTTAATATATGTTTTTTCCATATATTTATATTTTGTATATTTGTGTATAATATACATTAATGTAGTATAAACATAAATAAAAAATTATATTTTTTTTAATTAAAAAATTGTTTGTATGAATAAATTATGAATTTTACAATAACGAATAACGTAAACAAAATAGTTGACGTTAAAAATTTCGATCGAAACGTTAAAAAAATCATTTAGGGAATACATATATCGATTCGATAAAGAATCGTTACGTATTCAGGAATACCAAAATTAAATTTACGTTACGAAATTCATTCGAAACGTTTTCAGGAATACACGTGCAGGATTTTTTAAAAAAAAAATCAATATCATAATATATATTTTTAATTTTTAGCATCTTAAATCATTATAAAAAAATAAAAAAAAATAAAAGAAGAATCTCTGAGACTCTTCAAACAGGACAAGGGTTAAGCAAGAAATTTTCGTTGCATATTTTCAGGCATTATTTTTATGTGTTTAGTTTAACTATCGATTAATAGTTGGCGGGGTTCATAATTAACATTGATTGCTTATTATGGATTAAATTTTTTTTAAGTAAAAAAAGGTTACAAAAATTTGTAACTGTTAATTTGTAACCCACTTTTTTTTGAAAGAATTTACAATATCAATTAATTTTTCAAAAAATATATGAAACTAACTTAATAATATTAGTAGTTAGTAGTTAGTAGATTAGTAGATTCTAAAATTAAAAAATATACAAAAAAAAAATATTTTTTTATCTTTTTTTTGTTGTTGTTGTGAAATAAAAAAAAACTTTTAGAGGTTGCCAACCCTATGTCATTTCTATAGTCAAAATTTTAGAACCATGCGCAGTTTAATTTAAAAATTTCTATTAAGAAAATGGATTATAGGTTAACATTTTTTAAAAAAAAAAAAAAATCCAACATAATATAAAAATTTATTTTTAGTAAAGCGCCGGTCATAATATAATTATTTTCTTCTTTTTTTTTTTGTTTTTTGTTTTTTTTTGCTTATAATTTGACTATGGCATATATATTACATATAAAGAGAAAGTATATAATTTACAATAAATATACACAGTTCTTTTAGAGTTCGTATGCTTGTTACTTCGTAGAAATATTAAATATATATTTTATTTATTTATTTATTTTTTTTTAAATAAATAGTGGACCAATTTAAATATAATATAATAAATTTTTATTTTTTTTAAATAATTATATATATTTTAAACAAAACGGGAACAATTAGTTTTAATAAATAATAAATATATTTATATAATTTTATTAAAAATACATTTTATATATATTATAAATTATAAAAAAAAAATGAAATTAAATAATTTTTTGCGTATACTATTTTTGTTAAAGTAAATAAAAAATTATTACATAAAAAAAATTTATATGTATATAATATACTTATGATATTTAGACATTAAATATATATATTAAAAAAAAAATTTTTTTTTGTATAAAAGATTATATATACAAAAAAAAAATATCAAACAAAAAAAAAATAAAAATATAAACATATCAAAGGTAATCAAATAAATAATATATGTATAACCCAAATAATTTACTTTTAATATTAATTATATAATTTTTTAATTAATTTTTAAATGCACTTTTTCCTTTTTTATATATACTAAATATATTTTTTTTAGTTATCATATGTTTTTTTTTTTAGTTTATTAAATGAAAAATTGAAAAATAGATATAACAAAAAATTAAAAATTTTTTAATAATATTTTTTGTCTACTCTACGCCATTCATTTTTTTTTTTTTAAATATAAAAATTCTTTGTATATATACATATATCTAAAATTAGATTATTATTATCAAAATATATATTATAAAAAACTTTATATTTCGTTTTTATAATATTCATCATGACATATTCCATACTATACTAAACAAAAAAAAAAAAGAACACTATAAAGTATAAAAAATATAATTTGTAATAAAATATTTTAAATAAAAAAAATGTCAACATATTTGATATTTTAAAACATATAGGAAAACATATTACATATAATATGAATATATATCATAAATAAATAATTTGTCTCTTGAGTATTAAAAAAAAAAAATTTTTTTGTCTTTATTTTAAAACAGAAAAAAAAGGAATCATAACAAACAAACAGAAAATGTTACTAAAAAAATATATAAGAGAAATTGTTTTTTTGTGTTAATATATATAATAATAATAAAAGAAAATCGATTGACAGGAAAATTGAAATTGAAATCGAAAGAAAATTAGAATACAACATATTTTTTTTTTTTAAAAAAAAGATAAATTGTTTTTTAAAATGCTTCAATCTAACTAACAAACACGTTCCTTAATTTTTTTAGGTAGATCGTAGATAGTATTATAAAAATTTAAATATTCATGAACTTTTATCATACATACTAAAATAAAACATATTGTATGTTCAGAGTTCTCTGTTCGGTTGTAGCATAAGTGTTTCATTTACATTTCATTTTATATGTATACTGATGTCATATTTTATGATGTGAAATGTGGAGTATTTTTTTTTTTTTTTGAAATTCTATTACTAAAAAAACCAGAGTATTATTAAAAGTGTCCGGATGAAATTGATAATTTTTATTAAAAAATTGATCATCAGAAAAATAATAAGACCATACAAAAAAGACCATACACAAACACAACACTAAATACCATTTTTTTAGTTTGACCATAAAATTAAGAAATTCAAAATTTAGAAAAGTTCTCTCTCTAAAAATTTATTATGAAATTATTTTAATAATTTTTTGAAATTTTTGTTTGTGAAATTTTATAAATACATACATATATTTTCATTTTCATTTTTGTTTTCAATTTATACTCAAATTGAGGTTTATGTTTGTATACCAAAATAATTTCAATTTTTTTAATCATAGAAAACTTTTACTTCGAATTTTTTTTATATTGCAATTTGGAAAATGTGATTTACTTTTGATATGAATTTTTTGAATTTTAACTATGTAAAGTAATATCATCATTGCTAGGATGGGGATATATTAAATATTACTACATTTTACTAACCACCCACAAGGTCATTAAGTACTTCCAAATTATTTAAATCACAGAATAAAAATCTCTTAAATAATAAATTAGAAAATAAATCTAAATTAAGTTTTGTCTTTTGTCTCATTTTATTTTTTTGTGCACTTTATCCGAATTTTTAGTTCTGATATTTTAGTTTGATATCATAATCATCTTTTTTTGTTGTTATCCTTTGTTGTCCTCTGCCATTTATAATTTTTTTTGGTATTAATGATTTTCGAAATGCAAAAATTGTCCAATGTAAAATTTTGTAAATCTGCAATTTTCTCTATAGCATTTCAAAATAAAAAAGAAAACAAAATTATATGAGAAAGTCCTGGCATTATTTTAAAGCATATTCCAAATTACCATATTTTATATATTACCATATCTTAATGTACCATATATGCCGTATATGGTACATTAAAATATTTTACCAAAAAAAAAAACTATAATTTTTTTATCATTCATTCATAATTTTTGGTTTTTTTTTGTTTTTCACCAAATAAAACGTAAACGTTTTAATATAGAAAAGTTGACACGACAAAATTTTCTATATAAACTGCAAATTCAAGTTCTTACCATATCAAAAGGTCAGAATACAAAACTATATAATAGTTTTTTGTTTATTATTATTTTATTTGTTTTTAGATGTCAGCTGAAAATGTTTTAGAATCAACAAATTCAGGATATGGTAGTTCAGAAGAAACAGAAACATTAATTGAAGTAAATCCCACCAAAAATAAATCAGCAATAATATTAAATCGTCAATATAGAAAACCATCAATAAATGGACCAATAACAATAGTAACAACTGCAACAAATAAACCAACATTAATGCGTCAAGAATGTACATCGAAATTTTTAAGTTCAGATAAATTACAGCTTCCAGGAAGTTCAGATGATAGTATTAAAATTGATGAAGAATATGATATTGAATCAAATAATCAACAATTATTATTAAATTCTGATAATATTAGATATAATATAAAAAATGATTTTAAACCAATTATATCTATTTCATGTTCAAATAATGCATCACAACAACAGCAACAACATATTGGTCAAATTCAATCACGTTGTAGAGCATGTAGAAATTGTAGTAGAAGAGCATCAACAACACCAATATCATCATTTCAATATGGTAGATCTAATTCAAAAGAAAGTGTTAAAAGTTCATTTCAAAATAATTTTTGTAATCAACAATTACCACCTGTATTGGTTACATCATCACCAACAAATAATTGTGGTAATGGTGGTGGTGGTGGTAATGGATCACGAATGATAAGACAAAGTTCACAACCAGAAGCAAATAGTGTTATGTGTTGTGGGAATCATTCATGCCAGCATCCAACAACATCAGGTGGTGTTAATACAAATGTATCATTAAAACAATTAAAAGATAATACAGAAGGTATTGCTGGTATTGCAGCTGATTCATTAAGGTTCAATGGAGGAATGACTTCATTTCGTCAGGTATTTCAAATATATATTTTTTGTTTCAAAAATTCTAACATCAAATTTGTACTTATGTATATATTATGTATATGCTATTTATATGTATTGTAATAATATTTGACCGAATGCAACGTTGTTTTTTAAGTAATAATGTGATGTTTAATGACAAAAATTTATAATGTTAATAATATTGCAACCCCCTTTTATGTAAGCATTTTCTGGTTAAATTAGACTTTTTAGACGTAAAGATGATCAAATTAGTCATTTTACTTTTTAAAATAGTCTTTTTTCCTTTTTAAATTGATCTTTTAAAAACGAATTTCTTTTGTGAAGAACTAATTTGAAATTAAATATAAAAAGACTATTTTGAAGTGTAAAAAGACTAATTTGAATTTTTAAAAGACCATCGCTTTTACACATGTAAAAAGTCTAATTTGACCCCGAAAATGCTATAATATTAGAGCTTTCTTTGTTGTGCTGTTGTGTATATAAAAATACTATCCTTATACCTAAAAAGGGTATAGATATAGGAACGGAATAATTTGTATAAACACATTTAATAATGTCAAAATAACCTATAATACTAAATTTTGTATAAGGGCAATCAACCTATATATGTATAATAAAAAGATGATAATGGTTTTGTATAATATAAATAAATACATATATAAAAAGCGTCCTTATCATATACACATGAAAAATATTTAAGTTTATTTTAATTTAAAAGTATGTATATATGCTCATTGCGCCTTTCTCAATTTTTTTTCTTTTCTTTTCTTGTTTTTTTTTTGTTTTGTTGTTATTTTTTTTTTAACGAATATCCTTCGACACTATTTTAGTATATATACAAAAAAATATTTTCGGTATTATTCGGTATATATACTTCCACCCCCGTCCTTATAAAAAACTCATCATGCTCAGTATTACTTTAGCATCCAAAAATGTTGTTTGCAATATTTCGTTTACAAAATATAATAATTAATTAAAAAAGGAGTAAAATTTATTTAATTTATTTTTTGTTTTTTATAAATTTTAAAATTGTAATTTTTGTAAAAAATAAATTTGGAATGCAAGAATATAACAAGTAAATAATAAAAAAAAAATATTTTTAACATTAATTAAATATAAATTTCTTCTAATTTAATAGAAAATATTTAAAATAAAAAATTAATTCTTTATATGCAATTTTTGATATTATTTCTACCGTAGTTTTTGGTTTTTTTTTAGTGGTCGTAAATTCACCATAAAAAAGAAAAATGGCTGAACTCTTTCTTATACACTATGACTATACTATGTATATTGAATTTTATCTATTTATTATTTATGATAAATATGAAATATTTTAAACAAAAAAAAAAAAAATATGTTGTATTTTATTTTTCAATTAAAATTTTCGATGGTATTTTTTTTTGTTTTTTTTTTTAGTATATTTTTGAAATTTAATCGATTTTTTTATTATTATTTTATTTTTTTATATATAATGTACATAAAATATTTTAAATTATATTAAAATATGTAATAAGTTTTTGTCTGTTTTATAAGTGTATTTGTGGGTGGTTGTTTTTTTTTTTTTTGTGTTTGATCGAAGTAGTGTGTGTATAAGTGGTTTTTTTCATCTGCAAAATATGTTTTTTTTTTGTTTTTTTATTTATTTTAATGTCCATATAAGAGTTTGAGAGAAATGAAAAAAAAAACACAAGAAACATAAAATTGCATGGAGAGTATCTTTTTTTAATTAATAAAAAATAAAAATTTATGTAGTTATGTTTTTGTTCTAATGAATTAATTAATTATTTAAAAAAGTATGTATAATAAAAATTTAATAATATGTAAATATATATGTAATTATAATAATATTTATGTGATTGGCATAACAAAAAAAAAATTATGCAAAAAAAAAAAATAAGCGGCAAAACATTATTTATACCTTTATGCTTTCTTTATGTGTAAAAAAAGTGCAAAAAAAAAAAAATTAAAATATAATAATCTGAAAAATTTTAATTAATTATAAAATTTTATGTTAAATTAAATTTTCTAGTTACGAAAAAATTTGTTATCTATCTATATAGTTATAAAAATGTTTTTAAATCGCATAATATCTTATCTAAATTCAACTCCCTTGAAATAAATATAAAAAACTATATGCTATCGATTTATTTTCAAAAAAGAAGTATAAAAAAATTGTATATTAAAAATATTTTATTAATCAACTGCGATATATAGCTATATATACTTTTTTTTCTAACTATTTTATACTTAAAATAATGAATCAATGTGATAGTAAAAAATAAATATTTATATAGTACATTATTATATTGTACATAATATTACATATAAATATATCTATAAATAAAAATTTATATGTCTCCCTAAAGTTATATATATATAAAATATAGAACGTGGGTCAAAAAATATTATATATATATATATATTAGCTTTTTTGTTTAAAATTTAACTATGTACATACGCGTATATATAAAAAATATAAATATAGCTAATTTTTGTTTGACCTCTGGATCGATTTTTAATATACTATACTTAAATTTTTATATGTACATCAGATAACAATTTTTTTTATCATCATTAATAAATAATATATATTTATGCACACACAAAAAAAAATGATTAAAATATTAATCAAAGTTTTTTTTTTTGTTCCCGAAAAATAATTGATCCAAAAAAAGCTCAGACGTAATGCAATTTTGTTTTTTATATATAAGAGACTATCGTCGTTGTATATAGAAACAAAGAACAAAAAAAAAACCTCCCTTCAAAAATATATAAAAGTTTTCATTTAAGAGAAAATCGTATTACCATTCCAGCCAGGAGCAGAAAAAATGCAGAATTAAAAAAATTTTTGTTCATAAAAAAATAAGTTTTCCTCATTTATGTAAATATCAAAAATTATTAAAATTATTGTAGAGATAAGAAAAAATTTCATATATAAATTATTTAATAATGATAATAATTAAAATTTTAATATGTAATTCAAAATGCTATAAAAAAATTACACATATAAATATAAAAGCTTTTTTTAATAATTTATTGTTCATAAAAATATTAAATTAAAAATGAGTATAAAATTCGTTTCTAAAAAAATATTATAATAGAAAGTTTTTGAAAAAAAAAGGAATTTCAATTTAGATAAAAATATATAATAAAAGACCCCGAAGAGAATTAATGTTGAGTGGTGATAACAACAACAACAACAAAAACATATGAACAAATAATAAACTTTAAATATCAAACAACCAAAAAAAAAAAAACAAAAAAATGTTGAACAAATAAAGTTTTATACAGAATTTTCCTACATATTTTTTGTTACATAAAATTTGAATGTAAATAATAATCCTTAAAAAATTTTCATGTACATAAATTTTTGGACACATTTCTATTTTTACTATAGAAAAGTAAAAAAGGAGAATTATATATATTTTAGTTAGTGGACTAGAGAATAACTAATTTTAATTTCATTTTTCATTAGTCTAAATATAAAATTCAATGATTATATGACATAATAAATTTAAAGTTAAAAACTGAATTTTTATTAGAATTTATATAATAAATTTTATATTTGTTGTCCTAAAATTTAAAAATATTTAATTTTGTGTTTTTTGTTTTCTTCTGTATATATAGTTACGGAAGCCCGTTTCAACTATTTCTATACCTGGTTCGATGAAAGCTTCTTTTACTAGTAATAGAGACCAAACAATTTTATGCAACGAAGAAGCCGGAGTAGCTCTAGTGGGAGTTCACTCTGAATATCCCAGGTAAAATAAATTTTAAATTTTTTATTATGTATATTATTTTATGTAAATATTTTTTAAAAAAATATAAAGGTTCATGGAAGAACGTGGAATTGGTGGTTCTAAAGTTCCAGGAAATTCGTCTATTGGTGCAACAAAACATAAACCAAATGTCGGCTATCGTTTAGGCCGTCGAAAAGCCTTATTTGAAAAAAGAAAACGTATTAGTGACTACGCTTTAGTAATGGGAATGTTCGGTATAATTGTTATGGTAATCGAAAATGAATTGAGTAGTGCTGGAGTTTATACTAAAGTAATTTTTTCTTTTAAATTTAAATATAAATTTATAGTATATAAAATTATCATATTTTAATTTTGCATATAGGCTTCATTTTACTCAACAGCCTTAAAAACTTTAATATCTGTTTCGACTGTGATCCTTTTAGGTCTTATAGTGGCTTATCATGGTTTAGAAGTACAGGTATATACATATTTTATTTATATAATAATTTAGATCATAAAATTTGAAATTATTAATATAATATAACTTCAAATATGTATATTTATAGTTATTTATGATAGATAATTGTGCTGATGATTGGAGAATTGCAATGACATGGCAACGAATTAGTCAAATTAGTTTAGAACTATTGATTTGTGCTGTACATCCAATACCCGGTGAATATTATTTTTTATGGACAACAAAATTAGCAAATAAAAATAAATCTATTGGAATTGAAAATGTTCCATATGATGTGGCACTATCATTACCAATGTTCCTTCGACTATATCTTATTTGTCGTGTAATGTTATTACATTCAAAATTATTTACAGATGCATCATCACGTAGTATAGGTGCACTAAATAGAATAAACTTTAATACTAGGTAATTTAAAATTAATAAATTAAATATAAAATTTTATTTTTATGTAATATACATAAATTTGTGCATAATTTCTTTCATCAAAAAAATTAGAAAAAGTAAAATTCTTTTTTTTTCGCCTTTTTTTTTAGATTTGTTTTAAAAACTCTTATGACAATTTGTCCAGGAACCGTTTTACTCGTATTTATGGTATCACTCTGGATAATTGCATCATGGACTTTGAGACAATGTGAAAGGTAAATAAATAAAAAGATATATATATTTATTTTTTTTGATTTTAGTAAACGAAAAATACAAAAAATTCATTTAGCAAAAAATTATAATTTTAAAATTTATAACAAAAAATCATGCATGTAGGTTAAATTTATGTTTTTTATTTGCAAATAAATGTTTCATTAAAATTGGTAGCTACAAAATTATTTAAAAAAAAAACCATAAAATTGATTTAAACAAAAAAGCAATTTATTTTTTCATATATTCAAAAACACTAATAAAAAACATTAAGGTAAACATCATAAGTTTAATGAAGATTAGTTGAGTAAAATGAAAATTGGTTTAAGTCATTCTGCAAATTTTCTAGTTCTACACTTTCGAGTTATAGAACTTTACAAGAGAATTTTTGTTTTCTAGACTCCTACGATATTCATTTTGGCAATCATTATTTTAATTAAGCCAATTTTAAGCAAATTTTAAGGCAATTTTAAGTCAATTTTTTTTTGGCTACTCCGTAACTCGAATAGTATAGAAAATACCATATACTAATTTAAACAAATTCGAATAATTTCAACAATTTTGAAAATTTTGGTGACGTAAAATAAGGCCATACGGCATTATTTCAGTTTCGGTTCTCGCAATTTGTGGCATTCTTTCGCATTGTTAAAGTGATTAAAAAAACCACAAACTAAACTCTGTGTTAAAGCTACAATTTAAAATGAAATATAATACTTACTCAAAATGGAATGTTTGAATGAAAATATTTATGGCATTAATTCACTTTTTGGCGTTAATTCGCTTTACTTTTTGGCATTATTTCACTTTGGGAAAGTGAACGTTTACACTAACGTTTAAATTTAAAGCATTATATAATATAATGCCATATATGGCATTATTTCGCATAGCCTTATTTCACGTCACCAAACATTTCTGGGGGAATATCTGATCTTTTGATCGAAAATAATTAAATTTCTCTGTGCAGATGCAGATAAAATAAAAAGGAACCATACAAATATTTCAATTTTATACAATTTTCATAGGTTTAAATTTATCCTTTTCACATTTCTAAATTTCTGAGCATGGATTAAATCCATGCTAAGAATTCATTTTAATCACAGAAAAATGCTATACAATTCGCTTTTGGTATATATAAATATACAAGCTACAAAAACCATTTAATAATTAATTCAACCATTTACACATTTAAAAAATAATTTTTAATAGCTCTTAAAAATTTATATAATTTAATTTATTTATTTTCTTATTTTTTAGAGCTTTTTTTTCTTTAACAAAATCAAATACAAAAAAATTTAAATACATAAAATTTTTGTTTAAAAAAATATTTTTTTACTATAAAAGAATAATATAAATTATCATAGAATCTACATAAAACATATATAACATTGGGTAGAAATAATATTTATATAAAAAAAATTTCATTTTCACATATATATTTATACATTTATATATAAATTACATAATTTTTTTTTTGTTTAATTTTGAATCAAGAAATAATGCAAAAAAAAAATGTAATTTCAAAAAAAAATAATAATAAAAAAAATTGCATCTAAAATATTATTTGAATGTTTATTATATACCATATATATATTATGCTATGTAAGTATGTTGATGTATAAAAAATGCTTTATATATATATAAAAAATTATATAATATAAATATAAAAATAAATAAATTCGCAATTATGATATTTGCGCTTGAAAAACATGGATTAAAAAAATTCTCGTAACCAAAAATAAAATAAAAAAATAAATAATATTATTGAGAAAAAAGCATTTTCCAAATATAAAAAATGGAGTTTAGCCAAATATACGTGCTCCAATCAGTGTTATGTTTTATAGTTAATTATTTATTTTATATATAAATATATATATATAAAAATATAATTAAAATTATGTATATATATTTATATATATAAGAAATTTTATGCAAAAAGAAAAAAAGCGGAAACATAAAAGAAAAATCGTATATAAGTATGTTATACAATGTTGTAAATATAATAATCTGCACCCAAAACTGTTGGAATATGAAAAAAGAAAATTAATATTAATTAAATTAATTAATTAATTTTTTTTTTTTTTGCTTAAAAACTTTTTTTTAGCATGTTGTAGGTTAAATATAGATTTATATAAATGTTAAATGAATAAATTTCAGTTATATAATTCAAAAATTATTAAAATTCAAAAATTTCACTTTAATTTAAAACAGTTGAAAAATTTGATATTTTGTGAAAAATTTTTATTTGGTATAAAATTACAAAATTTATAAATACATATATAGAATTTATGTAAATCTCATTTTTTTTACAACATTTTACAATTAAAATTTGAATTTAGCTTTTCTGTACATAAAAGTTATTTACATAATTTATTAATAGGCAAAAATTATTTTCAAACAAAAAAACCTATATAAAAATTTTATATTTATGTACACAATCAAAAAATTTATTAGCAGCCGAAAAATTTAAAGAGTGAATCCAAAAAAAATTCAAAAATGAAGCTTTAAATTATTATTTTTATCTTTCACAAAACATTCAAAAAAGAAAAAAAAAACCGAGCTGCACCATAGAAAATGTACATTAATTTTATTTTATTTTTTACTAATTAATTTTTGATAATTAATTAAAAATTACGAAAATTATATATTGTGCAAAATATTCAAATTGCACAGTGTTGTTACATTTCATTTGTACATTTTATTTTTTTTCAAATGTTATAAACATAAATTGTGTACCTGCTTATATTAAATTATAGCCAAATATAATTAACTACACCAGGACACTATTATTATAACATTGTATATTATAATTATAGTTATTTCATTAAAGTAGAATTAAAATTTCAAAAAAAATACTTAAAATTGTTGCAAAAATTTAGTTTTGTTTTTGCTATAATTTGATTTTACATTTTTCTCTGGTACTTCAAATGTAATTTTATATTATTATACCTACGACAAAATCATTTTTCATGTTTCAAAAGTTCTTTAAAAAAATGTGTAAAATTAATTCAAAAAATACTTTTTTTTTGTAAGTAAGTTTTTACTCAGCTTTGTAATTGAAGTAAACAAAATTTTGTTATAGTCTGTTTTTTTATTATTTTAGCTAAAAAAAAAATTACACAAAAAATTTCACTGAAAACAAATTCAATAGTTAAATTTTTTTTTTAGATTTGTTGCTCAAAAAGGATTTATATACATTTAATTTTTATCTTGTTTCGGTTGTAGTAATTTTTTGTATGTCCTTTTATTGTCCATACGAAAAGCTTTTTTTTTTATACCATTAATTTTATTTTATTTCGATGAGAAAATACGAAATATTTTTAAATATAACCATTAAAAAAAAACATATTAACGCCAAGCTATTTTTTTTTCCTTATTGAACAAATTTTTTTTTGCAACCATATTTTGTATACCAAAATTCTCGTTTTTTAATTTTACTTTTGCTTCTAATAATTTATTTAGTTTATTTTAAAATTCATTTTCATTAATTTAGATCCATTTTTTTTTTTCAAAAATTTTTTTATAATAATAATTTTTATATAAAAAATAGAAAATTTCAATTGAAAATTATAATTTGTAAATAAATTAAATTATGATCCCCAAAAATATTTTAATCTTATGAAATTCTTTTGAAAAATTTCAAAGCTTTTAAGCTTTTCAAATAGAACACATTACACACAAATCAAAACAGAGCAAAAAGTTTTTTGATATAGTTTTTTCTTGTTGCCGGAAAATTTCAAAAAAATTTGCCGGAAAATTTCAAAAAAAATTTTTTTTTCCCAAAATTTTTGCAGGAAAATTTTCGTAATTGTGATTCCAGATATTTTTACTATTAAATATTACTATAATTTATAAATTTATTTGATAATTTCTTTTAAATCTATTTAATTCCGTCCAATATGGTTTATCATTTAATTTAATTTTTCTATTTTAAAATTAGTAAATTTAAATCTTAAATTATTACATCTCTTGTTGCGAAATTGTAATATTGACAAAATAGTATTATATACCTAAAATAGTATAATTAAAAAAAATGGAATCAAAAAAAAATTAAACGACACAAAAAATTTTATTTTAATTTTTTTTTTTTTCGAATTATTTGTTTGTTCACTCTTTCACCATCTTATAAAAGGTTCCATGATGAGGAGCACGCGAATTTGCTAAACTCTATGTGGCTAACAGCCATCACCTTTTTATGTGTGGGTTATGGCGATATTGTACCAAATACCTATTGCGGCCGAGGCATAACCCTAACATGTGGTATGGTGGTAAGTAACGATAAATCATAAAAAAAAAAAAAATTAATCAAAAAACAATTAAATTATACATATATAAATTACAAAAAAAAATTATGACATCGTAAATGGTTTATTATATATGTTTTATAATTATATATATATATATAATGGTTAGGAGATTTTTAATCCATGTATATTCCAACTTCCTTTACAAAAACAACAACAACAACAACAAAAATTCCCCTTATAAAAACAAAAAAAAAAAAAAATTTTTTTTTGTGTCCACAAAAATCAAATCAAATCAAAAAAACAATGTGTCTAAAATAGGTTCCATGACGAAGAACATGCAAATCTATTAAATGCTATGTGGCTTATAGCAATAACATTTTTAAGTGTTGGATTTGGTGATATAGTTCCAAATACATACTGTGGCAGAGGTATTGCTGTCAGCACAGGAATTATGGTGAGTTTATGGAACCAGAAAAATAAAATAATAAAAAAAAAAAAACACTTCATAAGTAAATAATAATATAAAAAAATACTAAACGTTATATAAAAATCTAAAAATACTAAAAATATTCTCTATAAAAATTAATTATACTTATGTTACACGTTGTTCTTTTTCGATATAAAAAAAAAATTATACAAAAATTATATATATTAATCCTATAAAACCTGAATCTTATATTTCCTATAAAAACTTATAATTTTTTTTTTTACCTAATATTTTTTCTATAAAATTATTTTTTCTGTTTTTGAAATTTTTAAAATATACACAAATTAAAAAAAAAAATTATTGAAAAATTTAAGTAATTTAATATTTAGGGGGCAGGATGTACAGCATTACTAGTTGCAGTTGTATCACGTAAATTAGAATTAACTAGAGCAGAAAAGCATGTACATAATTTTATGATGGACACACAATTAACAAAGAGGGTAAATTTTATAAATTTATCTTATCTTATTTTAGATTAATTAAGATTAAAATTAAATTATTACTTTATAGTGATTGATATATTTTAAAACTATATAAATTTTATACCATTATTATTATTTTTACTAGTTAAAAAATGCCGCAGCCAATGTTCTACGTGAAACATGGCTAATTTATAAACATACAAGACTGGTAAAGAGAGTAAATCCAGGCCGAGTACGCACACATCAAAGAAAATTTTTGCTTGCAATATATGCGTAAGTGAACTATTTTATAATTTAAATTACAAATTGTGGATAGTATAAGAAGCATAATTTTAAATTTTCAAACATATTTTATCGTTTTTTAGATTGCGAAAAGTTAAAATGGACCAAAGAAAACTTATGGATAATGCCAATACAATTACCGATATGGCCAAAGTAAGTTTGATTTTTTTTTATACTTGGCTAATATGAGATTGGAGTATGAATGTGAAACAAATCTCTCATGCATGTGATTTATGATTTATGAACTTTTAACATAATTATTTTTGTAAGCTAATAATTTTTCATTTTCATATTTTTTTTTAACAGACACAAAACACTGTCTATGAAATAATATCTGATATGTCGACACGACAAGATAGCATAGATGAACGCCTTTCAAGTTTAGAAGACAAATTACAAGCTATGCAGGTAAATAATTAATATTTTTTTCTTAATTTTCGATTTATAAAACTTAAATCATTATTATTTAAGGATCATTTTGAATCAATTCCTGAAATTATATTGAGATGTTTAAGTCAACATCAAGAAAGACTCGAACAAAGAAGAAATTTCTTACATCCTGATGCTGCTGTTATAACAACTCAATCGTCACAGCCACAAATCCTAAACACTCCACTCATTTTTCCGCATTCAAGGTGTATAATCATTTATATACAGATTGTTTTTTTTCTTTTAATTTTATTTAATTGTAATTTGTCTTTTTTATATAGAAGTGTCCCTGCAGCTGGCGCAATGTCATACCAATGGCCTACAAGCCCTATTTTACCACCAGTATCCAGCAGAACTCCACATTTAGTGCCTGATACTCTAATCTCATCAAACGGAACAAGCCAAATAAGCGCCTCATTTTCAAATAAAGTGCATAGCTGAATCGATTAGAAAATTTTAGAATTTACACAAAAAAAAAATTATAAAAAAAAACGAGATGATACGACATTTTATTTGGATAACAAAGAAGAAAACATTGTTTCTATTTTAGTTGTTGTTGTTATGTATTAATATTTTGTTATTTAATAAAGTAAAGAAGTTTTGATTACTTTTATCGAATTAAATAAATCATCTATGTAAAATTTTGTATATGAGAAAATTGAATTGTCTTAAAGAAATGACCAAAACAAAAAATATGTTATTTTAAATCATTTCTCTCCAAAAAAAAAATCACCAACTGAAAAAAACTCAGTCTCAGAAATTGAGTGGTTTTTTTATATTAGTTGAAATTTTTTTGAGCCACCCAGTTTTATAATTAGGAAGATTTGTACTAATAAGGAAAATATAGTGAACATAACAATTTTTTTAGTCAGATAATTTAAAAAATCATAAATTTTAAACATACAATTTATTGTATGATGTGAACATATTTATTATTTTTTACTTATTTACACATATTTAAATCCTAATATTATTTGGTATAAAAAATAGCACATTCCGAAAATACAATATAACAAACAAAGTTTATAAATAATGTTTCTATTATTTTTGTGGTTGTTGTAAATTAAGAACAAACTAAGCACAGCATTTTGAAGTTGTGCTGTTTTCTAATGGCGTAACTTCTTCATCAGCAACAATTAATGAATTTGAAGATGGTAAAATATTATTTGAATTTCCACCTATAATATTTTGGTTTTTCTTGTTGTCATTTGTAATCATCTATATATTTTAAATTATATAATTTATATATATTATAATTGAATTCAAAAATTGGATGATAAAAATTATTATGTACTTACATCTTTTGTTAATTCTGAAAAAAGTTCTTCTATGCCAACATTTTCTTTTGCAGATGTTTCAAAATATTTGGCACCAACATCTTCAGAATATCTAAAATGATTATTTTTGATTAGTAATGAAATTTTTATTAATAATTCAATAATTTCCATTAAAGAATTTCTTTTACCTTCTTCCTTCTTCAACTGTAACATTTCTACTATTATCTAAATCAATTTTATTAGCTGCAATTGCAATTACTACTTCTGGTCCTAACATCTTCTTTAATTCTTTAACCCAATTTTTTACCTGAAAATTTTTTTTTGAGTGTTAATTATTCTTATAATACACAGTTATTTGAAATTGAATTTTAAGATACAATAAATATTTATTGAGCAAAAATTATTTAAATGTATCATAATGTAGTTTATAAATTTTAATTTGAAATTGCGAAATTTTCTTATTTCGCAATATTAATAATTTATTAGCCAAATAAATAAGATATGTATTTAAATGTAAACAATAAACAAGATAAATTAATTTTGAAATTATTATTTACTGAAGATAAAATAATTGAAATAAAATGAATATACTTGCCTTCTGGAAAGAGTCTACATCGGTTATGTCATAGACTAAAATAGCACCATTTGAAGATCGGTAATATATTGGACCCAGTGCATGGAACCTATAATTATTAGGAACAGTAATTAATAAATCATGATGCAAAATGAAAAACTGATTAATTAATTAATTTTGATTAATTAATACCTTTCTTGTCCAGCTGTATCCCATATATTAAGATTAATTCGTTTCTCATTTACATGGATTGTTTTTGAGAGAAACGATGCCTGAAATTAACAAAATTTCAGTAAGCTGAACTAATTTCAAATTTAATTTATAAACAAAAATATTTCATTAAAAATAGTATACAGTATAAATAATAATAGGAGTACTTAATAACAAAAATAATTAGATTAATTATTTATCTAGTACTTTAGTCTTATCTACCTGAAGTGTACTAATATGTTTTGATTGAAATTTATCTTCAACATATCGGAGAACAATAGAAGTCTTTCCTACACAACCTTCTCCCAATAACACAACTTTAAAATTATGTACTTTCGAATCTAAATTCATTATAATTTTGCAGCTTTATTATAATTTAAAATAGTTATCGCATATTTGAAATGGAACTATCTAAATTAATAATTAATAGAAATATTAAAAAAAAACTTTAAGATTTAAAACTTATTATATTTTTATCAATAATATAATATTGTAATTCCACTTTAATATTCCACAATTTCTAAACACACTTTCTTCTTCATCGATTCTAACTTTGACAAGCAAATTATAAGATAACATATTTTGCCTCCCGGATAATTATACTGACATGATACTGTAATGTTCGGAGGGCACTGTACTATTGTAAAGGCTGTGTTGTTCACACGAGTTACGTTTTTTTTTCTTATTTTAAACAAAGTTTATAGAATTTACTAATTTTATAAAATAGATTTATTGCTTCACTCCTCAACCTCAACTTTAATGCTGTAAATACCAATGGGTATAAGGGTCTGAGGTTTGTAAAATTAGTTTAACACACTAACGACCAACGAAACTTTACTAATTCACGACTATACATAAAACAGACGATAACGATTAGAATTTTTATCTTTCACTTAATGCACAAATAACAATTTAAATATCAAATAATTAGAGATTTATGAAAGTAGATGAAACAGTTTTCTAGCTTTGCACTGTTCAAAACTCTGTAACTTTATAATTCTATTAGATTTCACTCATTTTTCTAAACAAGAAATTCATATTTTTTAAATATTTCGAAATAGTAACTGAAATTGTGAAATAACTAATTTTATAAAATAGATTTATTGTTTCACTCCTCAAATTTAATGCTGAGGAAAATTCACCAATCACGTTAATATAAATGCCAATGGATGGTAGGTTTGATGTTTGTTAAATTAGTAAAGTTAGGAAATGATCCTAAATTATAAACACAGTTTCTACACACTAACAAATTTAATTTTGAAATATGATAATTAATTTAAAAATTTTAAAGTTTATTCGAAATTTTTTATTTTAAAATTCTCTTCTATATTTTCATCTTTGCGTACCATTATTTTATAGTCCTTAAGCAATAACCTCGTCGTGTTGCTTTCTGAAGTTTTTGATTTCGGAGAATTATATATGTATATACATATATTTGTAATTATCTCTTAACTGGAACTAAAAGAAAAATTTAAAATGTAGGTATTAGAAAATATGAAAGTTCCTTCAATATTTTGTAAAAAAAATTATGAAATATTTTTTTAAAAAATATGCAAAAATCATTAAATTTTAATTGAAATTATTATTAAAATTTACAAACACTAAAAAAATTATTTGAAAAATATTCAAAACATTAAAAAAAAATAATTGAGAAAAATTACTTTGAACAAAATGGCTGCTAGATATAAGAATCATCTAATAAATTTTCATTACACTCCATTTGAATTATAATTTTATATTAATGTCCTCACAAATTTTATTAATGTTCATTATAATGTAATCACATACGTTAATTTTAATTATTATTCTGAATGTTTAAACTTACAAAAATTATGAAATGAAAAACGAACGCGTTTTACAAATATTAATTTTATTATTAGTATTTAAATTTAATTATTTTTTAAAGTAATAAGAAAAAAAATTTTTTTACAGAGACGAAAAATATATTCTTTCATTAATTTTAACACACAGCACACGTCTTTTAACTACTCAACGACAAGATCCTAATTAAAATTGAAGATGTAGAGAGAAAATAATTAATAAAAAAATTAACCCGGAACCGGAAATAATAGATTGTTTTCTATTGGTCAAAATATTGGGCGCAAAATTCTTTTATGAATTTTAATTTTTAATGTTATTATATTAATTAATTTTTATATTTACGAAAATTAATTATTTTTATATTAGACATAAAGCTATTAAATTTTAATAGCTTTTAGTGGTACATTCTTGGGTCAAAAATTTCTCTAAATCGAAAATCCTTATACTTAGGTTTAAATTATGAAGTGAAATTTAGCAGGTGATCTGGGATATCTAAGAAATTTCGAAATTTACAATTAAATATTGTCTTGGTCACTTGGTCTACTTTTGGTTAAAAAAAGATAATTAGTGTTGATAATATTCAGGACTGAAATAACGAAAGAAATAATTAAATTTGATAATATTCAGGACTGAAATAACGAAAGAAAAATATATATTTAGTTTATATGTTTCTGGTTAAACATTTCTAGTATTGGAACTTTAGATTCTTAAATTGAAAAATCATTTAATTTTGTAAAATATATTTATTCTATTATAGCTACACATTTTAGTTATTCTAAAATTTTTATTTAAATGTCAAATACTATTATTTAAAAAAAAAATCCTTATAAATTATAATTCATTTAAGCACACAGTTCTAAGTATGACATCAACAACACTATATGGATCACAATTTGAACTCGGGCGTCTGTCTTCTAAATAACCTTTTCCATCATCGGATACACCCCGAGGAATACGAATAGAAGCACCACGATTTGCTACACCAGCACTAAAATCATTTATTGAACTTGTTTCATGTTTTCCAGTTAATCGTCGTGCATTATCTCTTCCTTGATTTGGATCATATGCTCTAATATGTTTGTCATGACATTTAGATAATTTTTGAATAGCTTGTTCGATTTCTCTGTAAAGGAAATAATATTATTGTTATGAGAAAGAGGAAAGTTATATATAATTTTTTTTTAAAAAATGTTTCTAAATTAACATTAAATATTTTGTCGTTTAGTATATATTTAAAATTTTGATATACAATTAAGATGATTCTTATTACTATAACATCAATATCCAATATTATGACCTTACCCTATTCCACCATCCTGTCTCATTTTTTTAGTAGAGAAATTACAGTGAGCACCAGCACCATTCCAGTCACCAGGAATTGGTTTTGGGTCTAAGGTAGCGACAATCTGTAATGATCATTTAAATATGAAATATATTTCTTTAATATTGCAATAATTAATTAAATTAATATAAATATGAGCTATAGGTAAATAATTAATATAGAATGATAACAGATGTATTCCAGTAACCATAATATCATTACTTGTAAAACTGTACTATTCAAAAATGATAAATTAATTAGAATATTATCTTGCTCTTACTTACACCAAATTCTTCAGCAATTCTATGTAATAGGAATCTTGACATCCAAAGGTCATCTCCTACTTCAATCCCAACACAAGGTCCAACTTGATATTCCCACTAAATTGAAAATAAAACAAATTATAGAATTTTTTTAACCAATATAAAGAACTCTAAACTAATAAGTATTTATTTTTTTTACCTGAGCTGGCATTACTTCGGCATTTGTTCCAGATATTTTAATTCCAGCATAGAGACAAGCCCGATAATGAGCATCTATAACATCTCTTGCATAAACCTAAAACCATTAATCAAATATATAATTTTAATTTACACAATTTCAATATTAATTATAGTATATACCTTATCTGCACCAACTCCACAATAATATGGACCTTGGGGTCCTGGGAAACCATTTTTTGGCCAACCCAATGGATGACCATCAATATCTAAGAATGTATATTCTTGTTCAATACCAAACCATGGTTCCTCGTGATTACATTGTTTTGCACTATCCAAACATGATTTACGTTTATTACTTCCAGTTGGTCTTCCATCAAATGTATATGTATCACACATTACAAGAATATTATTTCCTCTACGAAAAGGATCTTTATATATTGCAACTGGATGCAAATATGTATCAGAATTTGATCCTTCAGCTTGATAAGTAGAACTGCCATCGTAATTCCAAATTGGTAAATCTAAAAAAACGGAATCATTCATTAATTAGAATATTAAATAATTGAAGTATATTAGATATAAATAAATTACTATGTGCAAATCTTTATATTAATTATTTTGTGGAAATAAGGATAAGTTAGGAGAGTGTAGCAAAAATAAATAAATAAATTTGTTATACCTTTTGCAGTCTTTGGTATAAAATTTAATGTTCTATCTTTACACCGAACATTTTGGCCAGTACCATCAATCCATATATAAGTAGCTTGTACAACATTGTCTGGCAATGGTAAATCCATATAACGATTTAAAATTGTTTTATTTAAATGTGCATTTGGTGATTCTTCAAGAGTTTTTGCCATCTTGTAAAATAAAATTTTACGATATTTATTATAATTCAAAAATTTTAAGATATTTATTATATAAAATTTACGATAATGAAATTTTTTTATAGTTATAAAAATTAAATTATTAAATCTGTGAAAAAAATATATTCTTTGATATATTGAATAAATTTTATATTAAATTCTTATGAAAATATCGAAAACCTATAATTTTAATTTCCTTAATAAATCAGGTCAAGAAAATATTATAATAATCAGTCTATTTTTATATATTTTTAATTTAATTTATTATTTATTAATTAATTATTAATGATTTATTAGATTTATTTGCCAATTAATTACATCATTTAGTAACTAAATTTATTATTATTATGAAAAATTAATATTAAAATATTATTCAAATTCAAATTTATATGCTATATATTTAAATTTACTTATATTTAAATTTGATATGAAATTAATATAAATTAAAACTGAGAAATATATTAATTAACTGATTTATATTTTTAAATTTTACAATAATTTGGAAAAAGAGCACAATAATTTTTATATGTAATCACCCTTTATAATAAGTTGCTAAATGCAATATATATAATATTAGATTACACACTTTTGGATGTGATAAATGATGAAATTATGTTTTATAGATTCCAGCAAAGATATTTTTGTAACTAATTCAAAATATCTAAATTCTTTTTTATTTATATATAAAAAAAAAAATAATTAAATGATATATTTTTTTTAGCTACTACTATATGCTCGGATTGAATAAACGACAATTTATTATGATTATTTTTGATATATTTAGAATATATATATACAGATTGAACAATGTCACTTTAGCTCAAATGTAATTTAATAGAAGTCACCTCACAAATCTATAAAAAGCTAAAATGAAATTATTCTACCTAAAAAACAATTGCTTAATATTTATTATTTATTATTTTTATAAAGTTTTATAAATAAGTATATATAGAGATATTATACATAAATGATTCTAATTCTAGTATACTATAATATAAACTTTATAAAAACTTGGCGGTTAGTTACGGTAGTAAGTCATGGATATTATTGAACAGTCAGAATAAGGAATTTAATTGTTTGATATTATTACAATTATTATGTAAAACAAAATTAAAACAAAACTAAACTTGACGGTTTATTAAATTTTTATTTACAGGTGGATAATCTCAAAAATTATGTAATTTTTTATATTGATGTTTTATTTTTATACTATAATTTATTAATTATTTCATTTTTTTCATATATTTAATGATTTTAATGAACATGTTTTTTTCGAGATTTTTAAAAAACTTTTTGAAATAAAAAAAAAAAACAAAACAAAACAAAATTAAAGTAAATTTTGTGAAATTATTATGCATTTAACTTAGCATATGTTTTCTGAATTTATATATTACTACACCTTAGCAATATATATTTTTGATATATACTAGTAGAGTAATTTTCGAGACAGAAATTCTCGAGTACAATCTATACTAGAGTAGCGCATTAATATGCTATTAATGCACTCTAAAATAAAGTAATAAAAGAATATACATTTATTTAACCTTTCACTTTCATGCATTATGTTAAGTATCTAAAAAATAATGAACAATTTAAAGATCTTTAACACTTTTAGAAAAAAATAATTTTTTGATTTCCTCTCCCTGAAAATTGTGCATATTATATAGGAAAACTTTGAACTATACGTAATATATTTTCATTTATATATTTGCTTTTCTTATTTATAGTATTTTCATATATAAATAAGCTACTATACATATAATTATAATAAATGTAAATTGATGCTGACTTTTACAATAATAACAACTGGAAAAAACATTATTATAGAGAGTTGGAAAAAAAATTCGAAACTAGTTAGAATTGGAAAATTAAAACTGTTTTTAGTATATGGTATATGGTATATTAATTCCGCACTGTAATAATTGAAATAATTAATTATTGCATCATAAATGCAGTGTCCGCATATATTTAAATATGATTAATATTCTATTAGTTATAGAATAATTTTTCGTATATTTATAATTACGTGTGTATTATTGACTTGAGAGTGTTACAAATTTTTTTCGAATTTGTACCTAAAATATAGATCTATAAATTCAATTATTAGAAGAACACTAAATTAGTATATTATGTAATATTTACATATATATAAATTGTTTACATATACGAACAATAAAATAATTAAATTACTTAAATTAAGTAGTAAAATTAAATAAATAATGAAAAAAGTATACTTTACAGACGAAGACGAAGACGAAGTGAACTTATACATAATTTTAACTGAGCAAAAAAAATTTTTAACTGTGCAAATAATTTGAACTGTGCAAATTTAAAAGATATTATAATTATCATACAGTTTTTTGTGTGATTCATTTTAATGGAATATCTTCCGCTGAGAAATTATATACCTGGCCATTAATTGAACGATATTATGCCATTAATTGAACGATATTATGGGTAAAACTCTTTATGAAACTGATAAAGTAAGAAAAGGCAACTATTCATTTCACTGAACTCAGTTTTATATAGCTCTCCTCCGCCATTTTTCAATATATTCCATTCCATCAACTATATAAAAAATATAATTTAAATAAATAAATATACAAATTTATATTTTTCTCATTTATTCAATCGAAAACACAAAAAAAAAAATTCACATTATAATTTAAATTTTTTTTTGATTATTTTTGTATTAACTATAAATAATTATGTAGTATGACTATATAAAATATGGTGTATCAGTATCAGTGCAATTTCAATTTTTTTATCATCATATCTTTCCTTCTTGAAGTAAGATTTTATAAGTAAAATTTTAACTCCTACTCTCCAGGACATTGGATTTAAAAAAATGTTCAATGATTAAATTTTATTTTTTACTAAAAAAAATGATTTTTTTTTGTTTGTTGTTTTTTTTTAGACTGTAACCGAAAATTATTAAATATGCTAAAAAATTTATTTCTATATATTTAAAGAATTTCTATAATGCTAGTATGACGACGGTAAGTACAAATTACTAGGAGTTTCATCTGGTCTGAATGGAGGTAAATATAAAGGTCTGTAAAAAATATTTATAAAAAATAAATTAGAAATAATTATTTAAATGATTTTTTTTTGTTATATTTACGATCCATCAGGAGCATTATATTCATATCCATCTTCTGCAGCATTATGTGTATCTGGTTTAGGTTTATTATAACTATAATCATCACCAATTTGACCATTTCCACGATCATTTAGATTTTGATTTAAAAATTGAAATCCTTTATTTCCAATTGCATCTACTATTATTCTAAAATTGAAAATGAAAACATAAAAACATAAAATTTGATATAATTTTTGAAACTATATTTCTATAATTACTCTGGTATATCAATATCTAATTCTGTTATTGGATGATAACCTAATTCATCTGCAGTATATCTATATATTTTTTTGGAAAAATATAATAATTATGATTAATTTTTATGATCAATTATAAGTAAAAAAAATGATTTAGCTTTACCTTACTCTATACCGTTTGCCATCAGCACCTGTATATGAATAAGAACCACTTACTACAAATGTTTTTTCATCCTTTAATTTACCAACTTGATTTAATTCAATTCCATTTTGTGTGTGAAGGCTTAAAAAAAAACAACAAAATTATTGAAAATTATAATTTAAATATGATATAACAAGTATATTATTTTAAGGAAAAATCAAAAATTCTCCTCTAAGATTATCCTTTTAATTGACTTAAATGCATATTAAAGGATCAATATGGTTCATTAAAATATCACCTAAATAAAAAATGGACAGTCAGATAACCTTGATTGTCAATTTTCCTCAAATGAGTTTGAAATGTTGTGGAAAAAACTAGGGGGAGGGTTTCCTAACTCCACAATCAAATAATAGTATAATTTTTAAAAAATTCTTTTTTTTATAATCTAAATCTAATCTAATAATATTCTATATGACTTCACACCTTTAACATTCATAAATAATTCTTTTGCAATAAATAATTTGAAATTCTTTTTAAAATTATAAATTTTTTAAGAAATTCCATAATAAAATATGCGAAACTATAGGAAAACCCCTCTATTATTTATATATGCATTTTTCAAATAAAAACAATTTTTTTTAGGAATGGCCCATTGCCAAATTATTAATATTTCATATTTTTATTAAAAAAAAAATTAAATAAATTTAAAAAATTGTTTAGCCTTCAAAATGTCGTTTTCTATTATAAAAAACAAATCAATATTGCGCCGACAATTATGATTTAAGCGCGTATTCAAATTAGAGACATCAAGTCATCAAGCCAGCAATTTCGGAATTTTATTAAAAAAAAAAATTTATTAATTAATTCAAAAAAAAAAAAAAAGAACTGTGAGATAAAGGCGTTCTTTTTTTTTATGTTACACAAAATGAAATAAATTTTTTTTTTTGAAAAAATTAAAAAGTTTTTTGTTTTTTAATTATATTTTTTATATTTGAGTATATTATCTATCAATGAGTATCTACACAAAATATTATGTAAAAACTGGTTTTTTTATTAATTAATAAATATAATATTATATTTTTTAGTGACCTTGAAAGGTAGATATATTCTTAAAAAAAAAAAATTAATAAAAAAAAATAGATATAAATTGATAAAACATAAAACTAAACTAAAAAAAATCAAATTTTCAATATAAATATAATATAATAAATATATATAAGTTATAGATACAAGATACTAAAAAAATCTCAAAACTATCTTTTAACTGAATCATTTGAAATCGATATGTTTTTTATTCATTAAAATATTTAACCTGATCTAAACTAGTTGTGAAAAGGCGCATCTTAACTTTTCAACACAATTTCATATTTATGGGAATTTTGTTGTTGGTTGTTCCAAGTGCCGACAGTTGAAAATTCTTTACTTTTTCATTGAAGCGCCACTTAGAATTTCAAATTATTTCTTTGGCTCAACAGTTCAATGTGGATCAACTCTTATATAGCTTTTGCCCAAGATTCTGTTTTGGGATCCAAAACAAAATTCTCTAATTATAATAAATAAATATTTGTGAAGCTTTCGATATCCTTTTAGATAGAAATAGAAAATATTCAAATAACTAAATATAAAAAATGATAATTTCTTCTGAATTAACTGTGGTTTCATCAGCTGATGGATTCTTGCTTCGCCTATCCCAGACCGAATCATTATAAACTCCTACCGATAAGAATTTACATAAATGATTTCTGAAGAGCGAAATAATATATATGTAACTTTCGTCTGAAATATCGGTGGATGGGAATTAAAAACTCCACATAATCTGCACTTAACTCTAATAGATGTCTAATCTAAATTTTGTCTGTTATATTCAATTTATTTATTAATACCTGTATTTAAATTTTCCTTTTCCTTGATTTATATTTTCTGATGCTAATGTTTTTGCACCTTTAACATCACCTTGAAAATTTGTAGGCGGTTTACCATCAACATCATCAATATCTTCTGGTAATGTAAATTGATCATTTGGTGAATATTTAAATAAATCTGTATTTTTTTGTGTTATTTCATTTGTTTTCGATTTTATTTTTATTCCAGCTGAAACTGTTACAAATCCTAAAATTAATATCTATAAAAAAAAAAGAAAAACAAAAAAATTAATTTAAAAATTTCAAAGGAAAATATTTAAAATTAAAAAAAAAAAATTGTTTTAAAAAAAAAATCTGAATTAACAAGAATTTTTGTAGAATACAAAAAAAACAAGTGGAAAGAAATTTTTTGATTTAAATTAAAATTTTAAAAAATTCTAAAACAAAAAAATATTAAAGAAATTCAAAATTTCGAATTTATTAAATTTAATTTAATTTAAAAACGTTTCGAAAATTTAAATAAATTATTTAAAAAAATAAAATAAATAAAAACAAACAATTTATAATTGCGTTGTCTGGGCTTTACCCAAATGAGATAAGAACACTGAATATTTATATATTTTTAAAATATATAAATTGATTTTTTTTTATCAATTTAACCAGATCCATAATTCCATTAAGTTTTTTTATTTTTTAAAGAAGAAAAAAAAATAAATAAATTGCATATTTAAATTAATTTTTATATCTATAAACGTTTTAGCCATAACAAACTATTAAAAAAATTTAATTTGAATATTTTTTAAAATGATGGAAAAAAGAAACGAAAATTCCCACAAACGTTTTTTTCTTTTTTTGCTTTCAAAATAATGTCTTTTCAAGAAACAAGATTTTTATAGTTTTTAAACATAAATTATAAAAAAAAAAAAAAAATTTTTATGAAGAGAAATATTAATTTTATGTATATTAGAAATTCTAAAATAATAATAATAATAATATTCTTTGTTTTTGAAAAAAAATCATTAAACATTTTCAACGATTATTTAATAATCTAATAAAGTTAGTTAAAATGAAAAAAAAAGACAATCCGGATATTTGATAAATTTTCGTATTTAATTTCATAATAATAATAATAAAATTTAAATTTTGTGTAAGAAAAATAAAAAAAAGTATTTATGCACGTTTTATAAAAAATTTCTAAGACGTAAAATTCAATATACGAAAAATTAAAAAAAATTTCCTAAATTATGTTAATAAATATATATTATAATTATCTCATTTATATTTCAACAACGAATCAAAAAGATCATTTTGTTTTTTTTTTTTTTGGTTTTTTTCTGCAATTTTTTGAAGTTTATAATCAAATTATAATTTATGTTAATAATATTTTTATATATTAAATTTTATGATTATTATAGAAATTTGAATTACAGATTTTTTATTTATCATTTTTATGGCTTTTTGTAAAGTCAAATAAATTAAAACGAAAGAATATATATGACGTATATTTTTTTAGTATATTCAAATTTAATTGGACCAATTTTTTTCTTTTAAATAGAAAACTTTCCTCCTCTTCTCTAACCTCTACCATTGATTTTAAATAACTTATTTAATTCAATTATAGTAAATTAGCAAACAGAAGTTTTGGAAAGAGATAAAATAATGTAAGTACAACCAGAGAAGATCAGTGGAAAAAATTTAGTTTATTAAGGATATCATTCTTGGATTGAAGTTAAAAGTTAAATATGGAAGAATATTCCTTTCTGATAGACAATTTTCCTTATTTCAAAATAAATCTATTTTGAAAAATTTTTAATTTAAATTGAAAAATGAATATAGACATTACATTTTGTAATTATATCTTTCTTATGCTTGTTTTTTTAGTTTACGTTTTAGCTTTAATTTAAATCAGATTATGTATAATATTTCCCATCATTTTTCTATTTAAATAAAACAATTTTCAAAAGGGTCATAAGGAAAATTGTCTATCAGAAAAGAATATTCTTCCATGTTTAACTATCTTAACTTCAATATAAAAAAAATGATATTTAAATATCATAAAATTATGATAAACATTTTAACTGTTGTTATGTAATTTGAAATGAAAACATTTTCATATCCGTAAAACTATGAAAAAACAAATTCAGTAGTTATGATATTTATACGGAAGAAAAATTACCATAAAAATTTTGAATTTTCAAAACTGAATTAAATTTTATATTTAAACAAAAAAAAAATTTAACAACATTAAAATTTAAAAAATCGAACAACTAAAAAAAAACATAAATAAGAAATTTATATGTTAAACAATTTAAAGCGAATAACTTTTAAATGCGAATTGAATGCGATTTGATGGATGAATGACCACAATATAATTTTATACATTTTTTCTCTCAAACTATAAAAAAAATAATAATAATATGGCAAATAAAAATGTAAATGATAAAAATTATACATAATAAAATTTGTATTTTTAAATCTTCCTCTAAATCAAATTTCAAAAAATATTACAAAAGATTTATCAATAATTTTTGAAATTTGATTAGTTATAATTAATTAATCGAAACCCATATCACTATAATCATAATAGTTAATAAATCAATTTTAGATGCAATTAATTAATAACAAAAAAAAAAAAAGATTGGCCTTTAATCTAAATTATTATATGTATATTATGTTTTGTGTATTTTATGTATTATGTTTTTTTCGTCTGAATTTTTTTTATGGGTCCATGAACTTCAAAACCAAAAAAAAAAAATGTATTAATATTAATTTGTGTTTTTGTTTAATGAAAATTATGTTTTAGTTATAATATTTTTTTTTTATAAAAATGATTTCATAATATTTTAATTAATATCAACTTTTCTGGCTATTAAATTTAACCACGAAAAGGATTCGGGTTTTGATTAATCAAAAATTAAATACATAATAATAAATTTCCGGTTCCGATATTAAACAAAAATGAATTATGGGATATAATAAAAAAAAACCAATCTCTTATTAATTAATTAATTCTAAGTTATGTAATTTTGTCTACAACAAATTTTTGCATATAGTTTCATTAGAATTTTTTAACTAAATTAAATTTGGTTGATATTTGAAATTAATATATAGAAACAAGATTTCTAACTCTATTAGTATTAGAATTTTAGTAGATCCTTTTTTTAAATACAATTAGTTTAGTGCTTAAATTAATGTTTTTTTTTGTCATAACAAATTTATAACTTAAAGCTGATCGTGTATCTCCCCCAAGAAAAGGATCTCCCCCCAAAAACTCGCCACTAAGGTAGTAACAAAACCGTATATTATAAATAAATTTATATAATAATTTCAACATTGAATTAATAAATTTTCATATCTAGAAATTTTGTAATTTTTTTTTTTAATTTATTTTAAATTTTGTAACCCAAAATAAACAAAACAAAACATAAAAATAAACACTTAAATAATATATATATACATATATAATTTATCAAAATCAATAATCGATGTATCAATATAAATAGTAATAGTAATAATAATAATAATAACGGTTAGAAATCATAAGTGTTGGCGTCCTTGGTATTAAACATTTCCTATTACTAATGTTTATTATTTTTATTTTTCTGATTATATTTTATGCATAAATAATAATAATGTTTTGCGAAAAGGGAAATAACTTTTTTTAAAAAAACAAAAAAACAAAATGAATAATTATTAATACATAAATTCAATATTTATGTTTTTTTCTATTATTGTTCTTTTTTTTTCAAAAATTTTGAAAAAAAAAAAAAAATATGGAAATTTTTCACAACACGAAAAAAAAAATTAAATTAATTTTTTTTTATGATTTTAGATTAATTTAAAAAAAAAAATCTTTTAGTTTACAAATTTTTGAGATTTATTTCACTGTAATTTCTTCTTTCCTTTTTTTTTTTGGGGTTTTAAAAATAAGGAGTATTTTTTTATATGATAAAAAACACTCTAAAAAAAGTTATTTTAATATTTTTAATATTTTAATTCTTTTAATATTTTTTTTTTCTTCTTGAAACACTTTTTTTGTTTTTTCAAATATTTTTTCTCTTAAAATTTTAAGTGACAAACTTACAAACTTCATTTTAAAAATTAATATGTTATTAAATTGGTGTAGTAATTATGGGAATTTTTTAAAAGATAAAAAAAAAATTTAAGAAAAACTCTGATTTTTATTAAACAAAAAAAATTGAAAATTTAAAAAAAAAATGATAATGTAGTTTCAGCTTTTAAAAATGAAATAACTTTAAAATTTTGCTTAATTTTCTTATATATAAGTGATGTAGGTATTTTTTTTTTTTGTTAATATTTTTTGAACTGCGATCATGACATTGACAAAGTGATTCCCCCACTCCAAATGTATTTTTTAATCATCAAAAAAAAAAAAATATATAATAAAATAAAAAAAGATTCTTTTAAATTATTTATTTGAAATATTATATATATATTATTTACTATTATAGAGAGAATTCAAAAAATTATATACATATATGTATATTATATATTTATATGTAAATTTGAATATATTTCATAAATAAAAAAAAATCAACCTGATTTTTGCCACCTGTAAAAATTTCACAAAATATCAAAAAAAAAATTTTTTTTTTTGGTTTTTTTGAATACCTAAAAGACCATCATAATTTTTATTTTATTTTATTTTATTTTTTAATCAACCAAAACGATATATTCTCGATTATTTAAAATTTCTAATAAATAACCAAAATTTCGTTAAACCTACGCAAAGATATATACGATTATACCTGATATAATATAAAGATATATACATATATGTACATATAAGATATTATGTATGTATATATATTTTTAGCATGATTATTAGCCGGGTGGGTCTGCTGAGTACCTTTTAACTTTACTAATGCATGCGTTCTTCTTTTCTTACACACAAATTTTTTTTTTATATATTTTTTCAAAATTTTCAAAAAAAAAAATTTTATTTAATTTTTTCAATATTTTTGCATAACCGGATTTATTTATTAGATATATATATATATATATATATATATATATATATGTATATATATATATATGTATATATAATAATATCAAAATCTGCAAAAAAAAAGTATAGCTTTTAAAATATGCTTGAACTTGAAATTATAAAGTCATGACTTTTTTTTTGTGGCTTAAATAAGTTTGTTTAACTTAATTTCTTTTCTATCTTAAAAACTTAATTAAAATTTATATTAAAATGGTTTTTTTTGTTCTTCTTTATTTATGATATATTTTATGGAAATGTCGCATGGAATTATTTTATGTCTTATTAAGAAATAATAAGTAAATAGAAATAAAAAAAAAACAACAAAGTATTCAATTTAATGCATTCAATTTAATGCAATTTAATGATATAAACAATGAGGATCAGAGAAGCCTCAAAAGTAAGATAATTTTTTTATAGTATTTAGTTTTTTAAGACGAGGAAATAATTTTTAAACTATCTACGAAATGTAAAAATTTACTTACAAAAAAACTTAAAATATAATTGACAAAAAACGAGATCCTAGAGAGTGGGTCATACACCACAGAAGAAATTCTTAAATTCTCTTTTAAATCTAAACTTCCATAGATAGCCGCAAAATTTTTTCATATTAAAACCGTTTACTATAAATCTAATTCAAAAGGAAATATACGAATATATGAGTTTTAGAAAGATATAAACAACGAGGATCAGAGAAGCCTCAAAAGTAAGATAATTTTTTTGTAGTATTTAGTTTTTAAGACGAGGAAATAATTTTTAAACTATCTACGAAATGTAAAAATTTACTTACAAAAAAACTTAAAATATAATTGACAAAAAACGAGATCCTAGAGAGTTGGTCATACACCACAGAAGAAATTCTATATATAAAAATTTAAAGAAAATATTTATTTTATTATTTTCAAATCCGAATTAAATTCAGTCCCCAATTAAAAAAATTTATGTAATCATGAATTTTCTTAATATTATTATAATTAATTCGAAAAGAATTTTTGTATCAATTCCAATATCAGACTACTTTTTTTTTTTAATTAATTTATATGTATATTAAAATATTATTTATGATATTACCAACATTTAGTATTAACAACAATAACAGAAAACTTTTAAGAGCTTTAATATTATTTATAGGAATGTTTTTTAGCAACATAAATTTAAATTTAATTTAACCTAAACTATATTATTATTATCTTTTAAATCTAAACTTCCATAGATAGCCGCAACATTTTTTTCTATCATTTTAATTATTTCCAGAAAAAAAAATTAGCATAAAAATAATTTAAATCTGCGATGAAATCAACAAAGACAAAAAAAAATTGACCAATTTTTATATATATATATATATAAAAAACGATTTTAATATATTAAATTTTAATTTTACGATGTTCGATTCTAATATATATATTTATGTTATATATATAAAATGGTTATAGATTTATATATATATATATATATATATTTATTTAATTAATTTATCTATAATATTTTATATACATAAATAAATATATTAAAAAATTGATTTGCTATAAATGATAAATCGTGGTTTTAATTTTTTTTTTGTGTCTTAGAAACAGTTTTGATGTTACATTTAATTTCTAGGAAAATATATGTCAAGAAACTATATTAAATAAATATTTTGTCTTAATTAGTAGTATAAAAAAAATTAATTAATTACGTTTTTGGAATAAATATTTACAACAGAGAATAGATTAATAAAAAATATCACTATTTGAGGCGAATTCAAATTCAATTTATTAATCATAAAAAAGGAAATAAAAGCATATTATCATAAAACTATGTTTTTAGAGCAGAAAATTGAATATAGTTTTTAATAATAAAACATTTTTGAAGTAAGTACAATTCCTTGGTGTACTAAAATATTTTACATTAACAAAAAATTAATTAATTATGAAATTGTGTAAATTATAAATAATAGGAGTATTATTTATATTTGTGAGTTTGATATGTGCTGAAATAAAATTAAAAATTTATGGTGGACAACTTCCAAAAACCAGAACAGAAATATTTTATTAACCATAATTTATATCGTAAATAATTTTCCGGCATTAACGCTCGTTTTTGACTTCGATAGTTTTCCAATACATTCTCAATAATACCATAAATAAAATAGTTTTATTAGAGAATTGATAACACTAATTAATGATTTTAAATTCAATTAATTAATAAAATGAGTCATTTTCAATAAGAATTTGGTTCTCGTGCAAATGTTACGATATAAAACAATAAAAACTTAATTAATCTAACTACATTAATATTTTTTTTTATTAAGTCACATTATAAAATAATTTATATTATATATATATATTTGAATTTTGAATAAAATTTATATTATTTATTTGTTTTTATAACAAAATCAATTTTTCAAACTTATTTCATCACTCTGTTTTTCTCTAATCATATCTTTCATTTTTTTTGGAATAAACGCATTTCCTTTATGGACAACATCATTTTGTATGGAATTACAGTCATAATCAAATGGTAAATTTCTTTTACCACATCGAACTAATTGATTTATTTTTTCCAAATCCTAAAAAAAAAAATTAATATTATTATAATTAATTCGAAAAGAATATTGGTAATAAATAAATTATTTAATATTTAATTGAATTACCTTAGCTGGACTCTTACAAAATTCATAAGTTATACTGTTTGGTGATTCAGGAACATAAGTTTTTTCCAAAGGTTGAATGTATAAATGATGGTTAATTAATAATTGTTTTGGTGGTGGAACTTTTTCTGGAGGATGAGGTGATAAAAGTAAATGTTTCTTCTACAAAATAATAAATGGAAGTTATTCGTAAATAAAATAAATAAAAAAAAAAAGAAAATTAATACAGATTTCGTTCGATCGCCAAATTCCAATGCATATGGTGTCATTTTTTGTACATAAACATTGTTGTAAAAATGAATAATATCATTGTATGTAGCAGGAATTTTTTCACCTATTCAGCATAAAATAATAAATTTAATATTATTAAATCGAAAAAATGTATTCTATATTTAATCTTATTCTTCTGTACGAAACTATCAAAATTGTGACAGTATAAATAATATATAAATATTTATTACCATTATCATTAATATATTCTGACTTGATCAATACTTCTCTATAGATATGACTTGCAGCCTGTGGTTGCTGTCGATAAAATCTCATTATATCAGTGAATGTTTTTTCTCTAATATCTTTTACCTATAATATAGATAAAATAATTAATTTAAATTCCATTATAATATAGTAATTGAAGAATTAAAATTTAATAAAAGAAAATATGTACACTTACAATTATATATTTAATAGTAATTTTACCTTTATAAATACATATATTGCACACATTATTATTTGATCTAAATGTCTATCCTGCATTAGTTCTGCAGTTTGAACAACAGAGTGTTCAAACAAAGTCCATATTTGTCCTAGATTCTCGTTATCTCTTAATTCTAATTCTTTACACAGCTCTGAAATCCTCATAAAGGCTAATTTATAGAACTACAAAGTACAAAAAATATATATCAATAAACTATTTACTTTTCGAGATAAAAAAGAATGACTTACTTTTCGACAAAACAATAAAAGAGAACCAGCTCCTCCCTTACGATTATTATTGTCACTTTTTACATTTTCGACTGCAGCTAGAAAGTTGGGTTTTTTTTAAATTATATTTCTTTAAAATTTAATACAAGATCTTATAGAAATAACTTGAAAATTAAAGACATATCCTTACCTTTTCCTGCATTAAAAAGATCTCGTCTAGCTGATTCGGGACATGATGATTGTTTAAAGCTGTCATATGCTGAATTCATTGGCGACAATAATACTGAATGCAAAAAAAAGCAATTTAATTAACTTGAAATTTATGTTTTAATACAATAAATACTTACTACTTCTTTCTAAATTCGAAGAATCAACTTTCTTAATAACAGATAAACCGGACACAATATTAGTTTTTTTATTATCGACACTTATCCACGAGGGAAATGAACCATTTCGTTTTATTGCATCCCATAAATTTGATCCGCTCCGCCATACTAAACAATCCAAACATTTCTCTTCTATTGTATTCAAATGAATTATTAACATTCGTGTTAGGGCATCTTCGTGTCTAGATACAACTAATTCAATTATTTTATAAAAATGAAAAGGTTGTAAATTGAAACAATCTAGAATCCATGGAAACTTCAAATGAGAATTGTAAGCTACGATTACTATTTCTAAGCAACATGCAATTAATGTACTATGAAGAACTTCAAATTGTATTAAAACCTATATATTAATTAAAAAAATTATTAAGTTATAAATAAATATAATTAATATTTATAGAAATATTACCTTCAGATCTAAATTAGGTTTGGTTTTTATTTCTTCTCTTACAATTTTTTCTATTAAATAATAATATAAATTTTTAGCTAATTGAAATCTCTTTTCTGCTTCTGATTTTGTGGGATATTTTTGGCAAAATGTTTTCGACATATCTGATATTAAAGTTTCCAACTTCTGAGCAACTGTCGTATCCACATTCCTAATAAATATTTTAGAATTTATTATGATTATTTACAATTATAAATTAAATTTTCTTAATCTAATTAAAAGGTTTTGCAGGGCTATGTTTATCAAATATCAATTTGAAAAAAAATTATAGAATGAGCAAAAATTTATAACAATAAATTTAATAAATACTTATACTACAATGCATAGTATGTAATTGAATTTGTGTTACTATTATTATTTAATTACTTTAAAAATTCTGGTTCGGTAGTTTTTTCTGCTATACTTTGCAATTTTTTTACACTTTGGGTTGCACTTGAAATCGGCTCGGAAATATCCTTTTTAGGTAATAAATGTCTTCGAGTGAAAGGTGTTCCCGGAACCAAAGACTTGATGCTCTAAAAAATTGTAAAATATATTATATAAAACCAAAAAAGAAATGATCCCAAATATTTTTTTGCTTAAGTTGGTTTATAGCAAATATACTTACAGCACAAATTTGAGAATGTTTCATTCTATCTGCATCCGTGTCCAATTTTTTTAAATTGACATTATCTAGAATAAAGTATAAATTATTAAATTAAATTATCTCTAGAATAAATATACTTTATCTAAAATAAATATAATGATAACATACTTAAAAACATTCTTTCATCAAAATCGCCTACGCTTAAAACATATTGTTCATATGTGTTATTTAGTAATTTTAAATTTTGCATGAAATTATTATTAGATATTATTCCCATGCATGAGTCTGTGTCTCCTTGAAGAGTCTGCAAATGAGAAAAAAATTAAAATAATATATCAAAAAAAAGTATATTTTTTGTTGATATAAAAATATACTTTTGTTGATATAAATTTCTGTATCATTTTTTTAAACGAATAGAATTTCATTTCTTTACAGTCCATATATGTAGTATCAAGTATTTCACATAATATTTGAAGGATACATGTTGGTGAATTTGTGGGTGAAAAATCGGTTCCATCTAATTTTCTAACTTTTTCAATAAATGATGGATTTATTATGTCATCTCTCTTTTCTTGAATAGCATTTAAAAATACTAAATCCAAACAGCATAATAACAAATGAAATAATGTAACAATGTCACCAGTGTGTCTACGATCTTCACCTTTAGCACATAAGAACAAACACCAACAAAAATCATACAGTTTGTTAGATGAGCATTTTCCAGGTCTACCATAAAGAAAAAAAAATTAATTTAAAAATTTCCCCGAAAATTACAATAATAATACATGTGGAAATATAAAATACACAATTAAAACTTACTTTCCTTTTTTGCTTCTCTTTTCTGTTGTTGGTGTTATAAATAACATTTCAAATGTCTCATTATATTTCTTATAGAGTATAAACGAAACACCAAAGCTTCTTTCCAAATGTTCTACTTGAGTTAAAAAACGCTGGGGTGATGAAGTTATATCAATCCATCTTTTTATTTTGTTAAAAAAATCATATATGCTAAAAAGTAAAAATAATTAATTAATAAATGAATATTATAAAAAATAAATTTAATATACCTTATATGGCAGCTACGTAATAGTTTTGTCAATGAAACACAATTTCCTTTTACTATAGCTGTGGAATTTCCCACAGTAGGTGTAACTGCTTCTCTACATCCAGTATACAATGTACAACAAAACCAATGTTTCGGATCTCCCTATAAATTACAATATTATTTAATAAAATTTTTGTAGTTAAATAAATACTATAGATAGATCTTCATTTTCGAAATTAAATTGAGCATTAAAACATTTTTAATTTTGTATTTACTTATATGATAGATAGATTAACTATTTCATTCAAAATCATTAACACATTTGGAATCTACACTTTGTAAATTTAAATTTATACATATGTATGTATAATTTTGTGGCAAACTGAAGAAATCAAATTTAATATATGTATTTTCTTTTATATAGGTATATCCTGTATCCATAAAATAATATCTATAAATTATGTTCATTATTTTAATTGTTACCTCTAATGTAAAATTTTTCGAGACATATTCATATACAGTCCAAGATGTTCTTTCTGTTTCTTTGTCCATATTCAATTCACGACATATATCCAAATATAACATTTCTGTTGGACTAACTTTTTCATCTTGCATACTTGCCATTATTTAATTGTTTCTTACAAACTCCAGTTATAAGTAAATATTATTTTTACTATTATTAATTATTTTAAAAGACGTAGTGAATGAAAATTTTTATATTATATATTTTCTCAGCTGTCATTTTGATGGTAGATGACAATAGAAAAAGGCGCCAAAAAAATGTTATAGAGCGCGCAGAAATAATTGTAGGTACACAATGACCACTTATTTGGGCGGATCAATATTTCCTTGGGCGGATCAATATAACCTTCCGTGATTTACGTTGTCAAATATTTACTTTTTTATTTAAAATTATAATGTATTTTTGTTATTTGTAAATTTGAATTTACTAATTTCTAATATTTCCAGAGATTGTATGTGAAATGTTACTGAACAACATTATTTTATTGATACTATCTTTACTCAATTGTACCACCGATCGAGTTTTACACGTTTAACAATTTCAAGAAACAGTTGAAAGTATACATACAATACAACTTTACTACTAGCAATCAACGTGCAGGGAAAATTGAATTCATTAAATGTCCAGTGAGGACTGCCATATTTATATATATTTATACGCGTATAGTCTGTTGTGATTGAAATATTAAACACACCCAACGTTCACTTTTGCATCCATTATGTAATCGGCGTAATGGCACAATAGTTCAATTTCGGTGACATATAATTGGTATGACTTTTTTTTTTGGTTTTATTGCTATTTGGTATATTTTTCTAGTACGCAAACTCATCTCTTTCGTTTCGTATATACAACTCGACGAATATAGCCCAAAATAAGTGATGTCATAATTATTATTTTTTTTGATGGAATAGAGAAGAAGTTATTAGAAATATTAGAATTAAAAAACTTCTAATTTTGATGGTAAAAATATTTACTAATAATATAAAATTGAAAAGAAAAAAGAACAAGTGAAAATAACATATATATATGTACAAAGTATTGGAAAAAAAGACGGTAAGTAAAGTGTACTGATAAAAAAAGGATACTAGGCAATCAAAACAAAAAAGTTTAATTGGTTTTGTATTTGCTATAGTTTCCTTCCTTCTAATTTTTATTTTCAACAATAATACTTTTTGGCAGTGCTTAAATTATATTTAATTTGTTTATTATTTTCAATAGTACAACTACGCAACAAATTGTTCTTATAATAGTTTTTGATCATCGAAATTTTCTTTTTGGTATTATAACTTCTAAACAAGGTCATACCAAAAATGTTAAAGATGGTCAATGGGTGTAACCGTATATATTCATTAAATTTTAATATTTAACTATAATAAATTGAAAGACAGGAAATCTAATGTTTCTAATGCTATTGCAATTTAATGTAATTCTGTGATTTGATCTTCATATTGTTTTTTTTATTGGAAATAATTGCTGACGTTAATTTAACATTCCCGTTAATTTAACAAATAGTTAAATTCATCCAAATTAATAAAGAAATATAGAAAAATTATTATTCATTTAGCAAAATGAAATTTATACTATTCTAAAATTTTATTCAACTGATGTATTTTTCATTTCTTTATCCGAACAAATAGTTAAAAACGATGTGTATTTTTTTTATTAACAACTCTATAGTCAATAATAATGAGTCTTAATATTTACATACAATATAAAAAAATTAGTTACTTTAATTAAATATATATATTAATATTAATAAGTAATATTTAATTAAATATACTAACATAAATAAGTAATGAACATGAAAATCTGTTGTTTAATAGAGAGAATATCATCAATTGATATCAAAAAGTTGAAAATTTAAATTTATAAGTCGTGACCTTTCTAAACTAATTCAAAACAGAGTAAAAAATAATAGTTCTACGAATAAAACTAAAAAATTTTCGTTGATTTAATATAATTAAAAAAAACCTGAAATAAATTATTTAAAATTAAATGTATAAATTTTTATTAAATTTGTGTTTTCACTTGCTAATTAAATTTTCGAATTATACATATATGTACATATACTTATATGTTATTTAAAATATTCATACATAAATGATTCTACATATCACTGCACACGCATCATGGTAAAATAGCTACATCCTATATATTTATATTTAACTATCTCAATTAACGAACAAATTTTATTTAGAACAAGTTTATTTTTTTGGATTAAAATATATTATTGTTTGTGGGTTAATACTTCTTTAATTATGGAAATGGTAATAGATGAATTCTATGAATTCTTGTCATAACTTTCTAAGAAGCCTATTTGAAGTCTATATTTGTTTTAATCTATATAAGTGCTTTTAAGAGTTCAGAAATCACACGAATCATTCTTTTTGTTGCAAAATTTTGAATATGTTTTGTTTACTATATTTTTCGCAATAATATCTGAAAAGAGAATAATAAATATTTATTTTTATTTTATTTTTAGAAAATACGATTCAATATTAAACTATAAGAAAATATCTTGTTAACAAAACGAAATAATATTATTGAGGAATTTTTATAATCTTTTGAATTGACAAAATCTATTGTAAAAGATGGCTGCAGTTATTACTATACAAAATCCATATGACAGACAAATGAGGTAAGTTTTAAGGTTTTAAGATTCATTTTAATCATATCCATTTAAAAATAGTTAGCTCGTGCTTTAACCAAATATAGGTAGTAAAAATTTGTCCTAAAAAAACTATTATAAAGATTTATTTCCACTTATTTAAATAATAATAGATAGATTTTAATATACTTTTACTCACTATGCGCAAAATAAACACTACTATGTTGTTTAATACAAAAATTTTATATTGGACCATTTAAGGATTTTTAAAATTCAAAAAATTAATAATGGCAATATCGTAAATTTTAATATTATTATTGTAAATTTCAATTTTAGCAGCAAATTAATAATATTTTAAAAAAATAACCATACATAAATACTATAATTCAAAATATAAAAATATACAAACAAAATGGTTATATAACTCCCAAGTTTTGATCTATTTGCTTTGTAATTCCATCCTAGCATTTAGGAAAAACAGAACATTCGATACATAAGATGTTATAAATTTTATTTCTTCTTATCATTGCTGCAAAATATTTAGCTGGCTATATTTATTTATACTAAGAAGAATATAATAATTAACATTGATGAGAAATTATAACAGTTAGAAAAGTTATATAAATATTTATATGAACTAAAAGCTTACATATAAATACGGTTTAGGTTGGTACAAAATTACTGAAAATTAAAGTTACTTCAATTCTTATTTGAACATAATTATGTATGTTGAAAATTTAATTGAATTTTTTTTTTATATAGTACTGAATCAGGATGGGAAAATCCTTTTCGACCTGGTGGAGATTTATCCAGAGAAGCAGATGAAATTGTAAACATGATCAAAGGTAAATATGAATATTAAATGTAGTAATATTATTAATACAATTATAAAATTATTTTAAGGCGGAAAACCAATCACCCCTACTGGAGATAATAATGCACAGATAATTTATAAGAATGGTGATTCACAGCATGAAAATACAATAGAAAATGGTAAAAATGTTCAAGAAGTAGTTACAAAACAAGAGGTAAATATATTTTTTTTAAAAATAAATTTAAAATAAAATTTAATTTAATAAAAAAATTAATTATAGGTTTCGCATTCTCAATCAGCACAGAATGGTACAAAAACACAACAGAACAAATCTGAAAATATAAATCGTGAACCATCGAAAAATATATCACAGCAAACACAAGTTTCTAAACAAATTGTTCCAGGACCAACATCAGCAAGTCATGTTGTTATTGAAAATAAAAAGAAAAAGAAGTGTTCTTGCTGTGTTATTCAATAGGCAATATTTATTACTGATTTTTTTTATATATTTTATATCATGTTCTTACAGTTTGTGTATATTTTTTAATTTATTTTGCATATATAATTAAAAAAAACTATAAGTATGAAGCTAAATAACTTGACACATGGCTTGTAAATTGGGACGTATACCAAATAAAAAGCTAAGTATATGTATTACGTAAGCATAGAAAAAATTAATTTATGATTTTTAAAAAAATAATATAAAGTAATGGCTTATAAAAAAAATTTGTTCTTTCTTTTTATATATATAAAAAAAAATAGTACATTCAAAGAAAAGAAAATTTAGAACTAAAATTAAAAAAAAATCTAAAAAAAAAAAACAAACTATATCTAATTGTAAATTTTATTTATCCAATAAAATATAAATCCTTTAATATATTTATTCAAAACTAAAAAGAAATCATAATAAAAATTCTGTTTACAAGATTTTGTATAAAATATTTTTTGTCAGTGTATCGAATTATAATTTTTTTTTTAAATTTGAATTAAATTAATGTCTCAGAATTTTGTTATAAATTGTTTTTTGATGGGATTAACAGAGGTTTATTGAAAATTATAATAGTTGGTAGAGAATGTTTACCTACCATTTAGATCAAATTGAAATTTTGCTTCTTCGGTAAACATATATTTTAAATATATTTTTTTATGAATATGTTAATTTAAAATTCCATCTGTTGATTACTTTTAAGACTGATCTATAACAAAATTTCTTTTTAATTTTAGTTCATCTACCAATGCATAGATGGACTTTAAATTGTCAAATTTCAATTTAGAGGTCCATCTATTAGTCGATTTAAACTAAATATCTGCCTTTTTTCAAATATTGGTTTGACTATTAATGAATAGATGGTCTTTTGAAAGTAAATAAAAATTATGCAGTTGATTATGAAGTTATTGGTAATTGCAGCAACTATTTTAGCTACTACAATCAGTCTATTTTTGTGTAGAAACGGCAATAAAACTACAATCTAATGCTAATTTTACGTATGCTTGAAACTTTATTCCATCAATTCCATGATTCCATCATTTATGGTGATTAAGCTCTTGTATTTTGTTCTGTAAAATAAAAGTGAAATATATTTAGTTATAACAAATTTATTTAAATTAAAAGTATTTCCATATTTATTTACTATTTAAATTTTAATATTTAAACTATACTTAAGTGCATTTTAATTATTTATTCTTCAGTATTTTTTTTAACAAGGTAAAATTAATTATAAAACTTTTTATTAGTTTAGTATGGTAGTCTGACTTTTTAAAATACAATTTTAGTAATTTAGTGTTTATTTATAATTAGTATCAAAAAATTGTAGAAGAAACAAAATGTAAAACAAAAAATCTTTAAATTAATCATAAAAATCGATAAAAACTTTGTTGGTTGGCGATGGTAGCAGAAAAATATATATATATTTAACAATAATAAATACGTATACAACTACACTACACTTTTCATTGAACATAATTAATTTTCGAAACAAAATAAACAATACGAATATCATATAATAATCATTTGTATTGAAAAGCTAATAAAAAAAGTGAAATAAATTTATCATTACATGATTTTCCTGATATCTAATATATATAATATACCTATATATAAATATATTCGTATATGCTAATATTCAAACAATGGCAATAAAACTTCTGCTTAATTGCAGTTTCACAACTTTATTTTGTTAAATTTAATTTAACAAACATTTTAATTAAGCTTTTCTGTTAATTTATTTATACTCAAAAATAAAATCGAATTGTGAAACAAAATTATATTATATTCTGCCAAATATTGAATACTATAACATCATCATCAACTCTTGCAATTTATTCTATACCTGTTAGTATATATATATATATATATATACTACAGACAGTATATTTTAATAAGAATATGATATTAAAAAGATGTTGGTTCAAATCATTATAACATTTTGTTGGTTAAATAATATATAAGTAGTATAGTATGTCATTATTATTATGATTCACCTACCATTATAGAAAGTCACGAATATCTACCCTAGAGTATAATTATTATCATAACACGGATGACAAAATATTTAAGCATTTCTAAAATAAATAATCATTTTTGTCTACTAAAGTTTGAATATAGATCGAAACTATTATTATAAAATATGATGAATTATTAATAGTTATATAAATTTTGTTTTTCTGAATTACCAAAATACTTTTCATATATACTATAAGTAGCTATATGTATTTTTTTTAGATTTTATACATACATACATAATAGCTGAATTTTTTTCAAATGAGAATTGTAATAGTTAAAATATTTATAAAACTGATGTGATAAAATTGATCCGCTTCTTAAAAAGAAATTTAATAATGCATATCAATGTTGATGTTTTCGGATGAAAAGAAATGGATATAAATGAACATATCAAACTGCCAATTTCAGAAATGGATTTATTAGCAAAATTGGAGGCCGCAAATAAATTAATTGAAAGTGATGCGAAAAGTTTAAATTCGTTGAACTCAACACATAGTCGTAAAAATTCAAATTCAAGTCAAAAAAGTATAAATTCAGGTAAATTCAATATTTTTTATAATGAATTTGTTTAAATTAAATATTCTTAAATTTCTTTTTTCAAAGGGGAAGAAGATATATGGTCCATGTGGGCTACAATATTAAGTGATTGGGAAGGAACACTAAAGAAAAAAACTACATGTATTCGTGATTTAGTAAGAAAAGGAATACCACATCATTTTAGGTATATAATTGTATATATATATTATATATATAACAAATAAGTATGTTGTTTCGATTAATTAAATCCAATAATTGTATTTTCAATAGGCCTATAGTATGGCAATTGCTTTGTGGAGCAACTGAAACTGATAAAAAAAAATATGCTGAGTATTTAAAAGCCACATCGGCTTGCGAAAAAGTCATTCGTAGAGATATCGCTAGAACATACCCAGAACATGATTTTTTTAAAGAAAAAGATGGATTGGGTCAAGAAGCTTTGTTTAATGTTATTAAAGCATATTCACTTCATGATCGTGAAGTTGGATATTGTCAAGGATCTGGTTTTATTGTTGGTCTTTTATTAATGCAGGTATATTTAAATATATTACAAAATAACTAAATTAGTATTTATATAATATATACGAAATATTTTCTACAGTAAATTTTTAAACATTACAGATGCCTGAAGAAGAAGCTTTTGCTATTTTGGTTCAAATAATGCAACAACACAAAATGCGAGATATGTTCAAACCATCTATGGCTGAGCTAGGACTTTGCATGTATCAGTTGGAAAATTTAGTTCAGGAGCAGTTAATTGATTTGCACAATCATTTTAAAAATCAGGTGATATACTGGAATATACTGAAGCAAAATAACATAAGTTAATTATTATATTTATATTTAAATAAATAATTTATAGGGATTTCAAACATCCATGTATGCATCGAGCTGGTTCTTAACACTATTTACCACAACATTATGTCTAAATTTGAGCTGCCGTGTAATGGATATATTTTTAAGCGAAGGAATGGAATTTATATTTAAATTCGCTTTAGCTTTATTAACAATTAGTACGGAAACATTACTTTGTTTAGATATGGAAGCTATGTTGAAGGTAAATAATTATAAATTATTCACATAATTATTTATATATACTTTTATTTCATTTTTCACACATCAAAATTTCAATATTTTTCGTTGTAGTTTTTTCAAAAAGAACTTCCACAAAAAGTTGAATCAGATCCTGAAATTTATTTTTGTTTGGCTAATGAAACAAAATTAAATCAGAAAAAACTTAAAAAAATGGAGAAAGAATATACTGAATTAAAAAAGAAGGAACAAGAAGAAATGTTAGAGCTCCGACGTCTAAGAAGCGAAAATCGTTTACTTAAGAAACGAAATGAACTATTGGAATTAGAGAGTGGTGAATTGGCTGATAAATTAGTAAAAGGTCAGGTATCTAGAGCAGAAGAAGAAGAAAATAGGTAATTTATTATATTATATTGATTGAACATAAAAGAAAAATAGTTTAATAATATAATATGCTTATAGTTATGCAGCTCAAACTGAAGTTATATCGCTTAGAAGATCATATTTAGAAGTATCGCATCAGTTAGAGAATGCTAATGAAGAAATTAGAGCATTAAGCTTACGACTACAAGATAATGTAAGTATCTCTAAGTTAAATTATTTCTAACTTACAAAATTTCATTTTTCTTTTTGTACTCACAAGAATATTTCAATAAATCAAGTAAGTATTTCTTTGCAACTATACTTTATTTTATACAATTAATTTATATATGCATGTTTTGAATATATTAAATTCAGTTATACATATTTCGATTTTAATGATTTTGATTTGATTTTACACATTACTTTATAAATAAAAGCGTTTCAAAATCATAATTATGTGAATCTTATCTTAGTGATATATCTGTTCTATAAAGAATAAATTATTAAATGAGTTAAGGATTTTCATAGTCCTATACGTTCACACTCACAACCAAAAGCATGTATAATAATTGAATTACATTACATGAATTTGCTTGAATAATTTCTACAATAATTCATTATAACTATATTGCACTCATAAGTTTTACTGTGTATTATGTTATTTATTAAAATGATTAAAATGAACAAAGTAATTAATTTTTACATATGAATATATTTGATAGGTAAATTCTCGGCAAAGTTCAATTGATGAGTTATGCATAAAAGAAGAAGCTTTAAAAGAACGTGATGAGATGGTAACTTGTTTATTGGAGGAATTAGTTAAAATTAGACAAACATCAGCCGAAAATGAGGATATAATTAGAATATTAAAAACTAAAATCGAAGAATTAGAAGATGATAAGAAGAAATTACGAGAACTGACACCAGATAATTCAGTAGCTCATTTACAAGATGAATTAATTGCTAGTAAATTAAGAGAGGCAGAAGCTAGCTTATCATTAAAAGACTTGAAGCAAAGAGTTCACGAGCTTAGTTCGCAATGGCAACGACAATTACAAGAACAGAAAAATGAAAATACATCAGCTACAGATACATCTGGTACCGCGAAACGATTACTTTTCTGGGATACGTCGAAATCAAATGATACACAACGATTGGAAGAAGAATTAATGACAACTAAAATTAGAGAAGTAGAGGCACTTACAGAATTAAAAGAATTACGTTTAAAAGTAAGCTCAATTTAATGTTTGTATAATATATTTATTATAAAAAATAAATAAAAGGTAATGGAGCTGGAAACTCAAGTTCAAGTGTCTACTAATCAATTGCGCAGACAGGATGATGAAAATAAAAAATTAAAAGAGGAAACTGAATTGGCTATTATAAGAGAAAAGGAATTAGCTAATAAAGCTCGAGAGCAACAACACAGGTTTAATTATAAAATTCTTATATACCATTTGATTGCTCATTTTATATTTATTGAAGATATTCTGATCTGGAGTCGCGAATGAAGGATGAATTAATGAATGTTAAAATTAAATATACTGAACAAAGTCAACTTGTAGCCGAATTGAAACAAGAAATATCCCGTTTAGAAACAAAGGTAATACCAATTGAAATATTTCTGTTTGATAATATTGGCTATAAAAACAATTAAGGAAAAAAAAACAACAATTATTAATCTTCAATATTTAAATATGAATCTTTAAACAAGATATATAAATACAAATGAACTATTTATTATATTCCAATTAAATTGAAAATAAAAAAAAAAATTTATATATTAAATTTTAGAATTCTGAAATTTTGGCCGAAGGTGAACTTCGCTCTAATATGGAAGAATCAGACAGAGTACGCGACCTTCAAGATAAATTAGCAGAAGTCAAAGCTGAGGTGCGTAGAAAATAAAAATATTAAATATTTAAAAAAAAGGAAATCACTCACCAGCTTTGATCAAGCAACAATCTTTTTCTTTGTTATAATATAATACTTTTAGTTTTCAACGCCAATAACTACCCCAGACACTGAATCACGGAAGTGGATAAGCTAAGAGGTTTAAGGGTAATCTTTGGTCCATATGTAATCATAAAAATAAAAATGTTTGTGCATGCCTTAAGGAAAATTAAACTCTTAAATAATGTTTAACTCTGTAATTGCATGACCAAGATTAGATTATTATTCTTGCATGAAATTTTCCAAATAACCTTAATTCTTACATATTTAATATACTTTATATTCATTTTTTTTCGCTTAACTCATAAAATACTTAAATGCTCAAATCTAAATTATCATAAAAATTAATTTAGTAGATAGAAAATAAGAATCCATTACTAATTCGTATTAGATCAATGCATTGCATTTACTAATCTTTAGAAAAATTTAATATCCTGACAACATTAAATTATTCTTATATTAAATTGGAGGAAAAGCTTATAATAATAATGTTTTTTTAAACATAATAACAACCACTTTCGCTAAATTGTATTTATTTTCATGATATATTATTAAGAAATCTGTCATGTTGAATATGATCCCGCAAAATTGTCGGCATCTTAGTTAAACAACTTAATTCTATCGAGATATTGCACAAATAAAGTGCACTAAAATACACTAAAGTGTATTTTCTATAGTTTCATAAGTTAATATAGTATGTTTTAGGTGTTTGTTTAGTGTTTAAAAGAAAATATATTTATTGGAAAAGACAGGATCAGTTATGGGACGAAAATGAAGGCAATAACTTTGCACAAGTGTATAAATTCCTAATTTGTATCTATAACTGTTGCTTCCGGATTTAGAAATTTAAAATATAAATTAGATTTTCTGAACACTTAAATTTAATCATAATGCATCGTTTTATATGAAGTAAAATTACATGGAATAAATTATGTGTATTATCTGGAATAACATCCTACCTACTATTATGTGTTGTAATAATTTTGTAAGTTTAAGTTTGCGATTGCTAATTCACATACATATAAATTTATTTGGAACAATCTCAATTACGTGTACTGTGTTTGATTTAGGTGGACGATTTGTTTAATATAAGAAGAATTTTGTAAAAAAATTAATAATTTTTTATTTTCCGATTTCTACTTATAATAATTATTTATTATAGAAAAATATATATTTCTTTTTTTTTTTAATTTTAGTTATGTGCAGTAAATCGCATTGGAAAAATGTCCAGCAATAAATTAAATAGTGTATCATCTCAATCGATTGATTCCAGTGATATTGATTTTGAGGGTATAAATGGTCATCAAGGATCACCTGATTGACAAAACTTTTAATTTCATGAAATATTGTCATGGTATAATTATAATATCTCAAACAATATATTAAATATTTTATAAATTATATAATATTGTAGTACGTGTTGTAATTAAATATTCATAATTTATTTAAATATATTAAGAATTAGAAAAGTTAATTTTCAGAGAGCAACTTGTTTCTTTTTAATTAATTTAAATCAATAGAAAATTTAAAATTATACATAAATTTGTATTGAATCATTTTCTAATAATTAAATAAATTTTAAATTTTGATATTGTGTATAGGTGATAAGTAAAATTAATTAAATAAAACTTGTTTACTCTTGTGAAAATTTCGTATAAATAAAAAAGTAAAATTTTATCAATAATTATTTAATTTTTAAAATGAATAAATGAATTTTATGGTTGTTTTTTTAGAGTACAAGAATATAAATATTTCTTACTTTATTAAACTTGAAGGATAAATATATTATTATTGGGATCCGGAAAATTCACTGTATAGCAACTCACCACATAATCAATTCACCGCATAGTATGAGCAATGGATGTAATAAAATGGTTTCTTATAAATATTAGTATAAATGTAAGATCTACCATTTCCTGTTCTCCTTTTCCCGTTCCTTCTTTTTTTGGTATATTATTTATATTTTTTTTTGCTTTTTTTGAATTTTTTTCTGTACTTTTTTTTTTTTTAAGATTCAAGAACTCCAATTTTTGACAACTCATAATTAATAACTAGAACCTTTATGTTAATATAGCAATGTCAATGTGAATGTGCGATATACGTTATGAGAATCAAAAGTCTCAATAAAAAACCAATACGGTTACGGTGAAATACGCATACGGTGCATTACTATACGGTGAATTGCTTATACGGTAAATTGGTTTAAGGTGAATTGATATACGGTGAATTATCCGCAAATCATTATTATTCTTGTTGGCGAAATAGTTTGTTTTAATATTTTCGGAATTATAAATTTCTTCACGTTTTAAAATCCCTCGTTTTTATAAAATGCCCTGTATCAGAATCTCCTGTCTTATAATCCCTAGTTCTAGTATCAAAATCCCCTGTTTTGTGATCCCTCTTTTTCAAAATCCCTCGTATCAAAATCCCCCGTTTTAGCATTTTTTAAGATGTTTTTCCTGTTTTTTTTATTATCTAATGATTTCTGTAACAATTTGCTTTTATATTGCTAAATTATTTATTTGAAAAATTAAAAATATTATAAAATATATTTTAAAAATAGTATAACAAAAATTAATTAATTTTAAAAATAAAACAAAATTTAGTACATTAATTCATGGTACAAAACAAATCATTTTTAATTTTAATTTAAGAATTGGAATTTAAAGATATATTAATAGAAATATTTTTTAAAAAATCTATGTTTTTTGTTTCAAGCCTTTTTTTAATGACATTATTTTAATTTTTTGAAGCTGTGATTTAGATTTAGCTATTTCCTCAGAGATTTGGCGATCCTACTTTTAACAACAACATTACCCTTAATTGATTTTACTATCTCAACATTCATTTTTAATAAATCGTAAACTGAGTTAACCGACACTGAGTTATGTAGTGTAACTTCACAAGACAATAAAATAAGCAATTATAACTAAATAAAAATAATTCAGGGAATCCCGCCTTTTGAAATATATTTTTGTAACGCAGTTTTTTTAAGAACCAAATCCCCCGTTTTTAGAATGAATTTAATATTGTAATTCGGGCGCTTTGATATGAGAGATTTTGAAACAGGGGATTTTGATACGAGGGATTTTGAAACGGGATTTTGATACAGAGGATTTCGATACGGGGGATTTTGAAACGGGATTGTGATACGGGGGATTTTGAAAATGGTATTTTAAAAAAGGGGATTTCGTACCCAACCCCTTTCTTACAGATAGTTTCATATCAATATACTATAAAAAATTGTAAAATAATTATTATATATTTTGAAATTAATCACATAATTTTTTTAATACTTAAACATTTATATTTTTTAAGTACTTTATTTCACTTTATACTTTTGATATCAACATTCTTACATATGTACATATATTTTTATCCTTGTATGTAGAAAACATGTTTCTATAATCTATATTCAAAGATTTTATTTAAATGCGGCCTGCAAAGGTACCATTTTCAATTTGATCATCCCATTTCTCAATCCATGCGGTTGGGCAAATTGAAGTGAAAACTTTTTTAAAATATTGACAAGGCTGATAATTGGTGCCACGAATTTTCTGGCAACGATGATAATCCAAATAACTTTGATAACAATATCTGGTTTGGTTTGTATTTGGAAATCTTGGATCGAATGGTGCTGTTTCAAGTTTTGGTTGTGGAGATGACATTTTCGACTGGAATTTAAAATTTCATATATATTAATATTATTTATAAATAGGATAATATGTATACAAAAAATAGTGCAAGATTAGTTTTCTAAATGTACACTGATAGTTAAGACTATTGTTTTTTACCTTTCGTTCCTTTCGTTACAAAATACAAAATTAATGAAAAATGTATATTTTTTAACCAATTTACTTAATATTTTTTTAAACAAAAGTAAATTAATAATTTTTATTATTGATTTATTTACGCACAATATGAATATGAATTATTTTTTTGTTCAAGAATTCTCTTTTAATTTTAATAGTAAAGTAAAATTAGAAATTAGACCAATATGTTTTTGTTGAGTTGTTTTAAAAATGTTAATCAGCTCAGCTTCAGCAGCTGTTTTATTGAACTGTCACTTTTATTTCACCTCGTGGGTGGTTTGTAAATTCGTTTTCGCCGGTAAGGTTTAATAAAAACCTCGATAATTGAAAAATAATAAATTATAAATTAGAATTGATAAAATAAAAATGAATTTAACTCCAGAAATACTAAAAATACAAATTAAAAAATTAAATCCAGTTTCATTAAAAGTGTATCAATATATTTTGGCGGAGAAGACATCACATTTAGCTGATGATGTTACGAATTCTAATTCCATTATAACTTTATCCGAATTATTAGATATAATTGAAAAGAATTATAGAAAGTTTGAAGATTCCAATTTATTTCAAGATTTTATACCAATTTTTCATCATACTATTCAATTAACAAATTTCAAATATGCAACAAATATAATTATCAATTTTTTTAATAAATTATTTGAAATGCTACAGCAAAATGATGATGATATCAATATTATTCTACAATTTGTTCAGCAATTTTTACATTCACTGCCAGCAGAAAATAATGATGTTAATAAAATAATAAAAGAAAACAAAATCAATGTAATAAATTTATTTTGTGAACAGAAAAGTATAAGATTACAAAGTTTAACTTGTGTAGAAATACTTGTGAATAAGTTTAATCAATTAGAAATACTAGATGATATTTGGTTAGAACGATTAAATAATTTATATTTTGACGAAATATTTACCCAATTAATTAATGTTTATATGATTCATAAAGATATTTATAAAGAAAAAGATTTTTGGATTTTATCATTAATATATTTACACAAAAATCGTAAATTTTCTATATATTGGTTGCATAAAGCAATCGAAAGAATTGTATCAAATAGTAATTCTGTAAATGAATTTACAATACCAAAATTTTTCATATGGCTACATAAAGATATGGATTTAATTAATACATCATGGTTAACATATTTAGCAATTTTAGAAAATCTTGATGGTAAACAATCACATTTAATTTTACCATCATTATTAATGTTGGAGAAAATCGAATTACCAAATTTATGGAAAGAATTTTTAATATGTGATATGTTAAAACATACAAATACATTGGTTTTAAAATGGTCCGTAGATTATGTATTAAGTAATTATACTAGTGCCGATTTTATTGAATATTCAATATTTTTAAAGAAATATGTTAAAAATAATATGTATAATGATGCACTTGAAATTATTATAAAAGGATTTAATAATACATTTCTATATTCAAAGCAACAAAATAATAATAATATAAAACCAGAGAATTTTCAAATATTTATAAATGGTAGTTTAAATAGATTTTTGAAAATATTTATAAATATTGATTGGAAATCAATACCAATGCATATTATCATGAAATCATTAAAATATTTTAATAAAGAAATAAAAATAATAAATAATGAATTAATATTTAAATTAGCGGCGAAAATACGGCGAATTGAAAATAAATCAATTCGTTTAAATATACGTGAAATGTTTTTGAAAATATTTGAAAAAACTATATCATATACAAATTTAAATGATTTTTTTAAATTACTTGATACAATTTTTAATTCTAATGAAATATTATCAAAAAATGAAAAATTAGAAATATCAAATCATATATTAAGAAGAAATACAAATGATTCTGTACACATATCTGTTGAATTATTAAAAAATTTATTTAATTGTAAATTTGATTATAATATAACATTAAAAATATTTCATATATTTTTTCTTAATAAAAATTCAGATTTTGAAAGTATGTTAAAATGTTTAATAATTGAAACTGATTTAAAAAAAATCTTAATAACAATATTAGAAGAAAAATTAGAAAGTTTAATTGATTTAAATATTAAAGAGAAAGAATTTATTCAAATGTATATTAATTTATATAAACCATATACTGATAATATTCAATATGATTATAATAATGAAATAAATTTAATAAAAAATGATTTTAATGGAATTGGTAAAGGAAAACTTATTAATTTTTCAATATTAAAAGAAGATTTTATTAATCGTTTATTACAATTAGATTTTTCATGTAAAAAAGAATTTATTATTAATAATATTGTTATGTGCCTTGATAAAGGTGGTCATAATTCACTTTTTTATATAATAGATGTATATAGAATAGAATTATCAAAATATAATGGTGAAGAAATTGAAATGGATTCAGTTAAATTGAAACCAACAATATTAAATAGAATTTTATTAGAAATTAAAAATTATATTAAAATATTTGGATACGAAATTATGGAAAATGCGTAAGTTTATTATTTTTTTGAAAATTAAACTTAATATATTTAATTCAATTTTACAGATGGTTTGCTTTAATTGATTATATCAAAAATTTACCAGCGGATGAACTATATGAAAATATTACAAAATTATTAGATATAGATACGACTAATACAAAATTATATTTTTCTATTTATGAACGACTTTGTTTCGAAAAACCATATCCAATGAAGGATGAATTTGGTAAACAAAGTTTTCATTTTCAACGTACATATCCAATTTTAAAGGAATTTTATAATTCTCATAATGGTATACAATTTTTATCAAAAGGTTTACTTTTTGGTGAACCTTTATTAGGAGAGCAAATGTAATTTATTTTTATCTATTTTATGTATTTGTATTAATTTAAATTTAAATTTTATTTTAAGGATTGAATATGATTATATTATTGATAACGATTTAAAAACTGATATAACATCAATTGATGTACGATTAACTAGTTTGAAATTACTAGAAATTATTAAATTCTTTTATAAAGATATTAATTATCCCTATAATATCAAATATATTCGTGATTATTTATTAGATGAAAGTGAAAAATTAAATAATAAAAAATCACGTTATTTTAAGGATTCAAAACAACATAGATTAAAATTACGAATTATACAAAGTTTAGCAATAATATCTCGTATGGAATATGGTTGGGATAATCGTTTTTTAATACCAATTTTAAAAGAGAATAATCAAAATGATGTAACATGTATTACACAATTAATTGTAGCTTCAACAATGGAAGATGAATGTATAATACTTAAATTATTAGAAAATGTAATGAAATTTTAATTTTATCAATTTATTTTTATATTAATTTCTATTCATATTTTTAAGGCTTCAGAACATTCTCATAGTGGACTTATTTCAATATTTATAATTGCATTTCTATTTTGTCGAAGAAAAATTCAAAATTTGAATAATAAAGAATTTGCAAAAAAAATTATTAATTTAATATTACCATGGACACTAGGACAACATTTCAATGTTCGATTACAAGCTCAAATAACAATTTATCATTTATTAGAAAAGTTTGAATTGAAATATGATTTTCAATATTTATTTGATGGAATTGTAGAAAGTTTCAATCAGGGAAATCGAATAGAAAATTTAAAAAAATTAAATGATTTTCGTTATTCAAAAAATTTTCAACCAGAAAAATATTTAGAATATTATATAATATTTACATTAATACCAAAACTTATGAATTTAACTGTAGATGAATGGTATATAGATTTTAAACATTTTGAAAATAATTCTGATGAAAAATATTATTATGATCCATTAAAATGTAAAATATATGATGAATATTTAAAAAGATATTATAATGAAATTGTTAATAATGAAACTGATATAATAGAAGAAATTTTACAAATTGAAAATATCCAAAGAAAAATTAATCCATTAATTTTGAATTACAATAATACTATGATTTTTTATGGTGGTGAATTTGATGGCAATAAGGTAAACTCAAAATTAAAATTTTTTTTTAATTTAATTTTATACAATTTTTTATAATATTTATTAAATTTAAAGGATATGATTGTTATAGCTAGTTTAGTAGAAAAATTACCAAATTTAGGTGGTATTTCTAGGACTTGTGAAGTATTAGGTATAAAAAATGTTTACTTTAATTCTTTAAAATATACTGAAACTAAAGAATTTAAAGGTTTAAGGTAAGATAAAATGTAAAATTATTATTTTTTATTTAAATATTTTAATTAAAAATATATATTATTTATGATTTTTAGTATGACTGCTGAAAAATGGATAAATTTAAACGAATTAAAGGTACAAAACATTCAAGAATTTTTAATTGCAAAAAAATTAAAAGGATATAAAATTGTTGGTGCTGAACAAACTTCAAATAGTATAAGTTTTATTGATTTTCAATTTCCAAAAAAATCAATATTACTTTTAGGGTAATTATACTATAATATAAATTTTATATCCTTTTGAAAAAAACTTATTATTTTAGACATGAAAAAGAAGGTATACCAGCTAATTTAATTGCATTTCTTGATTATGTTGTTGAAATTCCACAATTTGGTGTAGTACGTTCATTAAATGTGCATGTTACTGCTGCATTATTTTTATGGGAATATTGTAAACAGCATATATATGTAAAAAAGTGAATTTATGAATTTAGAAATGGACTTTTTTTTTAAGTTTTGAATGTTATATTTGCAATTAAAATGTAGTTTTAAAATTTATACTTACTTTTTATTAATTATATTATACCACAATCTAAAATTAGAAAATAATGGAAACAATTATTTTAAATGAAATTATTTGTTTTACATAAAAGGTAAACGAATTTTATTAAGCAAATTCTTAATTAAAACCCTAAACTAGATACTAACATTTATTTACAAATATAATTTTTTTTTTTAAAAAAAGTTTTCTTATTTATTTCTTTTTTTTTTTTGTTCCCGTTTACTACCTTTTTTTTCTGGGTTTTTTTTTTTTTTTCGAAAGTACAAATTATTTTTGATATGATTTATTTATATAATTAAAATTATTTTCTTTTTTCTAAGTATAATTTTTTACTCTATTTAAAATGTACGATTTTTAAAATATTTAAATATAAGTGTTTTTTTTATGTTTTGTTTATTTTAATAGTTACATCGATTTTAATTTAATATTTACATAAATATCTACAAATGCGGTTTTCACAGTGCGTAAAGATTTGCGAAATAAAAAAAAAATTAAGTTATATAAAATTGAATCACGTTTTCTAATATAACATATTCACAAAGAAACAAACTAACATATTTAACACTTACTTTACTATTAGCACCTAAAATCTATAAAGTATTTATATTCTTTTATTGTCAGTTAATAAATAATTTATTTATTTACAGAAACTTCTAAATATAGCAAAAATTTTATTTTAGTTTTACATTTACTTTATTTTTATATAGTAGGAATAAATATAAAAGATTTTAAATCAAATTAAAATTATTAAATTAAATGTAAATTAAAATATTTGAATTCATAAAGGATATTAAAGTTTGTAAAATATTAGAAGATGAAATCCGAATATAGCTTTGATTCCAATAGCAATATTATATGAATTTATCTGAAGAAATTTTTGTGTCCCATATGTTTTTTAAATATGCCACGGATTATTCTTTTGCAATTTATTCATATATTCTTCGCTCCTCTTATCTTTAGCATATTTTCCGAAAGATTATATTTAAGAATAAATGTAAATGGCCATTAATTCATTTTGTCTAACTAAAAAAATTTCAAATTGTATATAAGATTTTGTAAAAATTGGAATATTACAATATGAATTTTAGTATTGTAGTTAATAAGTTCACTATTTATACCAAAACTTTATTTTGTCTTTAGTACAAAATAAAGTTTTGGTATAAATAGTGAACTTATTAACTACAATACTTGTCTGACCTCGGAAATATGCAACGGATTATTCTCGTTCTATCCATTCATCTATGGATATAAGCTTATTCTTTTTCAATTTCTTTTTGTAGATGAGAATTTAGATAAGAAATGAAATATATGCCCAACAAAAACTGTAACTGTATAGATTTAAGAAATTTCATACTAAATTTGTTTTTTTTTTTACTATTAAAATTTGTTTTTTTCTTAATTCACACATTTGTCCTGTTCCAAACATAGCTAGATTCTGATGAAAATCCTTTCCAAATGATTTGTTTTCTATTTTATAAAAATGCCAAGTTGAATAGTAATTAAAAAGGACTAATACTACTCTACTTTCCTTTTGAAAGTACAAATAATTATGTTTCTCCAATACTAAAATAAAATAAACAACCAAATAATAAAATAAAAACAACAAAATAAAATTTTTTTTTTTTAATTCCTAACAACCATTTTGTTTTTTTAATAGTTATTTCTTTCTATATTTTTGTTTTTATTGCTTTAAAAATAAAAAAATCTAAATTATTTTTTATATATTATTTATAATATATTAATATAAAATAAACAAAAAAAAAATTAAATAGAATAATAAAATATATAAAAAAAAAATTATTTATAGGAGATATTTTTTTAAATTTAAAATGTTTGTTTTAAATTAAATAACTTTACACACTCAAAAATAAAAAAAAAAAATAAAAACTAAAAACAGAATTTAAAAAATTAATTAATGATTTTAGTCAAAAAATTTAACAAAAAAAAAAAATAATAGTTTTTTTTTATCATTAAACTTTCAAAAGCACATACAAAATTATTTAATTTTAAAATTGTCTTAAAATAAGGAATTTTCATTTTTAATAATTTTTGTGTTTTTTTTTAATTAAAATTAATTTCTAAATAATTCTATATAATTTTTTTTTCTTCTTATAAATTGTTTAAAAAAATTGGCTTTTCTTTATTTTTTTTTTATACAATTTTTACATTATTTTTTTTAATAATTAATAATTTTTTTTTCTTTTTAATTTTTTTTTTATATAATAGTTTTCTCTTTTCACTATTTATATTATTTTTTTTTATTTAAAAATGGCGCACTTTTTTTAAATATAAAAATATATTTTGTTTTATATCTTTTTTTTTTATATATTTTTTTTTTTTAAATATATTTAATAATTATATTTACTTTTAATTTTTTTTAATCATTTATTTTTTTTTATACATTTTATAAATATTGTTTAAGAAAAAAAATTTTCTATTTCTTCTTTTTTCACTTAATTAGAATTTTTCATATCGCGGTTTTTTTTTATAATATTAGTTTATAGTAATTATGTGGGAGTTCCATGTATATCAAGATCGTTTATCATGGGGGAACGTTCCAAAGTGTTAAAACACGCTTATAAAGGAAAAATTTAAAGGGTGCAATATGTTTTTTTTTGTGAAAATAGCAAAATTTAATTATATTTGTTTAAGTTACTGTTTATATTCTATCTTCTTTCTCTACTATCTTTGTTTTGCTTTTTTAAGCTTTCTTAAGCAAAGATAGTAGAGAAAGGAGATAGAATAATATATTTAATTTAAAATACATGAGACGTATTTCTGATATAGAACGCGCCCCCAATATAGAGTAGTAGGTTTTCTATTTATTTCTATAAAATATTAATATATTAGAAAAAAAAAAGTAAATACCTTTGTTGTTTTATGTTTAGGTACATTACTTTTTTTTATAATCAATTTATTTAAAACTTAAAATATTAATATTACTATTTAGGCAAATAAAGTTTTGTTTGTATCTTTTGTTCTATCTACTTTTTTTCTCAATATATTATATAATTAATTATAGCTTGTATTTGTTGTTTGCTTAGGGGAGACTTTATAGAGTTGAGATTAAATTGAAGCATGTTGAAGAATCCATGAAATATGATTATACTCAACATTTTAATATATTTTGATAATTTTATATAGTACTGATTCATTTGATTATTGTTTGCATTCAGCAAATGACTATACTGAATGTAACAATAGTATTATATATCAGATTAATTTTAAAATTTCAATTCAAAAATAGTTATTTTCAATATTTAGCACTGCTTCAATTATGAAACTACCCCCACAAATTTTATGTGCTTTTTTTTAAAATGCTAAACGTATTTTTATATAATTTTTAGATTCATATTTTTCATTGTGCTTATAATATTTATATAGAAAAATTATTAGAAAATATGGTCGGAACAAATTGAGATTCAATATTATTATAATTATTATATTTTGAATATGGAATCATATATAATTTTCGTTAATACAGGAATGGTGAATGTTTTTATAGTTAGACTGGACGTGGATTAATATTTATATAATGTATAATACTATATTTTTAAGTTTTGTTTTTGTTTTAAATAAATGCTTGTTTTTCAAAAATTAATGATTTTGTGTATAAAGAAAACACAATTAAAATAACCACGTTTAACAAATAACTATAGAAAAACAACGTTTTTTTTTATCTTAATAAATATTTACGATTAACAGAAAAATATAATAGTCAAAAAAATATAAAAAAAGTTGACCAAAAAATATAATAAAATAAAATATTTTCCCCCCCAAAAACATATAATTTTTTTTTCTTTTTATGTAAAAACATTTAAAAAAATTTTTTTTTTTCATTTTGAAAATTTTCAATTAAATTTTCTTCATTTAAAAAAATAATTTATTCTAAAATGTAAAAAAAAAATTATAGGTTTATATATAAAATAATAACGAGATTAAATTTTTTTTCAATTAATATCAGCATTCAGACTTATCTTCTAGGCCTTCTTCAACTAAATATTGTGTATCTTTGCCAGTGTCTGCTGATGGATCTAATTCTCTTGTACGTAATTGTAATTTCGGTGATGATTTATGCGTTATACTACTTGGTGCTAATATTGCTGAAACTGGTTCAGTAAATGGCCCAACTGCTTGAATTGGTTTTGTTTTAGATTGTACATCATGTTGTAATTCATAAATACCTATTAATAAGTAAAATTTAGTTTTTATTAATTATAATGAATTACAATTTTAATAATCAGTATAATAATTTTACCTGATCCATTTCCAAGACTAGGATCTGTTGTTGTACCTGATTGAACAGCATCGTACATTGGATTAGCAAAATCTCTTTGCTTATTACTATTAACTGTTTGTAAATTATATCCTTCAACTGGTGGTACATCAGGTGGTGGTGGAGCATTTGGAAAACCTGGTGCATTAAATTCAACATTTGTACCATGTCGGAATGTAACACTTTGTGATGACGTTAATGAGCTAAGACGTGCCATTTTTCCGCTTTATAATAAAACGAATTACTTTAATATTTTCATAATAGCGAATTAAAAAAAAATAATACTTACAATGGTTTCTTTCTAATGACATACCAAACGCCACCAGCAGCTAATGTTACTAATAAAATTACCATAATTGGTATTACAACAGCAGCAACATTTGTTCCGCCATGTCCAAATGCACCGCTTAACGAACGTTCACAGTTTTCACCACCAAAATCAGGCAAGCATTCACATTCCAAATCACCTCGATCATTTTCTCTACATAAACCACCATTTTCACAAGGACAAATTCGTGGTGATGAACGTGGTGGTTCTGCAGCAGCATCACAAGTTACATCAGCTGTTGCACGATGTGATTGTGGTGGGCCAGAGTTATCTGGACAAGCACATCGTCTACCCCCCGGTACAAGTAGGCATAAATGAGAGCATACATTATTATAGCATGGATTTCTTAGCGATGTATTGTAACGATCGGAATGGTAAATTTTAATTCCAGAAGGATTTGCTAAATTTCTTTGTACAATTACTTGAACACCACGACCAAATTTATCTTGTCGTACCATTTCCCCTGTATCTCTGGTCACCCAGAATAAATTTGATTCGAAAACATCTAATGATATTGGATGTTTTAATTGATCGCCTTTAATTATAGACTTTCTTAATGATCCATCTGGTCGCATTGATTCAATTGTATTCAATTTTGTATCAACCCAATATATTGTATGATCTTGTGAATAATCTATGGTTATGCCATTTGGATGACGAATAGCTTCAGTAATAAGTGGTCTACGCTTTGAACCATCCATCCACGATACTTCTATTTTAGGTGCTGATCCAGCATCAGCCCAAAACATTCGACCGAGTTGTGGATCAACGGCAATTGATGTTGGTACTTCTAAACCAGCTCCAATTACTGCTCGTCGGTAACGACCATCTGTTTTAGCGACCATAACACGTCCACGTGGTTTTGAACCTGTTCTATCTATTTCTGTCCAATATAAATTATCAGCAATCCAGTCTACCGCAACTGCAGTTGGTTTAGAGTTTCCTTTCATATTTAAATCTTGGGCAAAACCAATTTTTGCTTGACCATCTTGAGCATTTATCATGTAGGATCGTTTGATTGTTTTGTCATAACTATCAGCCCAGAATATAATTTGTGATAATGGATTGTAATCAAGTGCTTCAATACGTTTTTCTGCTGCTATAACATCGAACTCTTCGCGTTTCTGTAGGTTGTAAGCTCTTATTTCTGGCCCATTAGCAAATATTATTACCGCTTCCTCTTTTTCAGCTTTGCAAACACCCGACATATCATCGGAAAGTCTAAAACCTGGACGACAGGAACAAGAATAAGTTCCATTCAAATTAGTACATTGATGACTGCAAGTATGTGTTCGCGTTGTGCACTCATCGATATCCTTACATCGTTTCTTATTTTCCGGCGATATTATGAAGCCCGGATAACAAGCACAAATATATCCCCCTTCTGTTAAATTATGACAATTGTGTTCACAGCCTCCACGATTTAATTCTGAACACGAACTTGAGTGATGACAACCTAATTCATCTGAACCATCTCCACAATCATCAGAGAAATCACAAATTTGATTACGTTCAATACAATTTTTATTAGCACATTGATATTGTGTGTACAAATCACATGGTTTTTGTTTTGTAGCACAAAGAGTCATATTATTTTCATCGGAACCGTCACCACAATTATCGACTCCATCACAAATTTGATACCGTGCAACACAACGATGATTTGTACACTGGAACCGTCGTAACGTATCACAATTAAAGTTTGAACATACTGAAGAATCCTCATCAGAATTATCGCCACAATCATCAGTTCCATCACAGAGATCCGAGGGCGAGACGCACAGATTATTTGAACATTGAAATCGTGATTCAGGACAGTAACGACCACCTGGGAATCGAGGTGGACAATCTGCTTCATCAGACATATCACGGCAATCACGATCACCATCGCAACGGAAATACGATGCAATACAGTGTCCTGATGTACATTGGAATGTTCCATTTTTACATTGATATCCCTCGCAACTAAGCTCATCACTATTATCGCCGCAATCATCTTCATGGTCACAACGCCATCTTGATGATATACATTTACCATTTCCACAACGGAATTCCGATTCAGAGCATTCTCGATATTTTCCACTACAAAGTGTTTCAACTTCATCGCTTCCATCTCCGCAATCGTCAGCAAAATCACATAACCACTGCCTGTAATATAGTATTTTCATTAATATTTTTTACAAAAAAAGAAAATTAAAATTTACTTTGGAATACATCTATTATTTCCACATTTGAAATCTGTATCTAATGCGCATTTAGGACAATTCTCTGGCAACTCATCGCTATTATCACGGCAATCATCTTTACCATCACAGAACAACCATTTCGGAATACATCTATAATTTGATTGTCCTGGACAACGTTGCCAGCCAGTAGTACAATTTCTTTGACGGCACATGTAAGCTGGTTCATCAGAATCATCACCACAATCATTATCAAAATCACACATCCATAATTTAGGAATGCAACGTCCGTTTTTGCAACTAAATTCTGTTTCTGGATCACAAACTCTTTTATCTGAAATAATAATATTGTTATTAATTATTTGATCAACACATTTAAAAGGGGTTTGATTTACGGCATACTGCAGGATCTTCGTCACTGCTATCTTTACAATCTGCATCTCCATCACATCGCCAACTATCCAGTATACATCTTCCACTTGATTTACATTTGTAGTCTGATTCCGGACATGGTAGTTCACAATTTTGCTCATCGGTACCATCACCACAATCATCAGTTCCATCACATATGGTTGCAGATGGTGTGCAATTGGTATTGCCACATTGGAAGGTACCTGCTCGGCAGTGACGCACTGGACAAGTAGCTGGTTCATCTGAACTATCTTTACAATCCTTTTCACCATCACATTTCCAGAACCATGGTATGCATTTTTCATCAACACCACCACATCTATGTTGGCCTGATGTACAATTTGCAATACAAGTCTTACTATCTCTGGCTAAATAAAACTGATTTGGACAAGCACATTTGTAACCTGGTGCACCCTCTTCTATATAACCTTCAAAATTCAAATATGTTGATTCGGGTGGCGGTGATATTAGGCATAAATGGGTACAACCTCCATTATTTGCACCACACGGATTTGTATAAGGAATTTGACGTAAAGGATGATTAACATGAATATCATAAGGACGATGAGTAGTATTTCTTAATATCGTTAAGTTGCCGCCTGTAAATTTATTAGCACGCATGATTGCTTTCATATTCCAATCAGTCCAATACAAATCATCATCGAAGATTGACAATGCAAACACATGAGGTACTTTATTACCAGATAGTACAACATGACGATGATGTCCTTCTAAATCCGTATACGCAATATAATCTAAATGTGCGTCAGCCCAATAAATACGATCAGTGAAATAATCAATAGTTAAGGCATTTGGCCAAGCAATATCATCCTCCCATGTTAGTATTCTTGTGAAGTTGGAACCGTCCATACCCATTTTAGCTATATATGCTTGTAAATGCCATGATGTAAAATATAGATAGCCAATACCAGGATGAACTGCAATAGCTCTCGGATCAACAACACCACTACGAAGAGTTTTTCTCTTAGTACCATTCAATTCTGATACATCTAGATTCTTAGAATGTCGATCTAACCAATACAATTTTCGTCCAACCCAGTCAATGGCAATACCTTCTAGACCATGTGAATCATGACGTATTACTGGTTCTCTTTCAACCTTTTCGTTATCTGTGTTATACTTGGAACGGAATATTGTTTTAGCTGTAACATCACAGAAATACATATATTCTTCGGTGTTGTCGAAATCTAAGGCAACTACATTCATAAGATCTTGATGCATTAAATTGTATTGCCGACCATCGGTGGACATATTTCGAACATAATATTTATTTGTAAATATCAGCCATGGTTGGGTGATATCTTTTCGTTTACATGTATGCTCATCATTTTGCCGTTCATAGTATCTTTCATCACATTTACAATAAAAGCTTCCCGGCGTATTTGAGCAGTGTTGAGAACAAGCACCTGGTACTTCTAGACATTCATCAATGTCAGCACATGCTTTGCCATCAGCAAGAAGTCTAAAAAAATATTACATATTAATAACTGCATAATAATAATTAAAATTAAAATTAAAATCTTACTTATATCCATGATTACAATCACAATAATAACTCGTTAATGTATCCACACACTTATGACCGCATTGATGAATTTCTACTTTAGCACATTCATCAACATTGCAATGTAAAGGCTCATCTGAGTCATCTGAACAGTCCGATACTTTGTTACAAACTAAGTTATAATCAATACATTGTCCATTTGTACAACTGAATTGTCCCTTTGTACATGTTGTATTTTCTTTTTTACAACCAACTTCATCAGAATGATCACCACAATCGTCTTCTCCATCACATCGATATTGACTTCGAATACATTTGAAGTTTTGACAAGTGAATTCTTGAGGTGAACAAGTCTTGTATTGCGAATTACAGAATTTTCCTTCGTCTGTGCCATCCCCACAATCATTATCGTGATCACAAAGCCAACCCTGTATGGAATTTAAGACTAAGTAAATAAAGAAAACATATATATGATTTCATGTTTATACCTTATTAATACAACGTCCATTATCACACGTAAACATATCTTCACCACAAGGTTGTGGTGTTGGACAGTTATGTAACGTTGAATTTTCATCGGCTCCATCAACACAATCTGGATCACCGTCACAGATCCATTTTCGGGGTATACATTGAGCTCGTTGCCAAGCTTTGTTTTCCTCACATGTAAATTCAGTTTCATCATCACATTTTCGATCATCTGCAATTGTAAATTATGGTTTTAAAATTTTTTTGGAACTATTTCCATGATTTGAATAGGATACTTACTGCATTGGTGTCTTGCATCTTCATCACTACTATCCAAACAATCATTATCACCATCGCAAATATAAATTCTAGGTATACAATTTCCATTATCACAAGTGAATAGATCACCAAAGCATGTTCGGCCTTCTGATTTACAATATTCTGGTGGTTCATCGGCACCATCCCCACAATCATCATCTCCATCACAGTACCATGTTGCTGGTATACATCTGTGATTTGGACATCTAAAACTATTTTGTGGACAGGTTCTTTGTCCACAATGTAAAGGATCTTCATCTGAATTATCCCCGCAATCATTATCACCATCACATAACCAATAGGGTTCGACGCAAATATTTGTTTTTTCACATTTCAAATGATTGGGGGGGCATGTTGTATTCATTGGGCAACGTTCATGTGTTTCATCTGATGTTGCATTATCTTTGCAATCGTTAATGCCATTACAAACTTGAGCTTGTGGTATACATCTACCATTGCCACATGTAAATTCGCCATTTACACATGGTGGATATGTACATCCAATTTCATCTGAACCATCTTTGCAATCGTTTTCGTGGTCACATTTCCATGATTTGAATATGCATCGTCCGTTATTGCAGCGGAATTCATTGGCTGAGCAAGAATGATAAGAACAATAATTTGTTTCTTCGTCAGAATTATCACCGCAATCATCATCACCATCACATGCCCACATTCTTGATATACATTTACCATTTTGACAATAGAATTTACTAGACTCACATGTATTATTTCTTGGCGCACACATTCTGCCTTCGTTTACTACTTTTGAGTTATCATCACATTTACATTCTGCTTTTCCATTTGGAGCTGGATGACAACTTTGAGCACAGCCACCTTTATTAATAAGACATGCATTAACTTGACATTTTTGTCTATCAGCACTAAATACTTTTATATCGCGTGGAGAATCTTCTAGTCGTTTAACCATTTCAACTACATTTGCACCTGTATGTTTTTCTGCACGATAAACTCCTCTCAGCTGCAAATCTGTCCAATAAATGTAATTTCTAAAAACTGTTATAGCAAATGGATAAATTGTCGCAGCTACAAGAAGTTCACGATTTTTGCCATCCAAATCAGATCTTTCAATTTTTTCTCGTACCGCATCAGTCCAATACAATTTTCGATCATCGTAATCAATAGCTAAGCCACTGGGTTGTGAAAGATCTTTATCGACAATTGCTCTTTTCAGCGATCCTGCCATTGTTGTACGGAATATTTTTCCCGAAGTGCCAAAACGACCCCAGTCTGTAAAGAATAATGTACCATTACATGGATCTAAGACTATAGCTCTTGGTCTTTCTACACGAGATATCATAACTATTTCGGATCCATCAAGATTCATTGCATATATTGAATTATTGGAACTGTCAGTCCAATAAATCTTATTTTGTGTCCAATCATATGCAATGCCTTCTGGATTAATGCCTTTGTTAAGTATCACATTTACTTCTTTAACGGATGGACTGTCAGCTTTGGTCCAAGCAATTTTAGCCCATGGCCGAATTTGTGTAAACAACATTTTATTATCATGGAAATCAAAATCAAGGCCAACGACATTTGTTAAATTGACCATGGGGTTAAATGGAACTTGAGTTGATTTTGGATTTAAATTTACAGCTCTGATTTCAGTTCTTGTTGCAAAAACTAAATATTCATTTACACTTTCACATTTTCGACCATCAGCACTGAGTTTACCAGTGGCACAGTCACATTTAAAGTTCAATCTTGATGTTAAACTGGTAGCATCTGGAGGGAAACTGAAACATAATTGATCACATCCACCATTACCTAGTCTAGAACATGGATTATTTTCATCTTGAGGTTGATTATTAATATCGTAAATAGCAATATCACGCAATTTTTCTAAATCGGTTCTTACACGTTCGGCCATTGACATATTCCCCGGTAATTTAGATGCTTTAAAAACAGTCTTAAGATTTCTGTCAACCCAATATACATCACCTAAATGAATTGCTATTCCCATTGGATTTGGCAAGTTTCTGCGAATTATTTGTCGGTTTCCGCCAGAATATGACACTTTTTGTATATTATCTAATTTCGCATCAACCCAGTAAACATCATGAGTTAACATATCAACTGTTAAATCTCGTGGATTTGAAATGCCCGAAGTTACAACTGGCAACCAATTAGAACCATCTAAGTATGCTTTTCCTATTCGAGGGTACTGACCATAATCAATCCAATATAGAAGTCGTTTAATTGGATTTACAGCTAATTCCCTAGGTGCATCACTTGTAGTTTTAATTAAAACTTTACGATTAGTACCATCCAACCAACATACCTCGACGTAATTTTCATGAGGGAAAACATTTGAGAAATATAAATTCCCAGCAACCCAATCAATTGCAAGACCACGAATACCATTACTTCCAATACCATCTTTAATAATATGTTGTAATTCAGTACCATTCGGCCTTATTCGGAAAATTCCATTCCATTGTCCACGATTATATTCAGCCCAATAAATCCATTGATCTCGGAATACAACATCAACATGCAGTATGTGATGACCAGGTCCTGATATCGGTACCATAGCGTCTGAACTATCTGATAAACTGTAGCCTCGACTTACATCCAATTGTGACACGACAGCAAAGGTTTTATATGGAACACAGTTAATATCATTTTCTTTTCTATAACCAATGCCACATATACAAATACGCACTGATGAATCTGACGGAATACATAAATGTTCACATCCACCATTGTTCGTTTGACAAGGATGTAAAAATGAGCGTTTTCTGAATACAATCATGTTTTTCAAATCGGATTCATTTTCGATAATTACTTTTGGATTATCACCTTTTGGTAAATCAACACGTACAACTTTTTCATATATTGGATCCATAAAGTATAAACGTGATTCTAAGATACCTAAACTTTTCGGGCGAGATATATCATTACTTTCTGATAATATAATTCTTCCATTTTCACCACTATAATCCATAACACTTATGGTTGGAGGTTGCTGAGTACTATAGTAAACTTTCATATTTATAATATCTAGAGTAATACTTTCCGGACGATCAATATCATTTTTAAGAATAATTGAATTTGTGCCAACCATATCAACTCGTCCAATTTTTATTGGTACTCCAAATCCTCCATCGTCAATCCAAAATAATTTACCGCTATTCGGATCTAATGCTAAAGCTTTAGGTTTCGCTACAGACGTTTTATTTCCATTATTAGCCAAAATTATACTTCTATATTTTGTTTTTCCATCAACACGAATTGCTTCAATGTTATTAGCCATTCGATTACCAATATATAAGTTTCTACCTAGCCAGTCGAAAGCTATAGTATAAGGTGCTCCAACCATACCCGTATCTGGACCAAGGAATTGAGTTTTATTTCCACCACCATAAGGTGTTGAGAAAATTGTGCAATTCTCTTCATCCCCTTCATGTCCTTGAACCCAATAAAGCATTTCTCCTTTTCGATCAAAATCTAAACCGGTTGTGCTGTCAATTCCAATTACAGGTGTTAGGGCACCGGCACGTGCATCTCCTCCATTTAATGGTACATCAACAATTTGTGTACCTTTCACTATCATTAAGAATGGATTTTCTTCTTCATCACATTTACCACCTTCAAGCAAACGATAACCTGGCCTACATTTGCAGCTATATCCCTCTTTAGCACTAGGACTTAATAAACATAAATGTTGACAGTTGGATTTTAAACATGGGTTATCATACATTGGTTGTAATGATGGATGATGTACATGAATTGATAGTGGTTGACTTATGAGGTGCGATACCACAGTTTGATTTACTCCACGAAATTTATTTGCTGATAAAACTCTATTAAGTTGGCGATCGGTCCAATATAAAGTATCTTCAAAAAGGGAAAGCGAATGTGGATGTAAAAGATAGTGGCTCCCTGCCAGAACTTGCTGCCTTCCTGTTCCATTATAATAACAGAAATCTATAAAATCTAATTTTGAATCAGCAAAATAAACACGTTTTGTTGCAATATCTAAAGTAAGACCATTTGGCCAATATATTTTTGTATTTATAATAGTTTCACGCATAGTTCCGTCCATACCAATTCTTTCAATACGAGGATTTTCACCCCAATCGGTCCAAAAAATCCATCTTGCATCTGGACTGGGATCAATACACATTCCTCTTGGTTGGGTAATATTTTCCCTTACTAATACTAGTCGATTAGTACCATTTTCACCTGATACTTCAATTGTATTTAATTTACTATCCAACCAATATAAGTTTTTCGCTATCCAATCATAGGCTAGTCCTTCAACTAAATCTAATCCAGTTGTAATTATTTCTTGAGGTTCCATTCCACGATCTAATCTAGATATTTTTTTAAGTTTCATATCACTCCAGAATATTGTCCCTGTATGCATATTTGACGCAGTTGCCACAACATTTTCCACAATTATTGGAACACGTTCCAATCCTTGTTCTTTAAGATCGGCTACCAAAATTGAATGACGGTTTGAAATTATTAAAAATGCTGAAGAATGGTTAACTGCTTTACAAGTATGCTTATTTGGTTCTAATATATAACCATCTGTACAAGAACAAAAATATGAACCTTTCGTATTTGTACACAATTGTGAACATAAACCAGGAGGTAAACATTCATTTGTATCCTGGCAAGTATATCCATCAGCTCCTAATTCAGATCCAGGTGGACAAATGCAAGTTGCACCCAATGGTGTTTTCTGACAACCATTTGTACACAATCCCGTCTGGTGTTGACATTCTGCTAAGTCACAACCTGCTCCTTCATCTGCCCCATTTGGACAATCTAGTATATTATCACAGACAGATGTCATATTAACACAACGCTCTGTTACACCAGGACATTGCCATTGACCATGTGGACATTTGAAGGGTGGTGGAACACAGGCATGATCAGAACTTTCATCTGATCCATCACCGCAATTATCTTCACCATCACAAATATATGCTTTAAAGACACAGTTTGAATTATTACATTTGAAAAAGTTTGGTGCACAAGAAATTTGTCCACAATCTAATTCGTCAGACTGGTCACTACAATCATTAGATCCATCACAATGCCATGCAATTGGAATACAAAAACCAGATGATTTGCATCGGAAATGTTTTTCTAAATTACATTGGTTTGGTCCCATTGATGGACATCCTAATTCATCACTTCCATCATTACAATCTGGTATACCATCGCATTTGTAAGATTCTTCTACACATTGTCTCAAATCAGCACATTTAAATTGATTAGCTAGGCACGTAATGGGTGGGCAATCTTTTTCATCTTGTTTATCGAAACAATCATCATCACCGTCACATACCCAACTTTGTGGTATACAATGCCCAGTTCGAGGACATGTAAATTGGAAATAAGCACATGTTTTTTCAGCACAGAAATCTCCTTCATCCGAACCATCGCCACAATCATTTTCACTATCACATTTCCACATATTTGGTATACATCGTCCATTAGCACAAGCAAATTGAGCTGAACCGCATGTCACATTTCCACACTCAAATTCATCAGAATTGTCACCACAGTCGTTCTCTTGATCACATCGGAAATTCAATGGTATACAACGACCTGATTTACATTGAAATTCGTTTGATCCGCATGTTGGTTCTGTAAATAATATATAAAATTATGACACTTTTATCAGAAATACTAGTTTGTACTTGTATACTTACTTGTACAATTTTGTTCCTCATCACTATTATCCAAACAATCATCATCACCATCACATATCCATGATTTGGGTATACAACGTTGATTATTACAAGTGAAATCCCATGAATTTGGACAAGGCTGTACTGGAGGTTCAGCATTTGGATCAACAATACAAGTTCTTTCGTCATCCCCTAATCTCTCGCCATATGGACAGGAGCATTTGGCTTCTAATCCTCGTGAGTCGTTCTTTGGTACAGCAAAGCATATTTTATGACACCCACCATTTTTAGGGAAGCATGGTTGTGAAGCATCAATGACTTGAACATTATGACTATAAACTTTGACGCCATATAGGCGATTTGTTTGTGGCTCTCTAACCATCATTTCTTCTTGCTCACCAGTTAATTTATGTAATCTAATAATTGCATCTAATCGCCAATCCGTTATGTACATCCAATCATCATGAATAACAATTGAAAATGGATGTCGAACCAAACGTGAGTTTACAGTTCTTATATCTGATCCGTCTAAGTTCGAATGTTGTACATGATCAAGTAAAGCATCACACCAATAAACACGATCTGCTTTAAAATCAATAGATAAACCATTTGGCCAGCCAAGTGTAACATTTTTAAATACTAATAAATTTGTTCCGTCTGTATTTGCTCGGGTTATATTCGCAGGTCTATCCCATTCTGAAAAATATATATAACCACGATTTGGATGGACAACTATTGCTCTTGGTCGTTTTAAGTTTTTCAATAATGTTCGACGATGGGTGACATTTCTTGTTGACAAAACATTTAAAGTTCCCTTTCGACTATCAATATAATATAAATTTTTTGATGCCCAATCTACAGCTAAGCCTTCTACACCTTCATTTTGTGATGCTAAGACAATTTCGCGTCCAGTTCCATTTCGATGAACACGATAAATAACATCTTGTAGTACATCTGAATAATATATATATTCATCTCTTGAATCAAAATCTAATCCAACAAAACGTGCTCTTCTAGAAACAACTGGTAAAATTGCATCACTAAAACCTTCGATAACAGGGTCTAAAACTTTGCCTTTAATAAATCTTTGTTGTGAATACATTAGAAATTGATCTACTAATCGACAATTTCTTAAATCAGTTGATAATTGCCAACCCGTTTGACATGCACACCTATATCCCAAACCAGTTGGAGCTCCTTTTACTGCTGTAACTATACACAATTGATCGCATCCACCATTATTAGTTCCACATGGATTTGATACTTTTGGTTGACTTAATGAATGAACTGTAACAATACCGCGAGGTTCACGTATATCTTTCGCTTTATAAATTGATTGAATTGATGATGCACCTTCATATTTATCTACAGACATTATGCCTTGTTTTGTAGCATCTGTCCAAAATATTCTATTTTCAAATAATGCAATTCTTGATGGACTAGGTACGGATTGACCTCTCAAAACCATTGATCTTTTAGCACCATCATAATCAACTGTTTCAATGTAATCCAATAACGAATCACACCAATAAACGCGTTTTGCAATAACATCAACAGCAACACCAGACGCTTTATATGCAGCTTCAGATACTATTGATCTGGCATGTGTTCCATCCATATGAGCACGTAATACTTGACCACCATCTGCTACAAACATAAAACCTGATGTCGGATCTAATGCCAAATCAGAGGGACTTGTTAAATTTGAACCTAAGACTACAGCATGCCATTTCCCAAATAACTCAAATATATCAATTTTCTGACCAATTAAATCAGCTATATATACTTTATCTCCAATCCAATCAATAGCTATAGCAACAGGTGCCCATGTGCCAGGTAAAGTTAAATCTACCGGATTAACTACAGATCCAAAATCATTTAAAGCCATAGATTGTACTTTTCTCGTTTTAATATCTGACCAATATAGTATATTTTTCGCATAATGGTATGCGACACCACTAGCACCAGTTGCATTTGCTAAACTTCTAATATCTGAACCATGTGATGTCATACGTATAATTTCACGATCATGAGCAAATATTAATTCTAATTTATCAGCATTCGGTGCTGCACATTTTGAATGATTAATTAATGTATAACCTTGTGCACATCCACAACTATATGATCCTTCAGTGTTTTTACATAATTGATCACAATGTCCCCATTCAGCACATTCATCTAAATCTGAACATGTTTTATTATCAGATGATAATGTCTGCCCAATAGGACAAGAACAAACTCCACCAGTTAACGAAGGACCACATCTATATTCACAACTAAGTGCTGGACATGATGCAGTTGCTTTATAAAAAAAATATTTTCCAATTAAAATTATTTAAATAATAATAACAAAATTATTTATACTTACAACAAGCTGTTTCTTCATCACTGCCATCTTCACAATCACGAGTACCATCGCATAATTGTGATTTCGGTATACATTTTGGTATACCATTTATACCACCTTTTGGACAAAGAAATTTATTATCTGGACATGCAATTGCAGTACAATTCGCTTCATCACTTTCATCAGCACAATCATGATAACCATCACAATAAAAATTTGCTGGTATACATAATGCATTTGCACATCTGAATTGTCCATTATGGCAAGGTGGAAAATCTAATATAAAAATAATACATATTAATATATTATCCATAATATATAATCAAATACAAGTAAATAAAATAAAAATAACTTCTGGTTATTACTTACTACAATTTTGTTCATCTGATTTATCACCACAATCATCTTTATGATTACATTTAAGTGAAGCATCTATACATTTTAGACCATTCGTACAACGAAATTGATCTAATCGACATGATGTACCTTGGCAATTTTCTTCATCTTTTTTATTGCGACAATCAAAATAACCATCACAACGTTTTTCTTTTGGTACACATGGTCCTGATAAACGACCACCTCCTGGTGCTACACCATTTGGCATATTACAAAATACATCAGTCGATTGACATTTTCTGTAAGCTAAAAAAAAAGTATTGTTATTTTAAAAATCAACTTTTCTAGTTTTATGAACTTTTCTAGTAGTTAAAACTGGGAAAAACTTATGACAAAGGATAACGAATGTATTAGTTTTATGGTAATATAAGGATTTAATCTTTTTATCACAAAGTTTAAAATATATAAACTACTTAAATGTAATTTTATATTTGTGAAAATTTCAAAGTTTGTAGAAACTTGTGTATAACTACGTATATATAAAAGTTAAATATACATTTTTTTTTACAAATAGTAGAAAACTTAAACGTGTTATATATTAATTGTAAAAGTAATTTTTTTTTTTACCTCAAAGTGTTATAGTAAAGTCTTTTTAAGGTAAAGAATGGAATTTGAAATACTTAAATATCCTTTTAAAATATTGTATAATAAAATGAAATATGGTTTTATATACATATGTACTTAAATATATATTTTATAGTCAGATTTAAATTTTAAATGTAATATAATTTAAATATAAATTTAACATAAATTTTAATGGTATAGAAATATAAATATGATAAAATACCAACATTACTTTTACTATTTTTAGAACGATTGTATATTTTGTCTTTTCTGTATTACTTTTTGTTGGTATAAATGTAATTGGTGTTTACCCAGGTTCTGTTTGCCAATAGTAAAGAAAAGTTAACTATTTGAAATAATGAGAATCGACATAATCTTCATATCATGAATAATATGTATCTTATAGTAAATGGATATAATCGATTATTTAAATATATAATTTGTTTACCTTGAGTCAGAAATAATAATATTTTGATTTTGATAATATAACAAATTTTTGATAGTATTTTAAACAAAATATAGAAAAATTTGTGAAATTAAAGAAGCTGAAATTTTACTACAGTAATTTTAAAATTCCGCATTAACTTGATCGACATTTTTGTTTATATTATATTTATATATTTTACATGAATTAAATAAATATATTAAAAAATTTTACATAAATATCAAAATATCATATTTATTTCAACTTTCAAAATAAATTTAGAATATATTTTTGATTTATTTAACTAAGTGACACTTTCATTTTTATATTTATCATCCTGATATAATAAAAATCTTTTACTTTCAGGTAACAAAAAAAAAGGATTTTTTTTTAAATATTCATTTTATTTTTGGTATATGTTAAGCTGAGATATTATTTATATTTGCTAAAAAATAAAGTCTTTTAAATGTGAAGAAAATTATTTAAATTTATATTATTTAAAGGAAAACTTAATGTCTTTTAAATATATTAAAGTGCTTCCAGGCGGTTATTTTTATATTAAGGTTTTTTCCTTTTGTTTAGTTGGGAATTTATGTATAGTAATATTTGTTGTATATATATATACTCGTATCCAAATAAATTATGGAGAAAATAATAATTTATAATATGTAGTATTACATTAATGTAAATTACCAGATATAAAATAGCAAATATTCAATATGCCAGTATTAGGTATATAACGAAATTATAATACAAATTTCTATGTTTCTTTCAAATTCAATGAAACTGCTTTTGGCAGTGCTATAATAATAAAAAATGCCTCCAGCGATAAGATGAAAGAGTCTTGTAATATAACACATAAATTTAAGTATACTTAAGTAAAACTTAATTTCACATGGTAAGTCTTTTATTCACACTTCAATTGTTAAAATTTAACACACTCAAAAAAATATTAAAATCTTTTAACAAAAATTTCAATTAAACATTGTCTTGTATAGAAAGTAAGAAACTTATTTAACTGAAGTGCTATTTTTAATTTACCTGACATACTTATATGATATCTTATATATGGTAAAATATTTAAATATAAAATATATTTTTTAACACTTACTGCACTGTAATTCATCTGATTTGTCTTCACAATCATCTGTCATATCACATCTATGATGAGGTGGTATACAATATGTCTTATTAAAAACATATTGACCACAACTTATTTGCCCAGCATCACATTCTGGTGGAGCTGCATAAAATTATAATAATAATAAAACAATTATATATAGTTTATTAATTACATACAAAATTATAATGAATTAATTAATATAAATATAACTTACGGCATGATTGTTGTTCATCCTCTCCATCATCGCAGTCTTTTTGATAATTACAGACCCATAATGATGTAATACATTTACCATTATTACAACGAAACATACCCGGTGGACATGGCACACTTAATGGATCTGTACTTTCACCACCTAATAAATATCCACCTAGAAACAAAATAAAGAAAGATTTATAAATTTCAATTTCAACTATAAAATTTTATTTTAAAAAGATTTTAAATTAAATATAGAGAACATACTTAATTTAAATATCTCGAAATTAAGTAAAAAGTTTATAATTTTCTTTTGAAAAAAGTTAGCTTCGTTACTAAATAAATAATTTAAGTACTGAATTTTTAATATATAATATTAAGAGAGTTTTTAATGGTTCTTCATTTTTTTTTTTGTGTATTAGAAATTGGACTAAAATCTTTTATAGATTATATAAATATATTTAGGTAAAAGAAAAACTAAATCATTTAAAAGTTTTCTTTTTTGAAAATGAAGAAAATTCTTGATAATAATTTATGAGTTTTATCTTCTTAAAATATTCGGTAAGTGAGTTCATTTAAGGGCCAAAATTTCAACAAAAAAAATATAAAATTTTTGTATATTAAAATCTCTGATAAGATCCTATAAATTTAAGTAAAAAAATAAATTTATAATTTAATTTTACTTCTGTAAAACGAAAATCCTTATTAATTAAGTTAACTTTTCCTGGGTAAGACGTTTAATATTAAAAATAAAAATATTCTTTATAATTAAAATTGAAATCATAAGAGGTTAGTGAATTATTAGTATATAATATAAAATTATTGTAATCAGAGTTTACAGTGCTTTATGAAAAGGGCTTTTTTTTTATTAATATAATAATAATCTTCTTTTAAATTTTTTATAATTCCCAATTCGTCCTTTATTCAACTTCTTTTTGTTGTTGCCTAAGTGCATCTTTTTATTATAATACATAGATTTTTTTTGTTTTTATTATGCTTGGTATAATAATTTTTTTTTTTGGTTCTTTAAGAAGATTAAAGTATCAAAATAAATCAATATTACGACACTTTTAAAATATATATAATCTGAATAAATTAATTTTTGCATTTCTTTTTAAAATATCTTATATAAGGAGAATTTTAATGTTATTATGGTTGGTTTGAGATAAGTAATTTTTGTTTTGTCCTTTTGGTGGTTGTAATTTTATTTTGGTAATAATTTTTTTTAAAGCTAGTCACAGTTTATTGTTAAAATAAATGAAAACCGATATAAAAAAAATTCAGCTTTCAGAATATGACACGTCCTTGGATGGAGTGGAGGAACCCATTTATTTTTTGAAGTAATAATTTCACAAAAATATTTAAATATTAATCAATAATTTTTGTTTTATTAGTTATTATTTCTGTATAAAAAAAACCGAGTTATAGTAAAAGGAAACTTTTTGTTTTATTAATTATTATTTCTGTATAATAAAAACCGAGTTATAGTAAAAGGAAACTCTAAAACAAAAACTGATTTAATGGTAAATATTTAAAGAAAAATATTTTCTTCATGTAATACAAATTTTATATTACATATTAATTTAAAAGGGAAAATTTAGTAGTTTTCTGTATAATGTTAATTTATTCAAATTCCTTTTTCCTTCCAATATTCCCACAAATAACTTAAGTTCCTGAGAAATTATATATTGTTTTTTTTTTTTGTTGGAAGGTGTAAAACTATAAATAAATATAGAAATATTTACAGAAAAAGGTTTGGAATTTTTGCACACAAAAAAAGTAAATGTTTTGGATTGTTAAGGAAAAACTATATTTGTTATACAAAAAATTTGGCAATAGTTTAATTATAATTTGATGATTTATTAACTAATATTAAAGTTTGTTTAAAAGTTTCAAATTTCAATCCATGAAACAAGTAAACTATATACAACTTCAGTCGGAAACAATTTATTTATAAATATTAAATTGAATTTTATTCAGAATAGAATTAAAAGTATATTTAGAAATTTTAACAGACTATGGACATTTGCTGTAATTATCAAATATATATTAAGTCTTTAATTCAATGAGTTATATCGCGATCAAAATGAAAAAAAAATTCAGGAAATGAATTTGTTTACATATACTATTTTAATATTTTCACTGAAATGGTATGGTAACACCTGAATGAAAATTGAGTTTTTTAATTTAAATTAGGTTTTTTTTTTATATGAAATTTCAGATTATTCGTAAAAAAATATTCAATGAACAAAAATGTATCCTGTATTATATTAATAATATTCCGGAATTTTTTTACAAAAAAAAGTCCTATATTTAATTATACATAGCCAATGATTTTAAATAAGTAAAAAAAGAATATTAGTGAATAAAATTTTGTTCACTTTATTTAGTCAATTTTTCATCATTTTTTTCTTTTTATGGTTGGTCCATTAACATTTTTTGTTTAGTTATTAATTTTTAAAAAAAGCTATGATACCCGAGAGAACAGAATTTTCATGATTCAATGATTTTTTTGTGACAATATTTTTTTGTTGTGTGTCGGTATTCATAAAACAGGATTTATACTACACATACTTATTTATATAATAATGTATATCCTTTTATAGAATGCTATTTTATATATTATAAAAAAAACTTTTTTTTTTGCTGCTGAGTTATGAAATGAAAATTATATATACAGAAAAAAAAGCTATAAATAATATTTTATAGTATCATAATCGATATATACATATGTATTATATACTGGAATATTATATATACAGGATGAATATTTCCCTTTTTTTCCTGTATATTTAATTTGAAGTATATTTTATTTTATTTTTTGCATTGAAAACAGTATAGGATTTTTTTTATAAAATATTTTAATATTAAATATTAAATTTTTCCGTAAAATTTTATGATACTTATACATATGTATATGAAAATTAAGCTATGTTAAACTAAAGTTTGTTTGTTTTAAATTATATATTTTTAAAGTTTGTTTTAAATTGTATATAATTAATTTTAGATTATTTATTAATTCTATTTAGGTATATATTACTTATATAATTAATAAAATATGATATCAATTTCAAGAATATTGTTTCACAATATCCAAAATATATTATCAAATTTATTTATGTTAATATAAATATAAACATATGTCAATAAATGTAATATTTACATATTTTAATTATTTGCAATATTAAATATTTATATGTTAATATTTTGAAATATTTGTTATATCAAGAAAATTCTATAAAACAAATAGAAATATTTTCCATTGCACTATAATATGAATATGAATTGAAAAATTTTCCAGTACATAAATTAATTGGAAATATAGGAACTTATATGTTTATTAATGATTTTTATAGTTAACACCGTTTAAATTTTCCACATTTTTTCATATTATTAATAAATTATAAAAGTTTCTTTGAACTCAATTTAAATTCATTATAATACTCGTATATTAATATAATATGAGTTACTAGAAATGAGAAAAAATCAATAGAGTTGATTATTTTTATCAATAATAATATATAATTTTTTTTTTGTGAATTAATTAAAGCTCTAAAATAATAATAAATTTTAGCACCACTTTCTATGGAAATTTTTATGGTCAATAATTGAAATTTTAATAGAATTTCACAAATTAACACAATTTTAGCGATTATACATTATCTAATTAATATGAAGTTATATATACTTGATTAGTTGAGCTACCCACGCTTTTTCCACAAATTTTTTATGTCTATATTAAATTTTGTAAACAATTTTTGTAATTAAATTAGTATATTGAATCAATCATTTACGAAATATTTTAATAATTATTTTTTTGGTGTAGCTCTCTGATTTTGACATTAATAAATATGTACTACATTATATGTTTTTTTTCATTCTATTATACATTGATTTATAAGATCCATTGCTGGTGACCCGACATTTGGTCAAAAAAAAGTCTTGGCAAACGCGGTCAAAAATCATTTTCCAAAAAGACTTGAGGTCGAACATTCTAAAATCAGTTTTTATCGCGGCATAACGTTAAAGTCAGAGTGTAGCTTTTTCGGGAAAAGCGGGGACAAAATCCTCGCAACTCTCCGCCCAGGCACCCAGAAAAGGAATTTTTGTCAAAAAGAATGTTAGAGACAGTAGCTTTTTTCGGCAAGGCAGGGATGTGGTAATTTTTTTCTTACACCGTGTGGCCTAATGTAATTTTTTTAGCAATCTAAGGTCTAAAGTCAGTTTTTTAGCGGTTTAACTAAAAGTCACGCGAGAAAAAATCAGGGAGCCGCCTATAGACTCCTTAATTTGATGACTTATAAATATTTATTTATAAGTAATTATTTATTTATATTAAAAATAAGTGTTTTTATAATTATAAAAAAGTTCATTAAATTATTGTCACTAATTTAGAATTTATTGGTTAAAACAGAAATAGAGCATTTAATTATTATGGTTAACCGAAAATATATCCTTCATTTATTTATTACATTTTAGATTTTATTGTATAAACATAAATCAATCAAATTGTGGTTTGACTTTATATAGAATTATTCTGCATTCCTCTAACCATCCTTAAATTTTTATTTCCCAGAAGATGAATAAACTATAAAATCTGCAAATTAATTTACTGATTTTATTTTTTCGTGCGTTTCTCTAACATCACGAAAAATTTGCAGGATTAGAGAATATATAATATGTTTCACTGTATTAGGGGAATTCAATTTACGATTAAATGGATAAATAAATCGAAGCAAATAAAGATATAAAAACAATTGTGTCTCTCTAATTTTGAAAATGTATTTAAACCCCTTAATTACAGTTTAATGGATTTCGATTAATTAAAAATTGAAAACGAAAAATAGCAATAAATGTACTATAGATATTATGTTATTTGTTAAATATAGATTGAAAATTGATTTAAAAATAAATATTCTATCTATGTATAGATTATATCAATAAAATGTGGAATTAATTTATAACATTTTTAATTTCCAATCCTATGATAGAAATGTGTTAATCAAAAAATGTCACAGAATAATTCTATCGTTTATAATCATTTGATTTTATTATAGAATTTTAATGACATTTTCGAGTATTAATTGATATGTCGAAGCCATATATAGTAGCAATAATATATTCATTTCAAATACAAATTATGTGGTTTAACAGAAACCCCACAGTTAAATTATTACAAATCTTTTAATATACACCACCTTAACAAGCTACAAAGCTTATTTTTTGGCATTAGAAATTGGAAAATTTATAGACTATTTGCATATATTCATTTTTCTCAATTCACTAACAAAAAAGAAATTCCCAAACAAAACATTTCCAGATTTTTGGTTGTTTGTCAAAAGATTTATTATATTTAAAAATTAAATTGGCACTTTTTCTTTTCCAAAAAATTATCCTAAAAGCTATTTATATTTTGTAGAAACAACGTAAGATAATAAAACAAATATTTTAAAGCATTGGTAACAGCCAAAAAGTATATTATGTTTCCCCAGTGAACCAAAAAGCCACAAAATATCAAGATAAATATTTCTCTATTGAGATAGTCTCATATAAAATTAACATATATATATATATAAGAAAATTTCTATTCAAGGAAAATTCGATAATTTATATTAACTCGTATCCTTTTTTTAAATAATGTTCAAATTATATATATATATATAAGTATCTACACGTACATATATGCAAGTCTTGAATGATTAATGAAATTAAGGGTAAATAAACTTTATTTATTTTACCAAGAACATTACAAATTTTTCAATATTTTTTACTTACTTTTCAATCTGTTATCTATTGAATTTCGATGTTAAGAAAAACATTATACATACATCATACTATTATATTTTTCTTTATGGTTTATGTTCATTAATAATAACGAAAAACAAAAACAAAAAATTTGCTAAACCTTAGAAGTGTAATAAGATTACAAAAATTGACAGCTTGAAGAAATAATATAACAAACTTTCTCGTTTTCATTATTTTACACTTTGGCATTTAAAAGAAAACAAAAATAAAAAAAGCATATAAAAACTGAGAAAGTTTTTAGTTTGTCTTGCTTAAAATTTCATTTAAAAAACTTTTTAACATTTCGACTCATCATGACATGAAAAAAGCAAAATTAAAAAAAAAATTAATTAAACAAAAATATTTTATTATTGATGAAAAATATATTATTATATAGCTAATTTGTAAACCTTTAGGTTAAGTAAACTTATTTCATGTACCTATATAGACTAATTTTTTTTTTGTACCATTGCCAAAATTACATTTTTTACAGGAAATGAAAAACTTTCAAAAATAAATTCATTATTTTTACTAATTTAGAAATATATAATTCAAATTTGGAATAATAAATTATATACTTTTATTTTTTTTTATTTTAGTTATTTTTGAATGAAGATGAATTTCTCTTCCTTTAGTTTTCTTTTTGAATCGTACAACACCAACCAGTCAAAATGTAAGTCTCCTCTTATTTAATTCTATAATATTTAAGTTATTTTTTGTGGATTCCGAATTATATAATTTTCCTTATACATATACGTTATTTATATATAGTCAAATAATTACAATGATGTTTAATAATTATATATTAATAAAATACTGTCTGCTGGAAAATTGCCTAAATAGTAGAAGTTAATGTCAAGGATTATTACTAATTTTACGGATATATTTTATTTTTTTCAATTAATTAGTTTGGAAGCGAATAAGATCAATATAATCTTTTACTCACAATAAATAAAACTATATAATAATAAATTAAAATTTTTGGGGAAAAAAATCCTCAGCAACAAAATAAAATAAAAAAAAATAATATATATTTTAATTAGAAAAATCCATTAAATACTAATTAGTTACACTACAATAATAATAATAATGATAACATATTTTAGTGCTGTCTAAATAATGTCCAAATAAAATAGCTGAATGATTAATTTATAACAAAAAAAATTCTTCTTTTACTAAAAAGAAAATGGGATTGAAAATTGTTTACACTATTTCTATATACATTTTCGCAGAAAGAGACGTTTTTAGTTTTCTGTTTTTTTATAGTGTTAAATAAATATTTGTACGAATTAAGAAACTGGACTGAAATAATTTTGCAGTTTCTTTTGAATAAACATTTTGAACAAATATTTCACACACACTTAACAATATTTCAACATGATGACCTAGAACAGAATATTTTGTTTACTAGAATTGAATTATAAATTATGTTTATTTACTATATAATAATTTATTAGATAATTGAATTTTCAATTTTATAATTGAATTTTAAATTTTTTTTGTTCTTCAGTAAATTTTTGTAGATCTTTTATCATCTATCTAACATACATATATATGTATATATGCTTACATATAATAGAGAGAGAGAGCTGTTAAAGAAGCTGTTAAATAACTTAATAAAAGATAAAGAATTGTTAAAGTTTATGAAAATTCACTAAAATCATCAAATGTTGATAAGAAAAATTCAATGATTGTGAAAATCGATAAACATAATTTCCATTATCTACAACACCATGTAAGCATAAAATTCTATATTCTTATAATATACATAATGTATATGTATATATATTCTCAATTTTGGACTAATCTATTTTTGATGTTCTTTGTCAAATAGTATATTAGAACATCAATTTGAGTCCATCTTTATATAACCAAAAATTTTGATAACAAAATTGCAATTGTAAATATGTACATAAGGAAAATTTTGAATATTCTATGAAAATTTAAAAATTTTTCTAATTGTATAACTTTTAATTTTTCTGGTAAAATTGGGAAAAGCATAACAAATTTGGAAGCAAAAAAATAATTTGTACTTGAAATTATGTTTTTTGTCTCATTTAATTTATATAATCAATTGTCTTCAGCGTAATATTTTTAATAGACGTAAAAATTGTTAAATACCAAAAAATATCCTTTCAACATTCTCTCCTTGTTGATATCTTTTTTGTTTGGAATTATATTTTTTGATTATTATATCCAGATAGTTTTGTTGTCTGACGAGAATTTCATGTTTTCTCCATAAACTTTATTTCTTTTCTTCTTTGTTTTTTTTTTTAAAACGAAAAATCATCTTATATTTATTTTGATAACAAAAATTGTTGTAAAAAGTTTCTTCTATGATGTCAAATACGAAAATTTTATGTTCATTTTATTTTTGTTTATGTACATACATAAGAAACGTAAGTTCTGGTACACAATTTTCCATATTCATATACATTATGTAATATGTATATATAAAAAAATAAATGTCACTGATATAATTTCAATTCGTACACGTATATTTACTTTAAATTTAATGTTGAACATATTTTTTTAACAAGCATATATAATCGGAGAAAAAAAATATGATTTTGTCTTATCCTTTGGCTTTAAAACCATCATAACTTTCTAAAGTTTCATTTATTTTATTTTTTTTTGCAATGCTGGTATATAGATTGAAATTGACATTTATGTGAACTTTTTTTTTCCCTAAGTATCATATACCTTATAAATCTGGAGACCTTAAGATTAAAAAAAAAGAAGGATTTATATATAATATTGAACAAAACAATTTCTAGTTCGAAATAAAATAAATTGAAGATAAAGATAAAAAAAAAAAGAATTGGATAAATTTTTGCTAAGTAAAACAAGAACAAAAAGTAAAAACTATTTCAAAAGATTTAAATGTCGTTTTTTTTTTTATTTCAAATCAAAATTATTAATAAAAAAAATATATTATTTATTTGTTTGAATAAGAAAATTGGCATAAAATATTGATATTTTGTTCTGTAAAATTCAAGCAATGCAGATAATTCTTTTTTAGTTTTATGATTATAAATGATAAAAAGTTTAATATTTTTTTGTATATATTAAAGATTAAATTTGCAAATGTTAATTTAAAATTTTTTTCTGGTTTTTTTTATAATTGTCATAAATTTTAGTTCAATTTTTTTTTTTACTATTTATTTATTTATTGCAAAATATTTCAAAGTTTTACATTATGATTTGCAGCTTAATTAATTTTATTGAGAGTTCAGAACTAAATCTATTCTTTACAGCTCATAATTATGATAAAAAATTTATTGGAAAATGTATTATTAAAATTTCATTAATTAAGGAAAAAAATTTTTTTTACTATATTTATATTTTTTTAAGAATTGATTAATAATCCGCCATTTTAAAAGTATCCTTGATACAAGACTTAATCAATGTTGTTAAAAATTAAAATATAAATGGTTTGAATTCTTATGAATTAGCAAACATTGTTCATTATCATAAATTAACATCAAAACCATTAGAAAATGATTAAAAGTTATCCACAATTAAAATATCGTTTTTTTACATAAATTAACTATATTATGTATTAACTTATAAGGTAAAAATTTTGTGCTATTAAATTAAGTGCCAGTAATAAATTTTAATATATAAAGTAAAGTAAAAAAAAAAAGATTTAATGTTGAAGTTGAATGGCATTATAAAAATTTATTTTGTAAATATTTCGAAATACAGAAAAAAAAAATTCATTAAATCAAAATCTTCTCTTCATGTCTGCACAATACATAAAAAAAAATCAAAATTATATACTCATTTGTATTCATCCCAACATAAATTGTGTATCTTTTGATAGATATTAAATATTTATGTATATGTATCTATCTATAATGTTATATGTTATTTTGTTACCTTACTATACGAGACGAAAAAAACATATTCGATAATAATATCATTTTTTTTATGTGTGTATATTTTTAATGAAATTTATATTATTAAATCCATCAGGTAATCATAAATCTCCGCACTAATTTTCTCCATTTTCCTCCCGTTTAATAACTAACCCCCTTAAAAACTATGGTTCGTTGGGTATTGTATGGTATTGGCATGTTGAATGCACAATCTATTCTATATAATAAGTTCAATGGAATTAAATAAATTATGATTTGTGTAGGATAGAAAGGAAAGTAAAATCGGAGCATCAGGTAAATTAAATGATATTTAAAAGTTATGCTGTTGTGATGACATTGTATGATGACCTACGATATTAATGTATTATTTGGACTTGATGATGTGATGATATGTAAAAGGAATTTTTAAATTATTATGTCTACTATAAGAAACTAATAATTTGCAAGTAAAAAGATTGTTTTTTTTTTTTCAGAAAAAAAATTAAGTAATTACTGCATGTTCATGCTATTAAATTTATTGGCATATTATATAAAATTTAATGATTGGTTCCAAAAATAATAAATTTGATTAAATATGATGAATTTTGAATAAAAGTTTTCTATAGCTCTTTGAATATTGTTATTAAATTTTTCAAATAGTAAAATTAATTTAATATGTTGTCTATTATATGTATAGATGTTATTTTCTATATTTCAAATTTTCACATCATTAATTATTTATACAAATTATAGAATATGTCTAAAAACATTTATAGAAATTAATAATTGGTTTTATAGTTGTTCAAAAAAATATTAAGTATAATTATAATTGGTTTTTTTATTATTATTAATGCTATTGAATTGAATAGAGAAGTTTATCTCAAGCTAGAGGTAAAGTTTATACCAATTATTGCTGCAATATAGCAAAAATATTAGGTAATTTAATAAAGTTTATATAATGGATTTTAATTTAAACTATTAAATTCAACTTCAAATCAATTCAATAAGATTTTTCAAAATATTAAAAAAAATTTAACACCAAAATAAACTCTTTAAATTTATAAATTTCATAAATTTATATGTACTATATAATGATCATAAAAGGCAATAAATTTATGTTAGATTATTTCCATTAAAACTATAAATTTCGAAACCATCAAAATCATAATAAAACTAATAAAAATCTAATTAACTTAAGTAATTAATCCTATTATCTTTTGGGGATGCTTAAAATAAGTAAAATATTTAATATTATATATATGATGTTTTAGATAATTTACTATATACTTTGCTTACATAGTTTTGTAAAACTTTCCCACCATAAACATAAAAATATTATATGTTATGTACCATATAATAGTATATGTACGAATATTCTTCGTTATCAATTTATGCTGGTGCAGATAAAAATGATATTATACATTAATGATTTGCTTTTTAGAGCACACATCTTCATCAGCCTAAATAATAAATTATATACATATATTACGTATATATACCTAATGGTATATATAGTTATGTATACAAAATATATTGTGGTAAATTAAAGCTCCGTCACTTAATAGTCATTGTCATCTTGTAATAAAATCAGGAAGTCTTAATAATAAAATTTTATATATATTATGAATGTGTATAATAAATTTATATATGTTATATGTACCGTAATAATACAATAATGGCGCATAAACATAATTGGTCTATCATATTATTATTATTATTATTATAAATATGATTATGTGTATACATAAACATTACGATTAAATTTATATTTTTTTAATATTTTTATATGAAGCCCAACAAAAATATTTAAGAAACAATTTTCTTCTTCTATTTACATATTTCTTCTTACAATTTTCTTCTTACTATATACTTATATTCTCTTTTCCTATATAGTACATATTTACAAGATATATTTCAAATTTGCTTAGCATAAAGTCTAAGAATTATTATAATTATTTAAATATTTTTTAAAGTTCATAAAAATTTAATGTAAATATCGTGTGTTTTAATATATAAAAACCCATAAATGCTAAAAGAATTGTTTCTATTATTATTATTTTTTATTTACCATAGTAATTCAATTATAATAATAATAATAATAATTTTATAGGAAATTTAAACAGTTTTTATAGCGAATAATAAGTATATGTTAATTTAACAGCTTAACATATTATATGTATATCTTTCAAGATAACATTGTGGCTATGTTAGAGGACGAAACTGAAATATGATTAAAATATTGTAGAGAGAAGTTGAAGGAAAATTTATCTACAAAAGTTCATTGTTTTTCTTAAACAAACAATTGATGCAACTTGAATTGTGAACATTAAATTAACAGTGATAGTAATTTAAGTAATGAAGTAAAATGCATTTATTTATGACAATCATTTTTCCAATTGAAATTAAAATACAATTTAGCTAGAATGGACAAAATGAATTTTATTGTCACATAATTATTTTTGTTATGTTCTATTTTGGATGAACTAAAAATTTATATTTGTTAAACTTAATTAAATTATATATAAAATAAAGCCACAAAGTGTCATATTTCCTGGTTAAATCAATCAAATTATATATTATGTTTTATAGTTGCTTAACGTTAATAAAAAAAATGTTTTAATTTATTTATATTTTTTTTTTGATTTAATCATTTTTATATTGTATATAGATTTAGAATGGCACTCCTATTATTTCTAAGAAATGGGAACTTGGATTTTTTCGAGAGAGATAAAAATTTTAGCTAATAAAATCTATAAGAATCTTTTTTTTGCTATTATAATAATTAAAATGTTTTAATAATTTATTAGATTATATAGATTAATGTATTAGTAATGACTCGTATATACTTATACAATATTTTTTTTAACAAAAAGGTATAAAAGTAAAAATAGCCCAAAAGTATGCAATTAATTTTAATTATTAACATTATAATACGATCAATACGATCGGATGACATTATTAATTCAAATCAGCTAGCTGTATTACATATAATGTATGTCCCTTGTATCAATCAAATAAATATAGAAATACATATGTATACCAAAAGGTATATTTAATGAATTTAAGTATCATTTTAAGTAATTTTTATAAATTATAATTAAATCAAACAAATATGTAAATAAAAATGTTACAATTGTACAATTTATATTCAAATTTTCATATTTTTGTTATCGTAATAAAATGTCTCATTATTATTATATATTTAGGTCATTTGTTTATATTCATTTTCTTACTTTATATATTTATTTAGTTCAATATTTATAGTTATAATTTTGTTATTTAAAAATGGAGTTCACCCACATTGACGAAGAAATTTTCCTGTGTAGCACAAACTCTTGATTTTCTTTTGGATTATCGTAAAACTTGCAATTGCATTAAATTATTATTTGTATGTAAACTAATAAAAAAATGGCAGATTATAGTCTAACACTAACTGATCGTATACAACACTATAATTTACAATTCCATATAACATTGGAAATAAACCAAGTGTTGCATAATAAAATGTTAATAATAATAATATTTAAAAAAAAAAATATTGTTTTCTTATTAATTTTTTTGTTGTTAATAATCATTTCTAAAAATTGATCATTAATTTATTAAGAAATATAATTATTATTATTACTTCTTATTATTATGTATAAAATTTAAAATCTTGTTTGGTTAATAATAGGTCAGCATTTGCAAGTCATCATTATAATTACCATTATCAAAACAGTGGATAACTTAACCTCGCTTCATTAACAAAAAACTCTACTCAAAAAAATTTTTTTTTTATGGATCTTCACATTATTTATTTGTGCAAAGCCTATATTATATAATAATACCACCCTCAAAATTTACACACTCTATTATTATATAAAAGATATTAAATCAGAAAAGAATTGAATTTTATTTCTGTACTTTTAATTTTTTTTAACTTTACTAAATTAAGCTTTAAAAAAAATCTAATACAAAAATTCATAAAAACCCAACAAATTTTTTTTTTATTTTTTTGAATATCTTGTGGCATTGCGACGAAGTTTTTTTACTGGCTTTTTATTGTTGTTGTGATATTTTGTTATATAGCTTTTCTTTAGATTAATATATTGCGGCGGCCGGCGATGATATTAACATTTTATTTATGTATATACATATATTATATTTTTGTATTTATTACATTCTTCTTTTCATAAATACATGACCGTGTACCGTGTTGTATTATATTATTATTATTGTTGATTTTTTTATTATATTTATATATATATATACAAATTTCTACATAAATTCAATTCATTTGTATATATTTACACTTTGGAGATTTTCGTACCAGGCACCGTCGATTATATATCGAGGTATATATATCCAAACACGACCGGTTTATAATATTATAATTATATTACTATATGTATATATTTTCCATTACTTGTTTTCAACCGGTAGATGAACTAAACTAGCTGCTGGCTGCTGTTATTATTATTATTTCATAACCATTCCGCGCTGTTTACCTGTTGTACTATACCAACTATATACATATATAATGTCGTTTAGTTCTCTGTGTTTTTGGAAAGTTCTCTCTGTTTGGAAATATTACAGACATATACCTATGTACATATACGACTACGAACATAAATAAATAGAAAAACCAACAATCATATAAAAGTTTCATCAAAAGATTTTTTTATTTAGATTTGTTTGGAAACTAAAAATGGCATTGAATTTTTATTATATTATTAAATTTTTCCAACTTTTTTTTTTATGCTTTTACGAAATGTAAAGTTTTTAATATTTTTGTTTGGTTTGTTTTGTAATTTTGTAAATAAAAATTATAAAGTTACGATTAAAAAAAAATAATAACAATATATAAGTTAAGATATAAATGTGAAGAAGAGAAGTAAAATAAAAAAAAAAAATCGTGATAATTTTCAAGAATGTCAGACTTTCACATGAAAACTTTAACATAAAAGGTTAAATAGGTTTTTCCTTCTATTTTCTCAATTTTATGAAAAAATATGTAAAAATATTGTAATGTGATTTTAATGGATTTAATTTTAAAAACATTATTTACAATTATTAAATATTTAAAAAAAAAAATAGATTTTTTATATTTTTGAATTTTGAACTTTAAATTCAAAAATATTGAGATTTAACTTTTGATTGATTTAGTTAATTAGCTTCAAAAATATGACCTCAATATATGAATTAATTATTATCTTCGTTTGATTCATCAATTTATATTCAAAGTATATAATTTAATTTATTTTAAAAACTTTCTATAGGTAAATACATATAATTATATATAGTTGATAATTATATGATATCATAGACTTTCTACCCAATTCAGAGATTTTTTATTGACTTTAAAACTATTTAATAATTGAAGTTAATTATTTTTAATTTCCTTTGAGGGATTTTATCCTCATTTAGTTTTTAAATTTTAAAATTTTCATTAAAATTTCAAATTAAATATATATATGGATAAACCAATACAATTACTGATTACGGTATAAATTGAGACATATCATTGGATAATATAAATTATATACCTACACATTAAGAGATTAATTCATTTACCTATATATATAATACAAAATAAATAAAATCTAGTTTTTGGTTTAGTATAAATCAAAATGTCAGAATGCAAAACAAAAAGAAGGAATGTTTAATGATGTCATCATTTGACTAGTTGTCATTGAACTTTAACTATAACATTACATCATTATAAAAAAAATGGTATTTTTGTTTAAGTAACTGGAAGAAACCGAAACCATGAATAAATTATATTAATGTAAAAAGTGTCCCTCAAATTTATATCTTAACTTATATTATTTAATTTTGTATTTGACTATATACTTAGCTAAAATGTGTTTAGTCACCACACCAGGTAGAACAGAATAACATAAGTTTTATATATTATGTAAATAATTTATAAATCAAATACAATTAATATTATCTGGGTAATTGATTGTAGAAAGATTTCTGTAAAAAACTACACCTAAAAATAAAATTACATTATAAAGTAACTAGATGTATATTCAATTACGACAAATTTAAATATATATATTTTTTTTTACTTTAATTTGAGCTAATTTTTATATCCCAGTTATAAATTATCATAAATTCAAACGTTTTCTTATCAAAATAACATAATTCTTAGCAGTCAAAGTCTAAATTCTCAATTCTTCTAATTAAATTAAGATAATAACAATAGAAAATTGCACTAATGGGTTAAATATTTCACTTCCTCTACAAAATTGATAAATGCAAATAAATAAATAGGCCAATAATTTCACATCCTCAGAAACGACAGACAATATACACACCAATGAAAACTTTATTTCCATTTCTGTCCAATGTGCATATATTAATTTCCACTGATTACGTACACAAAACTACAAATAATTTTCTATCTATCTACTAATTCTTCGCGTGGTTTTTATTTTATTTATTTATTCTGGATGACCAAAAGTAATTCTATATAATTTTGTACTAACGTAAAAAAAAGAAAAGATAAATACGTGCGATAGTGTAAAATAGTCCCTCTCTTTATTTACTACATCGTCCCATCCCATATATACTTATAAGTCACCATAAAAAAAATTATTGTCCGGACAATCTGAATGAATGGTGGTAACTAAACTAAAATCCACATTGAATACAAATTATAATTGTATAATGTCTCTCTATGTACCACTTTGGTTCAGGTACGATGAATTTACCGGTGCATAGAACCGGAGTTTATTTTATGCTTTTGTATGTTTATAATACTCGTATTATGTTGCAATACAAATATTTGTATTACGATCGAAAAGATAATTTTTTTTTTTAGTTTTTCGTTAAATTTAAGAATTTTTAAATAAACAAAAAGTAAAAGAATATCTATATTGGCATTTAAAAAGTAAATGAAAATTTATAAGGATATCAGGGGAAAAATGATATTAATTTACATTGTGGAATTCTAGTAAATTGGAAATAAAATACTAAACAAAATTTATTATTTACATATATTCTTTTTCGGAAGATAAGAAAATTGGTAAAATAAATATTTGCTTAAAGAATATAATTAAAAAAAAAAAAAATATTTCTGATAAATTAAATTTGATCATTAAGAGATTACAAACAATATCGAAATTGTATTTACTAAATTTGGAATTTATATATAAAATCGTCATAGTATTTGAAATTAAGTGTTATCCTTTTTGCTCGGTCATTTTATAAATTTTGAATTAGTGTGAGAGATTTTCGAAAAAAGTGCACATAAACAATTAGATATTCAAAACTCAACATAAAATTTCATTAAATTGATGACAAATTTACATAAAATTTGAAATCAAAATGAATTTAAAAAAAAAACCAAAAAATTTTTTTAAGTATTTAAAATTATATCAGAAAACCATTTAAAATTTTTTTTTTGTTTCATTTCATAAAATTTTTCGATATTATTTTACTGAAAATTCAATTTTCCAACATTAAAAATAATAAAGCTAATATTTTCCAATTGCATAAAAAAAATTAACATCATCAGCATAAAAAAAAAATCATTAACTTCCCATTATATTTTGTAATTTCCTATAATGAGTTTTTATTACTCTATTCTATGCTGATATGGGCGCTGGGCTAATGATGCTTCTGTGTGGGTCAATAATTATTACCTAATTGAAAATATGAAATAATATAAATTGAAATTTTTGTTTATGGTATGCTTTTTTTTGTGTTTGGTAAGCTTTTTAATATTATTTCATTTTGTGACCAATTGGACATTACGACAACGAAAATTAAAGTTTTACAACTATTTTTTTTTAGCATACATATATGTAAACTGAAAATTAATTAAAACTTAATTTGCATGCATGTTTTTTTTTTTTTTAAAAAATGTTTCTCTTTTTATATATTTTTTTAAATATTCAACATAAAAAAAACATTTTCTGATTACTATGCATTCTGAATATTGAGGTTAAAAAATTTTTTTTGACCCACTTTAAATTTTTAAATACCCAGAAATGTCAAAATGTTTATTAGGTTTTTAAGTTAATGGGACAGCAGTGATTTAAAATAATTTATATTATATAAACATAATTTAAAAAAGAATTAATTAATCATTCAGAATCATCAATAATTTAATCATTTATTAATAATTGATTGACTACTAAGAATAATTAATCTACATAATTTTAGAGAAATTTTTTAATTTGATTCTTTTGACTATAATTCTAAATTGAACGAGCAGCTCGGTATCAAAATATCTAAATAGGAAAATTTAAATTTTAATTAATTAAATTTCTCAATTTTTTCCATTAGTAATTAGATACCGAATTGAAATTTGTTCTTTAACTTATTAAAATTTTCCTTTTAATCATAATTATATAAATTATCTAAGAAATTTCTTTCAAATTTTAAATTATTTTGAATACGAAATTGAATAAGAAAACTTTTCCATTTTCTTCAACAAGTTTTTGACAGAATATTTTAAAATTTTCCAAAAACAAAGATTTTTTTTTTTTAGTCAAAGAAAATTCTCTTCTAGAAGATTTATGACTTAATTAAGTTTTTTGGCCTGAAGTTAATTAGTCTTGTGGGCAAAAATACTGGAAGTTCTTTTTCAAGCACGTTCCGAACATTAAAATATTTAATTTTTTTATGGGTTTTTATGTTGTCGTGTACTTTAAACAAAGTGAAAATTTAAAAATTACTTAATAAAATTTTACAAAATAAATTGCAATATTATTAAAGTATACAAGAATTAAAAAAAGAGACTGTGTCTAGTCTCTTAAATTGGTATACAAAAAAAAAAAAATTTATGTTTTTGAATTAATTTAAATTAAAAAAAAAATGATGAAAGCAAAGAAATTCTTGTTCCAGTTAAAAAGCAACTTCCTGTTGACTTTGAAATTATTCAAGAATCTCTTTTATTTAGTATATAGTAATTATTAAAAAATCCACATTACAATCTTTTTAATTTGTTCATATTTAAGATATAAATAAATGAAATTGCTAAAAAAATATTAAAAATTAAGAAATTTGACGGAATTTCCAATAAAAATTATTCTAAGATTTGTGGAATAGTGAACAAACAATCGTAAATACAGGAAATAAATTATATTTCAAAAATTTAACCTTTTAAAAGCATAAATAAATACAACAAAAAAATGTCTTTAAAACATGTTTTTCTGTTAAAAAGTCAATAGCAAATTGTGAATTTCATATGTAAGTATAGCAAAACATTTATTAATCAAAACTGACATTTTAGTAGATCTAAAATTAATATAAAATATTCAATAAATTCAACTCAATTTTCAATTAATCATGAACAAGGAAAAAATTTAAACAAGAAAACAAAAAAAAAATAAATTGTTAAATTTTTTTGATACAAAATATTCTAATTAACTTAAATTTGTATTTTCCGGACTTATTGAACCGAATACTAGAAATTTATATGCTTAGTTAACACAAATTAAAATCCATTTTTGGAGAGTATCAGCGAGTCAGACATTTTGTAATTGATTTTTTTTTATGATCATACATTGTAATTTTCGAAAATTGTTGCAAGTAATAAGTCAATTCTGTGATTTCCTTATATGTTTTTTCTGATTTCCTTTCAAATCTATATAAAAAAAACTCTTTAAATCCAAAAAAATAATATTTAACTCAAACTCAATATACAATATATAGATTTTCCAATCATGCTTACTTTGAAGTCCAATATTTTGTCTGATCGATCTCTATTTTAGCACCAAGCTGAAATTAGGTCATACAACTTTTTCTTTAACCATTTTTCATCCATCATTAATTTCCCTTTACTAAAATGTTCCGCAAAAATAAAAAAAAAAAGAATACAACATTTTTCTTTTATGGACAATTTTTCATTTCATCTTAGATTCATGTTCATTTTTATTATTAAGTATATTTTTTTTATACAAAAAAAAAAAAACAAAAATTTCTAGTTGAACTAATTTTGTTGTGCTGATGGTACAAGAGTATAGTCGGTAGTGTGTTAGAGATGACTTGTTAGATTTAATTTACTGGTTTTGGTTTAAATTTTGTTGTTGGTTCGTTGGTTCATTTTTGATTGTTGTAAAACGTGAAATATTGGATGGTTATACAAAAAAAAAACTTTATAACATAATTTTAATAAAAATAGAATTTATAAGCTTTTATTTAAAATTGATTTTGATCTATGGACTTTTAATCTGCCAAAAAATATAAATGAATTCGAGTATTGAAAATTAAGTTTTATATAACATTAACATATATATAAATCTATTTAAAGAAGTTTACTTGTTATTTTGGATATTTGGGGGATTTTTTTATTGATTTTGTCTGATTAGACAAAAAAAAATCTTCTATTTTGAAAGTTTGAAATTGATAGTTTTTTTTTTTTTATTTCAATTATACTTTTGAAAATTCAAAGAAATCAGAGATAAATTGGATATAAAAATATAAAGTGCTTGTCATGCTTTTAGGTACATCACAAAAAATAATAATTAAATTAGTGGAAATTTTTTAAGCAAAAGATGTTAGATGTTAGTTAAATGTTATCTTTTATAAAAAAAACAACATCTACTAAAATGATAAATTATTCATCTTTAATTTTAGATATTTTTCTGATAATGTCAAAGTTTTGCATAATTTCTTGTATTTTTCTGCAATTTTTTGTTGAATTATAAATACTTTGAATATTTTTAGTATATTTAAATGTGAATTTGTTGTGGATTTAATAATTTTAGTTAGTTTTGAAATTTTCCTCATATTTTCAAGCTCTTTTAAAAATGATTAATAATTAAATTATGTAATTATTTTATGTTACATATGTATATAGAATTTGAATACTAATTTAAAAATGTAATAATTTTGGCGTTTATTATGTAGCATATTATTACTCGGTAATATAGCAAATGGCAAATGATTTAAATATAATCGGTTTATATAGACATTCCAAAAAATATCAATCGTACTAATATGATTTTTTTTAATCCTATTACAAATTTACATAATATTTTTTATTTTTTTACCAGTTATATAAATAATTAAATTTTAATTTTAATTATTGTAGAAAGAAATATTAATTGGTAGTCCAAATGATTATGATTTTTTACTTAAAATTAAATTTATTAAATATGTAAATTTAATTTAGTTAAAAAAAGATCTCGAAATTTTGTATAGAAGATTTTATAATAATTTTCGTAATTCTTTGTTTGTTTTTTTTTAGCATATTTTTGATTGTCATTAAATATTTGTATTTATTTAATAACAAAGTAAAATTATTAGTGACTAAAATCAATAATAAGATTTGACATGTTCTTTACATAATTAATAGAAATTATAATTTTATTCTATATAATTTGATGATACTTGTATATATTTCGTATGATCATTAATTTGTAATTGTATACAATTTTAGAATAATAATTATTAGTGATATAAATTTATAGAATTGAATTATAATTATATTTTAATAATAACTTCATGTCACGAGAACTTCAAGAACTTTTCATTACAATATTTTCATATAATGTAATATATATTTTACACTATTTCCGTATTTAATAAAATTATAAATTGTGTAAAATTGAATTATCAAATTTGTATATACTCAATAAATAAATCATAAATCATTAACCTTCATTTAATATAATACATATAGTTTAAATATTATAATAAAAAGAATTATAATTTATTATTCGAAATCATATACCAAAACTCTCAAACAAATACACATAATATACATATACTTTAATCGCTCTTTCTTTCAATTATGTTTTTATGTTTTCATCATCATTTAAATTGTCCACAATAACAAAAAATTAAATTGCCACTTTTGACTTTAATATACTAACAAAATTTCATTTGCTCTATAAAAAAAAAACGATTCGGACGTCAGACAAAATTGTATAGCACATTAATAATTAGTAGTCTTCATTTTAGTGTAGTCTTCATATTATTCTACACTGACTTCAGTCCCGCTTCTCTTCATATAATGTTAAAAGTTTTGGAATGACTGAGCATAAACCAATAAAAACAAATTTTCTGTTTAATTTTTTAAGGATCATCATCATCATCAGAATTAACTCAATTAAGGTTTGAGGGCAATGCGATTATTTTGTCAAAAACATACACGTATAAATTAAACGCTTGTATACATTATTATAGTGAGGGGTATAAAAACATTACAAAACTATTTACTATTATATTCTTTACAAATTTATATATTTATGTTGTTTAATTAGTGAAAAGCATAATTTGTTGCATTTTCATTGTAATTTTGCTGGTTGCATTTTTATAGTACATATAAATAAAATTTATCGTTAATAATTAACCTGGATGGCAAATATAGAAACTTTTCTAGGAAAATATATTGAAAATTAAGTAAAATACTTAAATTCAAAATATTGAAATTGATTTAAAATTGTTTAAACAATAAGCTAAAATGAAATTGATCTCGTTATGGTTATAGGGTAAATAAAAAAATATCTGGGTAGCCTAATTCTGAAGCCATAGGTCAGTAACTTTACATAGTTCTCGTTTCATCGTTTTAATCTGAATATATTTATTTAATTTTCAAGCATATATTTTAAATAACATCTATTTAAACGAACATTATTACAAATAATTTAGATAAATATTATTATTCTATTCTAGTGCTATAAAATAAAACTACTTCCATTTGTTGCTAAGCCAAACAATTTAAAATTACGATCTTACAAATTTACATTGACACGAAATCGTTCATTGGTTCATCATAATTTATTGAACCATTTTTATATGAAGCTAAAAAAAACAATATGTGTGTCAATTGATTGAATTTTGCGAACAAATAAATAAATAGTCCAACCTCGAAAATGTTTTTGAGTAACCTTTGACCAATTAAACTTCGAAATTATTTAATATTATGTTCTTCGTGTATAAGTTCATGCAATTTGTAATATTAATTTAACGTTTTTGATTGTATATACTGACATTAACCATATTTTTGGGTCATTAAATGAGTGTCTAATATAATTTCAATTTTAATTTAATATTTTTAATAGCAAAGATGTACACTACACACGATTATTTGATTAAAGCGTATACGGAAATAATTTTTACTGACATGTTTCTCATTAAAAAATATTATAATATTTTTTTTTTATATTTTTATTAATTACTTGAATAAATTTTATTTGAAATCGATTAAAAGTCAAATTAATGAATTCCAGCTTAAAGAGTTTATAAATAAATTCGTAGAAATTTCCATATTAATTTTAAGAATTTGATCAATAAAATTTTGATCATTTAATTTTATTATTTAAATTCTTTACCTGCAATGACATTCGAGAAATATTAATATTTCTTGTTTTAGATTTATAGTATAGATTATTATTTATATTCGCGAACTTATCAAGGTAAACAAGTTCTAGTGCGTCAGCTAGGGTTAAAAAAAAGCAGACATTACATAACTAAAATATAAAAAAATTTATTTTTTTTACAATGTTGTTAATATAAGTAAATATTCAAATAAAAAAAAAATTAATAATAAAAATTAATTTTAAGAAGCAAAAACAGAAAAAAAACAAAAAACGTGATTTTTCATGAGAAATAAAATTCTAAAAATAAAATAAGAATTAATTAAAATTTGATTATAATTTTTTTACAATTTTCTAGAATTCTTTATATTTTAAAATTGTTATATAGAAATATTGATTTTGTTTTGAAGACAAACTTAATTTTTTTTCTAACTAAAGAAAAAATATTAATTTTCCGCCGTCGCGATTGCCACAAAATGGCAAGTAATTAAAATTTTCCTTAGTAGAAGACAAAGTAATTTTGTTCTAAATATATTTTCCATTAAAAATTCATTAAGCTTTAATATTCTTATAAATTATTTTCAAATTTCCATATTTATCTATTATTAAAAACTATATTTTCCGATACATTTTCATGTTTTCTCCCTGGACCTAATCACCAATCCCTAAAAAATTTCTGCTTTACTTTAGAAATATCAAGAATTTTTTGTTTGTTAGCAAAATTTATTGCTTATTAATAGAAACTAATATAAAATATCCTTAAATATTCAAAATTGAAAATTCCTCCCTTTTTTTATTTAGAAACTATATTTTTCCATTATAATTTTTCCCAAATTTTCCATTTTGCCTTTTAAATATTTAATATTATATTGTAAAACAAGACAAAAAAATCTATGAAAATATAAATTCAAAATAATAAAGTAAAGATACTCAATAGATTTCTCAGTCGATTGGGTATGATTTTTTCTATTGGTTTGGACAGTTGGGGTTTGGGGTTGTCTACATTAGCATCTCCTTCCAACCATAAATAAAAGTATAGTAAAAGAAAAATGTATAATTTTCGCTTATTCAACATAAATAAATATGTAATAAAGAAAAAGTTTTGACAAAAATGTAAAATGTTACAAAAAGCAAAAGTAAATAATCGTGAATAATCTGTTTTTTTTTTTCAACTAAATAAGTATACTATTTTTTTTTTAAATTTATATTTAGAATTTTTTTATGTGTCGATGACAACATTAATAAAATATTTAAAAAATTTAAAAGAATTAGCATTTTTGGAAATTTTATTATGATCTTTAAAATCGATAACATTTACAAATAAATTGAATATTTTAATCATTATTGGTATTCATATTTTACTTTATTATTAATTCGTAGCAGCAATTGACACAATTATTGTAATTTAATTTTCTGCGACAACCTTACAATAATTAGAACACAAAATATTAACTTAAAAGTTCACAATAATGTTAGAACAATTGAAACTGTCATTCATCATAAATCAAATAATTTTATACTCAGAAAAATATTATGCACTTTTTACATTTCACTTATAATGCATAGAAAAATTAAATCAAAACCATTTTGTACTAAAATTAATTGTTAATTTAAAACTTTCTTTTCAGTTTCTTCGAATTGTTAAATATTTTCATTTTAATGAAAAAAAATATATGTAAAAATTTTTACATTCACTTTTTATGCTCTCATTAATTTAAGTTTTCAGCGAAAAAGAATTTAAACTGAGTCAATGTTGTTATATGATGATTTGGTTAATTAAATTTCTATTTAAATATATATACGAAATGATTTGTAGAAAACTCTGTGTCAATTTCTCAAAAGGATTAGACGATATATAGTATCCTTCCCTAAAGAGTATTGAAATATGGTGGATCACAACATACAAATTTCGCCAGGATTATATAATCGAGTTATTTATTCTAAAAATATATTTTCTAGGATATTTATTTTAAAAATTGCATTAAATTGCATTTAAAAAGCATGAATAACTTAGTGTTGAATAATACTTTAATGTTGTATTATTTATTTTTTGGAAAAAAAAACTTAAACTTTTCCAGTTTTTATGTTATGTAAGAAGTTTTATATTTGAAAAGTTTATTTGAATTTTTTTTTAAAAAAATAATATTTCTTGTACAAAAATGCAGAAATTTTTCTGTTTACTTAAAAGAAAACAATAAAAAATAAAAATAAAGAAAATATTTTTAAAAAAGAAAATTTTTAAAGTTTAAAATTTTTTTCTTTTCAAAATAAAAAATTTCCATAAAAGTTTTTTTTAAGTTTTAATCTGAAGTTTGTTGAATCCTTTTTTTCTTAAATATTTTTTAAGAAATTTTTCAATCGAAACTTTCTAAAAAATAAATAATATAATATCAAAAATTCTTAAAAATTTATAATTTAAATAAAATATTTAATTCTTAGATATTCAAATTGTTTTGCAAATAGCATTTACAATTTTTGTGTATTCTTTTAATTTATTAAACAAAAAAAACTTTTGAAATTTAAAATCATTTTGATGTTTTATTTAAAATATGATAAACCTTCCACCTAACCAAAAACAATTCCACCTTAACGAGCGGTTGACAATCCTAACAATATTACAAAATTTTGAATTTATTATGAAATTCTAAGAATTAAAACCTCAAAAAAAAAAAAAAATTCCTTTCCTATTTTCTTCCATTTAGAATTTTCTTATAATGGAAAATTTTTGGACTAGTTTTTCTTGTATTTATTTTATCATTTGTTTTGTGGGCTTCTGCAAATATTTTAATTATTAAAAGATCGCGGAATATCACAAACGATGTAAAATTAATATTTGTATTTTATTATCTCTAGAAAATATATTTTAGCCATTTTCTTTTTTTATAACTGAACTTTAAAATCATCCTCCAACAACATCATTTTTTGGGTTTTGTAAAAATTATATTTTACATGTAATTTTTACAAAATGATTAAAAAAATATAAAATAAAATTTTATGTTAAAAAGTAAATTAGTTTTCCATTTGCTACAAAAACACGACTGTTATGAAAATGGAAAATATGTATGTATATATTTTTTCAACAGTCACGTTTATATAATACCAAAAACATTTTGGTTTGAGGACGAGTAACTTGTTTGTGGTTGGAAAAATATTTCTTTTATGTGAATTGAAACAAAAATTATTAAGAGATAATTTTTATGTTTTTGCAAAATGGAAATTTTTTATTTATATTTTTAATATTGAAGTAAAAATTTTAGCAACAATAAAAATGTCCAATTCAGTTAAAAAATTAAATTTGGAAAATGAAATTTATTAAAAGTGGATGATCGTTATCATTATTATTTATCATAAAGTATGATAGCATAATTGAAAAAAAACAACAGAAATATGAAGAGTTAAAATAAAACATTAAATATTGTGGACAGTTTGGGACAAGAGTTAATTTTTTGGACAGTTTGGGACAAGATTTAAAAGGTCAGTTTCCGTTTAAATTTAATTTTCAGTTTGATGCAACTCGTTCAAGAAATAAGAATTAAAATAATTTTTATATATTTATATATGCAAATATTTAAAATGCACATAAAATCATAAAATTTATGTTATATACATACACATTTGCATAAAAATAACACTAACAATAATAAAAAGGATTTTCTATTCAAGGATACAAAATAATTTTTATTTTCTTCATATTTGAATACTAGTAAATTTTTGCACGACTATCGTTAGAAAAAAAATTCCACGTTACAAAAAGGATAACAAGCGCTGACTCGAAACTATGCTGCATTCCGTTGTCTTTTGAATAAAAATGTTTATTATTTATCCTTGGATGAATAAAAAAGGATTAATATATAAAAGGACTCTTTTTCCCTAACTAAAATAATACATGATAAAGAATTTATTTTTGTAAAAAAAAAAAAAATTTTTTTGACATGTTGCTTTTTATTTCGGGCACATTTATCTGCAGTTTTTTTTTGTTCAAACTTTAAAGAGCTTTTTTGGTGGAACACATGCTACCATCTTAATCAAATTAATATGTACATATAAGACGGGGAAAAGGATTTAGTTCAATGGTATATTGTACTTTCTTAAGACTGAATTTAATTTAAAAAGTTTAACTTTAAAGAAAAGTTGAAAGAAAAATTTTCATATTTTTAGTAAAATTTCATTTTTTTTTTTGATAATATTTTAAAAAATATTTCTATCTCTGGCAATCTTTAAATTATAATTTAAATTTCCAAAATAATATTAAGAAAGTTAATAATAACAACAAATTAGTTAAATTTTATAAAATAAAAATTATATAAGTAAATAATAAAAAAAATTATTTAAAAATTTTATTAACCCATTTTTCTGTTTTACCGTGAGAATTTTGAAATTTTCAGAGAAAAGGTTGTATTATTCAACATAAAACATAAATATCAAAAATCATTAAACCAAAATGAAAATTTAATTTAGTAGCAAAAATTTATAATTTATTTACGTTGATAATGAAATTTATCTGCACGTTTTTTTAGTTTTTTCTGTTTTCTTCTAGTAAAAAAAAAAAAAAAAAATTATAATTTATAGAAAATGAAGGAGAGAAGAAAGCATATAAAATAATAATAAAGATGTAAGCAACCCGTGTCAATCAAAAAATAAATTTCTGTACAGAATCCGCAGTCAGGTAGTTATTTTTACTTTTGTTTCCCGCAACATAAATAATAATAATAACAAAACAATGAACCATTACTTTCTTTTAAAATTAAATATAAAACGAGACAAAAAAAATTTATTTTTACCACAATTTTCTATGAGAGATTGTTCAACAAGTTTTAAGCTGATGTGACATGTTATTAAAGTCATCAAAATTTCATTTTACCCTCGCACACCGGAATCACCATATGTTGAAAAGTAAAAGAAAAACTTAAAAGCATAAACTTATCTTTTATACATTAATGTTGAAAACAAAAACAAAAACTGGAAAATCATTAAAGAAAAAAAAAAAAAAACAGGAAAATTTATTTATTTTGTTAAAGAACTGCAAAAAAATTCACATCATTTTTACGATGACAGCATAAAAATTCGACCCAGAATTTTAAATTGTTGTTATTTCGAAATTGTTGCGGGAGACAAAATACATATATACATAATGTATGAGGTTGCCGCAATACTATACATAAATAATATAGAAAATATTATTATAATCTATTATAAGTATAAATATGAGCAATTGTTCTGCAATATACAAAATAAAATTAAATACTTTTGAGTGATATACAAAAGTATCCTGTCCTGAAGGATAGTATAAAAACAATTGCAATTTAAATATTTCTAAAAGAATTTCAATGAACACTTTTTGAAAGAGTTTATTATGTCCTTATTCGAGCTATAATTCCACAGAGGAAAACTGCTACTTGTCGTTGATGCGAACATAGATTTGTTATCATAAATCTTGTTCAAGTCTAATCCCAATCATAGTAACATATTGAAATTCAGTTTATAAGGCAAACTAAAGTAATTTAAAAATTTTGGTAAATGAAAAAGCTCAAAAGAAATCAATACTTTAGTTAGGATCAGATTATTTTCCCAAATGTAATTTCATATTATGTACATATATAAATTGTGCTATATAATTATTGCTAAAAATACTAAACTCTAAAGTTCAATAATCTTTTATGATACATCCATTAAAAAAAAAAAGCATAATGTAATTATTTTTGCCATGGAAGCGGGTGAAAATCTGAAGATTCAAACGAAATTACAAAAAAAAAAATAACGAAAAGTTTCACAATAGAAGAAACGAAAAATAGAATTGTGCAAGATGAAGATGGATTTTTGCGGCCGTGGGAATTTCATGAGAAAGTTGTTGTTTCTTTTTTTACAAATTAAATTAAACTTTATGGGTATTTTTTCTTTTTTTTTTAACATAAAATTTACTGTGCGATTGCATACAAATACATAAGATTTTTTTTTTATTTAGGTTTTCATATGCACATAAATATAAAACAAATTTATTTGGTTTGGAGCTATGCCAATTTTACTCTTATATTTGGTGGTTTTACAATTTAAATAGTAATCATGTTACCATTATAGATGGATTTGCAGGTAAAATATATTATGAATATATGTATGTACATATATAAGTCTAGAGGTTCGTCTAGCCAGATTCTCACATTTTTGTATTCGTTTTAGTAGAAAATTTTCATCGTCATTCAAGTGGATAACAATGAAAAATTAAAATTTTGCAGTTTCTTGCATTTATATACATAATTTCGTTAAATTTGGTTGAGGAGGAAGAGTTTTGAGTGCCATTATTGATTATTGGTAAATGCAAGAGTTTTTTTGGAAATATGGTGGAGAACTTCAAGAAATGTATATGATAATATATTTTTCCTGTTAATTAAAGTATAATCGAGAATGCACAAATTGGTGAACTGAAGTAGAAATTTTGTTATTAAATAAAGGATATTAATGATTTTAAGTTATTTTAACAATTTTTTTGTAAAATATTTAATTATTTATTTAAGAAATATTAAATTTTACCCTTTAAAATTTGTAGAGAAAATTAATTTTTCCGACAATTACCACAATATATTATTCAAAACATTTTACTGGCACATAACAATTAATATTAAGAAAAGGACCAACAGAAAAATATTCATTAGTAATTCTCAGATTGTGTAAAAACAATATAAAAAAATTTAAAGTCCATTAAAGAAAATAAAATTTCCATAAATTTTAATAAATATTAAATTTACCCTTCAGAAACATTATTTGAAGTTTGATAGTTTAATCAATACACTATTATTACACTCAGCTATATAACCCAAAGGGAAAAATTTTCACTTCTCCGATCCTATGTACAATATACCCTTTCATATTCAATTAATTTTGAATTTTCGTTCAAAAGCAATTGAAATTGTCATAAAGATGTCATGTTAACAAAAACAAATAATTTCCATTTCAATTTTTTTTATATTTATGTTTTTTTATAAAAATCCCAAACCATCCATTTTTACCATCAACAATTTCAAATGGAAATTTTATATTTGTATACCATAACTACACAAAAATACTTTGTAAACCCATTGTTAAATGTCAAGTAGAAAAATTATGTTTTTTTGATGATGGGTAAAAAGGATATATAAGATATAGCTTTTGCAATTTTTGAAAATATATTTTTGTTTAAAAACAATCTTTTTGTCTATAATTTTTTTATATTTTGGTTTTTCAAAATTTTGAATGGAACAAAGTTTTTCAATTATAAAAAGTTAAGTGGAGTTTTTAATTTACAGAAATAGGGAGAGAGAGTTGATTTTCAATTAATTTATTATTTCATAAAAACTTTATAGTTATTTTTTAATAATTCATTATTGTTTCTTTTTCAAAAACTATTTTTGAAAAGTTTTTCTTATATATTTTCGAAATGAATTGGAAATCGCCAGAAAGTTTTAAATAAATTTTAAATTGTAACAATAATGAATATAATTTTCTAAAAACACAACAACAATGTTTTACAATTTGAACTTGAAATTTTGTAAAATCAAAATTATCTAATCTCTGTTACATTTAATTTTTACTGCATTTTCATGACTATTCAATTTTGTATATAGGATAAAAATAAATATGTAAACTAAGAATTAAATTTTTCCTTGATTTATGTGCCATTTATGCAAAGTATAACAATTTATTATTATATTTTAAATATTCTGTAACTTATATAAATATTATCACGAATTTTATTACAAGTATTATCACGAATCTGGAGTATATTTAAATAAAAATTTAAATATAACATACGATAATAAATTTTAATTTATTTGAAAAGTTTAGCAGAAATTCTCATGTTGCACGCAAAACAAATGCAACTTTATTTTTTTTGTTGAATATTTCAATAAAGAATTTTTCACTTTGCGGAAAATTTAAAGTAAATTTTGCAATAAAAATTGCTTTGTTTCACAAAAAAAAACAAAATGGTAACATATTTTATTATACCTTGTCGAAAAAATGAATGTCATTTATGTTTTTTTGTAGGGCAATATTTAAAATTTTCAGAAACAAAAAAATTTATTATTTAAATTATATAATTTATTAATTGAAATTATTTACTTTTAATTTGTTTGGTACACGCGCAGCTAGTTATTTAATTGTTATATTACATAGTTCGTTTTGCAAAATAATTGAAATCAGAGAATGATTTTGCTAAAAGCATTATGTTTAGGTTAGGGGGATAAACAAAGTTTTGAAATCTTAATTTAAATATTTATCATTAATGACAGGAAATGAAATAATCAAATAATAATTTTATATTCAGATTGGTTTTATTATATGGGTAAAATAATTTCTATTTTGAGTTGCCACAGGTACAAAAAATACCAAAAATATTATTTTCTTTCTATGATCCAGTAAAATTACGACTCCAAGAATATAGTTTTCCTAATTTCCTGGTATAATTTTTATTACAAATTGTTAATTTAATTAAAAAGACAGGTCAAAAAACTAAATCTATTAATGAAATCCATTTTTAGTACCTAACACTTTAAAATAAACTAAAATTAATTTTTTTTTACCATTTTAGTAATTTTCGTTAAAATCTCATTAAAACAACAAAATTTGCATATAAATACAAATTTTGTACATATAAAACTTTTGTGTTATACTTATTTGAATATGTGTTAAGCTCCACACAATTTAGACAATTCAAAAACTTTTATGGTTTTTTATTTCTAAACTAAAATTCCAAATTTAATAAAACAAATTTAAATTAGTGCTACACCAGATTAAAGCATTTTTCTTTAAACCCAACAAAATGGTTTAGTTTGGAAAATATAAATATTTGCATTTCTGTTTAAAATTTGCACCTAATTAAACACTTTATAGTATTTTGCATATTTTCAAGTGTTAACTTTTTAGTATAATTCATTCATAAAAAAAATTTATATATTAAAATGTTTTAGCATAATAATTTGTTAGAAATTTTTCAATTTCATAATAATTTTGTTGGAGGAGGTAAAAAAAAATGTTATACCATTTTGGTGGCATTTAAAAATTCTCATGTCGTATATGCATATTAGATTTGTATGCCACACTTTTTAATGGCCATAATTTGTAATTATTATTACATTATTTTGAAATATTTTTGTAATAGATGCTGAAATATTATTTTTTCTATTTATATATGACCACATAGAGGCCATTGATAAAAATATATGATAATTAATTTTATTGTTTTGAAATTTTGGTATATACCAAAAAAAAACAAAAACAAAAAAGTGGTTAGAAATTTGTATATTTGTAAAAACAATTTTAATTTTTTTCATTAAATTTTGACAAATTTAAATATGCCACAATCTTTTAAATTGAGTAAAATTTAATTAAAGTTTGGTATTATTTAACATAAAGTATAAAACACAAAATTTAAATAATTTTAAAACATTGTCAATCATTTTTTTCCGAAGAATTTTGTTAATTTGCTTTGTTTCAAATTTTCTTAATTAACATTTAAATATTATAGTTGATAGGTTAAATTATGATTCAATTTTTAAGCCATATAATATTAAAGGAAATAAGTATATTCTTAAAATTAAGTTTTTATATAATTTCAAATTAATAATTAATGAAATTACAAAGAATTTAACTATAAAATTCGATGATCCATAATAATAAATTAAATAAATTTGTGATAATAAAAAAATCAACTTTAAATTGATCAAATAAACCAAATTTCTTATGAATTATCAAACAATTTAATTGCTTTTTATGTTAATTTTTATTATATCGAATTTTATTTGATTGAAAAAAAAAACTTTAAAATGGAAAAATGAACAGCACTAAATCGTTATAAAAATTAGATAATTTTAACATCATTATTACAATTTTTGTCACTCCCCTTTTATAGACTGTGAAATTTACACCTAAAAATTATAAGTAGATATTTATTGACCTATTTTTGAAAGCATGGCAAAGAGAAAATCATTTTCTCAAAAGTATTTCATAATTTTTTTTTGTTCCCCCATAATCTTTCTAAACTTCCAAATTTAGCATTCTTTCCATAGCAAAAATCACGATAATATCAATATTTAAATTATAGGAGTAATTTTTTTTATAATTTTCTATATATTCTCTCTCAGCTCAAGCATTATAATTAGTTTTTATATACAACGAAGTCAAAATTGATTAAATAAATTATTCAATATATATTTTTGTTACGATGTTACGAACAAATATAAATAAATAAAAACTTTAATTTAAATCACGATTCGACAATCTTTCAACTCTTTTTATATACCAGAGTTCAAAATTTTATGCGGAGGAGAAACATTATTAATTCCTACGTTATCGCTCTGTTATTGTGTTGTTAAGCCGCAATGAAGTCGATGCCGCCGCAAAACTTTGTGCATAGCTAATAAAATGAATTTATGCTTATGTATATATATACAAAAAAAGTATGACAGTTCACTGAACTTGGCTTACCTCTATTCTCATATCTTTTTCCGTACATATATTTAGGTATAAAATAATATAGAATTGATTATGTTTTTGTCGAGTTAACTTAGCAGTTCACGGGATAAAAAAAAATATTTTTCGTTTTATGTCATTTCTATTAGTTACAAAATTAAATATAATTTTTTTTTTGTAATGTTTTTAATGTAAAATTACGCAAAATTTAAAAAAACTATGAAATTATGGTAATTTTTTTCAATTGAAAATCTTTTGCAAATTTATGAAATTTATTGAAGAAGGAAATAGTTTGAAAGATTTTAATTAAAATATAGTAATAATGGGATTATATAATTATTAGTATAATATTATTAATTACCTGAATTTGATGTTGCTGGAAATGTAAAATCACTAGTACCATGACTATGTTCACCACGACCATGATCAGCGGCAACTCCATTAATTAATCCATAATTATTTAAGGCGATGTTGGCTATTAATATACATAATAAAAATTTATATCTATAAAATCGATTTTGCAACATTATTCCAGTTGTCACAACTTTAATATCAGATGATCTTATAAATTTATTAGTTCTTGATTTAAAACTATTTAATATGATGGGAGATCCCATATTGTGACTTTAATTGCCACTAAAGTGATTTAAAAATCACAAAATTTAATTAAATTATTTTCTATACTTTTTTTTTTTTTTTTTTTGCTTTATTTTCTCTTTCACTAGTTATTAAATTTCCCTTAATTTTATAAACAATTTAACATTGCAAAACAAACACTCAAAAAAAATATGAATTTTATTTTGGTTGTATAATTACAAAATAAAATTTTAAAATAAAAAAAAAATTCACTTTAAAACCGAAAGCCAATTAATTATTAATTAAATAATTATATAGAACCATAAAATTAAAATTATTTTAATTTTCAAAATATTAAAAAATATCCTTTTGAATTATTTGGTTGATATCCTTTTAAAAATTCTTGAAGTTTCTGGAAAGAAAAGAGAAATAAAATTATATACTTATTTAATTATTTCGTTTCGACAACAATTTTATATAGCTAGTCATTAAGTTTTATTTTTAAATTAATTTTTTTTCCACACCATCAGAGAAAGGTATATATGTAATTATGCATGGTAAAACTATCCGTTGTTCCCTAATGCTGTGACAAAACTGATCAGGGTTTTTTCCCTATGCATTATACGACAAGAAAAATTCATTTATTATTTATCGATCTAATTAAAAAGTTTAATTTCCAACATTATAATTAAATATATTTTAAATAAAATTATAAATTAATTACCATCAATTAAAAATTTTTTATGCTGAAATAGTATAAATAATTAATAAAACACTGATTGGTAATTAAAAATAAATTTAATATTATATACCACAGAAAATTAACTCAGGTATCAAAAAGATAATTGGTAAAAAATCGAATTTTGTTATGGTCTATAATTAGTGAAATAACGAACATAAATTATTTATTGGACATTCTATTAAGCATTAAGTATTATATATATATATTATATTGTAATTAACTATTTTTACATAAATTTAAGGTTTGTTAGACAAATTGACTACTAGTGCAGAAAATATATATAAAATAATTTAAGTAATCTAATCTAAATCGTAAATGTTATATATTTGATAATGGGGATATACATTTCAGACATGTGTTACAATAATATAATTATTTAATGATAGTCAAATAAAATTACATCTATAATCAAACAAATTATTATCAATATTATCAAGATTCACTAATAATAATAATAATAATTATGAATTTATTATTTCCGATAACATATACTTTTCATTTTCATCAACAATTAATTTTCAATCAATATTAATCATAATTTCTATAATGTCTCTACCTAATCAGTAGAATCAGGTAAAAACAAATTAACTATTCAGTCTTCAAAACCTTCAATTCTTTTGGTTAATAAATAATAAATTGATTAATTTCCTTTTAATATCCTGTCTGCAAAGTTATTAGCTATCAATTTATATGTAAATAAATATTTTATTTTACCGGAAGAAAAGTTAAACATTTATGTTTTGTCGTTGGAATTTTGAATTAATACCTAAATAAACAAAATATATTTAAAATTTATATACTGATTCATTCAGTAACATAACACAAACAAATTATTATTAATTTATGACTGATTTTAATTTATAATAAATTTTTTTAAATTAATTATGTTGAATTCTTGGATTACTCAATTAAATTCAAACCATATAAATCTTAAATTGATATATTGACTTGGGAGAGAAATTCTATTAAATGGAGGAAAATCGATGAAAGAGATTTACTTTTAAGAATATGTAATTTGATTTTTAATAGTTTCCTTTGTAACCAGTTTTTCTTGAACTTCATTTAATTATGACCCAGGTTTATTAATATAAAAGTTTGTGCTTGATATAGCAAAGTATATGTAACTGAATAAGCGAGGTAATTACAAACCGTTTGACCATAATCAATGAAATTAATTTTCATGCAGGCATGCAAATTCAGTTAACTGGATAGAAAATCAAGTTTGGATAGTCAAAATTCCATTCTCCACTGAATTTACAGTTTTCTCAGAGATTGTGATTATATTGAAAGTCATAGTATATAATAAACTTTAAAGACACTTTAGTGAAATAATCAAAAGGATCATCATTAAAGTAATAAAAACCAAGGGGAATCCATTAACTTTGACGTCTTTCGATCCTTATTGGTTTTATATTTATTTAAATGTTTTCTCTATTTCATTTATTTACCAAAAATTTATCATTTACTACGATTTTACATAAATATATAATTGCCAGTACTGTATTTAAATCATTTATTATTATTCTCACCAACATAAAAGTTTCAGTCAAATGAATTAAATTGCTTAAAGTAATTGAAAAATGAATGATTTCTAATTTTTCTTCTTTGCTTTATGCTGTTTTTTTTTATTACTATTTTGTCGGGGTCAATCACTTTTTATTCATCTCGACGATGACTGACAATAAAAGGTTGAGTGCGTGGCATTAAAAAAGACTGATTGCAGTCAGGTTTTTTTTTAAGTTTTAGCTTTTTATTTCGGTAAAAAAAAAATTAAATTTTCTATTTTGTTTAAATTTCTTTTGAAACTTTTCGCTTTTTTTTTTTTTAATGTTTCTAATGGAAAACATAAGAAAGTTTCGCCTTCAATAAATTTAGATTGAGTTTTTTCTACTTCTTCCAAATGAACATACAGTAAAGTTACAAAACTTAAGACGGGGTGGGCGGTGGTAAATTGACTTTAATGTTTACAATTTTTGTCGACTTTAAATGTTTTGAAAAAAGAATTTTTAATCAAAAAAGTAACAAAAAAAGTTTAATTTGAGGAGGGAGAGAATTGTTTTTTTAAAAAAAAAAGTCAATTTAATGGAACGTGATTTGAAAAATTCATAAAACTTTTTTAACTAAGAGTTTGTATATAGAGAGTGTCAGTGTTTAAGTTAAAAATTTCTAAATGTATTTACAATAATAATGAAAGAATGAATAAATTTTCTTTAAAGGTGTAATTTGGTGACGTAATCCCACGAACAACTATATTTAAATTTTAAATAAAATGTTTAGGAAACTAAGTCATTTACGATTATTTTAATTTGAGAAAAATTTTATGATTTTCTTTATCCTGGAATATAAATTTTATTTAATTAGGCAAATATCGAAATTATAGAGTGACTTTGATTAAAGTTTTAAATATATTATCTTCCGATTTATTGAAATTAATCTCATTTTACACAACTTATTTAATAACTTTTCTTACAATGTTAAGTTTCAGAACTTTTACCACTTTTCACAATAAAATTATTATTAACTTTTTAATGGCATAATTTCCTACAACTGAACTTCATAACTCAAAATTTATTATATATTGTATCTCCGGCGAAATTAAAAATTTTCCTTAGATTTTCATCTTCTTATTTTTTTTTAACATAAATTTGAAACTATATAAGAAAGAAGAAGAAAAACAGTAAAATAAATTTCACCTTAAAAGCAATTAAATTGCAAGACAAGACAAAATAAGAACTTTGTTGTTTTTTTTTGTTATATATGTATAGTAAAAGTTTTCACTTCCGTTTTTCATCATCACTCGTTTTTAGGAGAAAAAAAAATTGTGTAGGGATAAGACAAGAGAAAATAAATTAAAACAAATTTTTAAAGTTAATTTTCAATAAATTTTCCGAAAAAAAACTAATTTTCTTTACCATATAAAGAACAAGAAAACATATAAATTTCATTTATTAGATTGTTTTTTTCGCGTTATAGTTTAAAAATTTATGTAATTTTACCACTTTTTTTTACCGCACAACATGAATTTGATAAAACAGTTTGTCATAATGGATCCTTATGGGATTTTTCTTACAGATACTTTGTTAGTGTGGTAAATTGGTTAAGGTTGATTTTTATGATATCAAAATTAATTGATATTAAATAATTTTCAAAATAATTTTCAGGATTATTGTTGAATTAAAACCAAAAAATTTTTGGTATATTATTAATTATTTTCCCATAATTCGCACACTTTGATAGCTTATTTAATTATTATATCACATTGGGGATTTTAATTATTAATTAGCATTTTTTAAAACTAACAAAAAAATTATAAAAAATCAATTAATTAATTTTTAATTATTTTTATTAGAATATTTTTATTGAGTGTTAATCATGATATTCTACACCTTAGGCAATAATTAGTTATGCAATTTTTTAATATATTCTCATAATATTATTATTATATAGTTAAATAAGAATTTATATTCAACTAGGTAATTAAAACTAAAAATGACATTAATTGTGCAATTATTATACCTATGGCAAAATTTACCAAATCAATATCTGCTTTCCGGCTTTAATAGTTTTTCTATATTATTATTTTCTATTAAAATTACATTTGCGTGTGCCGGAAGAAGAATTTTAGTTATTTTCTTTTCGTAAATTTTCGCAGGCTTTAAACTTAATTACTGCCAAATCTCAATTAAATAACTTTCTTTAATATTTACACAGATATCATTTCCGATAATTCATTTTTAATTTCAACGAATTTCTCTTATTATTTTTCCTAAAAAAAATTATCCAGGATAATTTTGTTTATATTAAGTATTTTCCTAAAATTGGACAGAATAATTTTAATATTGGCGAATACCCTTTAACATGTTAATTAAAAGTTACTACTTATATTAGTTAAAATCGCTCCAGTTCTCACGAACTAAATTTAAGAAATTTTCAATTTTTCTATGTTATACTAGACTAGTTTAGTTTTTCGTTTGTACGAGTGTCTCAAAATATCTAATTTAGTGTTAATGACAAATAGACAAAATAGGTAAAGTATGATGTGATTAGTGTTAATTATGACAACCAGTTCGCGGCATAGTGAAAGCCGAAACAAAAATGTTTCGTTTCTTCTTTATTTATTTTTTTGCAAAATATTTAAATAAATTATAAGAAAGAGTTGGTATTTTTTTAGGCTGATGAGAAAATAATAATAATCATTAGGTAAATAGAAATTTATTCAAAATATTAAAACATTTTTTTTTTATAAAAGTGCTTTAACTTTAAATGAAATTTTAGATTTTGGAATTAATATATATAGAGAAAAATTTGTTAATAGTTTTTTTTTAAATTTTCTATTATATATGATATTAATCTCATCTCAAAATTGAAATGAATTTCTCTTAAATATCATTTTAGGCTATTAAATCGTTAAGTAAATAGAATTATAAGAAGTAAGTGTTAAAGAATTATGATATCTAAAAAAAAAAATATTACTTATATTATAGTACAAAATAATCTTCACACTGCAGGGATTCGCCAGAATTTGAATATACTTCACTGCGTCTAATACAATCTAACTAATTAGCTTTATATATATAAATAAGATTTTTCATTAAATTTTCATTAAAATATTTATATAAGAAATTATTGCTGTGAGACTTTATAAAACGTTAATTAACTTAAATTGACCCTTCAAAATTATTATTATGACCTCAATAAATAAATCGATTAATATTATTAATATAAATGAATTAATAGAATTAGAAATTAATGATTCTTGAAATAACAAACAAAAAAAATTCTGGTTTATTTTGCCTTTCATAATTTAATTTTTTTTAAAATAATTCTTTAATTTTAAACTTTAGAAAAACCAGAAAAATTTTTGTTTTGGTATATAAAAAATTATTTATAAATATTAATTTTTTGTTTTATCTTCTTTGCTTTCTAAAATCCAAATTTACGTACTAACACAAATAAATATAATAGTATGTAGATCATAAAAAGATACTTTGACTATAGTCTAACTAAATGTATATAAGAAAGCATAATAGATGTATACAAATAGCATAAAAGATTTTGTTGTTTTTCTATATCTCTTTACACCGGTTTTAATATTATTATAAAAGGTAAATCGAATTTTTATGTTATCATCATTGTTTCTCTTCTCTCCTCACCGCAATTTAGATATATTTTTTTTTCTAAATTATGTTGTGTGGCAGGGTAGGGTATTAAAGAAAATACACATTTACAAAAATTGTAACCATACAAAATTTTCATGTAAAAACCATCATAAATGGTGAGTTGAAACTTCTTCTTCTGAATTTTTTTTTTATTGGTAAATCTTCCTTTGAGCTATTTTTATTTTATTTTTTTTTAACCTGTTGATGTTAAATCTTTATTTACAACGCAGGTACATATAAATTCGTCCTTAATGTTAATCACCTCATCGACCTATTTAAAAACCCTTTTTTTTTATTTTGTTTATTTTTTTTCGGGGAATGTTTTTGGTAGCATAAAACATTTTTAATAAATTTATTTATACTTTTGGAATTTTGATCCTCAATTTTGGTTGTTCCTGATTATTTTGTATATACTTACATACATATATGAAAATACGTTTTTTATTGAATTTATTATAAGTGTTGGAAAAAAGAGGATTTTTTGGTTTCCAGTTGTGATGAGATCACGTTTTTCAAAAATTTATATTTTCATAATCTATTTGGTTTGTGTGTTGTACATAATATTGAATTGGAGGATTGGCAGGTGATTGAATGTTTAAATTTTTATATAATTACTATATATTAGTCGTTCTTGTAAACTAAATAACTATAAATCCTTAAATCATTTTTATCTGTCATATTTTTATGAATAGAAACAATTTAGCCTTGTATAATAAATATATTTCTCTATTGGATTTTTTATGCTTTCAGGATATAAAAATTTACCATTATATGATTTATAGACACAATAATAAAAATTTGATTTATATTATATTTAATGGCGTTCCTGAATAGGTGAAAATTATATTAAATTTTCTTGTCATTTTTTTTTTTGCTTTCTTTCTTGTGTAATCTAATTTATTCCTTTTTGCCTCTTTAAGTTCTAATGAAAAAAATCTCTATATACTTATATTTTTTTTCTCGTTTAAATGCGATGCTATTAATATAATTTTCCTTATTATTATTTACTAAGAAAAATATATAATCTAAAAGCAGTTGTGGCAAAAAAATTATGGAGTTTTGTCTATTTTGGATTATATTGAAAAATTGTTATGAAAATATTTCACATTTTTAATTAAGAGAAGAAAAATAAAAAAAAATTTACATATTAAATCTTTCAGATTTTCTGTGAAATAATAACGTGACAGGTTTTATTAAAAAAAAAATTATTTTTTATATTTAATATTGTAAGCCATGACAATAAATATTGTCATAATCATAAATATTTTCTTTAATTTATATCTTGCAGCAAAAAATAATTCAAAGTTTTCCATAATAAATTTTATCTGAAAGTGTGTGACAGTTTTTTTTTGGTTACAAAATTAAAATAATTTATTTTGCCTTTCCTTTCCAAGTACGCCAATTTACATCTGTTGTAGCTCTTATAATGTCAATCTAATATATTTTTTTTTAGTTATTTCGCCTTTCAATACAAATTTCTTAATTGGGTTTACAGTTCAAGTTTCCTTGTTTTGATTTTTAAAACCGGTTTTTTTTTGTTAATTTCAATCAAGTTTCATTTACACACAGGTAAGAATTTAAGGTAATCAGAGACGAGAGGTGTCAGGGACAAAAAGTCTCCAGGCAGAATTTTTCCAGTAGGCAAAGAGAATGTGATTATTATTTTGATTAGAAATTAACCTTTTAAGTCCCGAATTATTATATAGTGCCAGAAAAAAATATTTGATTGGTTTTTCTTAACACTTAGATAGCAAAGAAGTTATAAATGAGATGCAAAAGAAATATTTTAATTTTAATCTAAAAGCAGTTGTGGCAAAAAAATTATGGAGTTTTGTCTATTTTGGATTATATTGAAAAATTGTTATGACTTGTGTATATCCTGTGGCCATTTAAGGAGTGGTATCCATATGGCTACGACCAGCATTGTTTTCGTTATAAATTTACAAATTTGATTCATATAATTAAAATAGTTGCTTTATTTAAAAATACACATATTATCAGATACAAAACATATTTTTAATTATTAATTTTTAATTGAATTTACCTGTCGTACCTAAACAAATTACTGTTTTTTTTAATTTCTTTTTCACACAAAATTTTATTTTAAAACTAAAATGCAACGGCGAATTTTTTTCTTAACTAAAACCTCATTTAAAATTCTCAGAATAATACAGACAAAAAAACGTAGAACACAATATGTATATACAAAAAAATGCATGTACATTGATTTACACGTTAAATAATTATGTGTGCCATGTGGCTACAATGGGAAAGAAAGGGTTAAAAAAGAATTTTTACTTTGGTTATTAAATAAAATTCTTTTTTTTTTGTTGCTGGTTTATTGCGCAAATTTCGCAAGTTCAAGGCTGATCCATAAATTAAAATTAATTTTATAGGATCCAGCAATAATAAAACCAAATCTCTGGCTCAGGGGCAAAACCACTTAAGTCAGAATTTAATAAAAAAATTTAAATTCACCTAAGTCAATTTTCATACAGTCCCCTCTGTATGAAAATTTACCTGTTTTTGCCAAAACATCCGCCTGGTATAAAAATTTACTTAGGTGAATTTAAAAAATTTTATTAATTTCTGACTTAAGTGGTTTTGCCCCTCAGCCAGAGAAATATTAATGTATACAAACAACAAAATTATTGATCTTGAATTTGAAATGTTGATCGAAAAATATTTATTAAAATATTGTCTTAATTTCATTTATAAGTTCAAAAAAACTGAAATTATTTGAAAATTAAACTCGCATTTAACAACAAAAATTAAATTTTCCATTAAATTTTGACTAAATAATGTTTTTTTTGTGTGAAATTTATTTGCTCAAGTGAAAGTAAAGTCTAGCATAAAAAAAAAAAAAAACAAATATAAAATTTAATGATTCAGAAAAAAACCAAAATTTTTGTTTTATATTTTTTTTTTTGTAAAAAATTTCTCAAATATTTTTTTCTCTTTTTTTTTATATCCATAAAGAATTTCATTAAATGTTTTTTGATTGCAAAAATTGCAATTTTTAAGTTCCACAATTAATTTTCAATTTATTATATAAAATTAACTGAATAAAAAAAATATGTGCAAATGAAATTTCTCCTATTAAACTATTTCTGTAATCAAGACTGAACTAAATCGGGCAAAGATTTAACAATTTACAACAACGTAAAAATAGAAAAAATTCCATAAATTAAGGTAAATAGTAAAAAAAAAGTAGTTATATACATATTAGTTACCTGTGGATTGTATATATGACTTTGAGCAAATAAAGATAACAAACGATCAAAATATTTAATTTATATTTCTATTTTTATACTAATAGGAAAATAGCAAATTCTTTAACGCTTCAGTTTTGCTACTTGTAATTATATTACAAATTAAGAATAAAAAAACTTGAAATATAAAAAGAGAAAATGTTACAATTATCAGCTGGTAACTTCATTTAAATTTTGTGTAATTCAAATTTGCAGACAAAAAGTATAATTATTACAATTTCTATTTGAAGATTTTAAAGTCCAAAGGATAAACTAATTAAGAGGAGGATATTAGAGGATTATTTCTGTATTGCCTCTACAAAAAAAATTTTTCACGAAAAAAATAGTTTAAATTCCCTTCCCGATTAGATCATTTTTTGTTTAACTTTTAATGATTTAATACTTAAAAAAGTAATTAGATAGTTTGAAAGTATTTATTAAAATTTTATATTCATAAAACTCATATATAAAATAATAAACATTTTAAAATCTGATATTTACTTTTAACTGTGGGAAGGCATTTAATAGTAGTAAATCTGTCAAGTGTTATTACGTAAATTAGATAATTTAGAGATAGACTAAAATTTACATTTATTTAATTGCATCGTACCAACTTGTACCACCAATTCTAAATTTTTGTTCCTCTACACAAAAATAAAATAAAAAAAAACTTTAATAACAAACAAATATTTTTTTTTTATTATGTTTATTTATAATTTAAATTCTGTCGTTTTTTTTTAGCGCATGAATGCTATATGAAAGCTTCTTTTTCTAATTTAATTTAATTTTGACGATTTAAAAAAAATATAAAATCACAACGGAAAAATGAAATTTTTCATGTTTTTGTGTACAAAATGGAAAAATAGAAAACTACAGAAAAATTTATTTAATTTATTATTTTATTTATCCGAGTGTCTCTTTATTAACTAAAAATCTATTTCAAATAAATTATTTATTTAAATTTTTAATGACGAGAGTTTCCGATGAAATTTTAATTAATTGGAAAAAAGTACTTATTTTTTTCATTTTCTATTAAAGCCACGATTTTCAAATTAAATAAATAATTTTTTTTTGTATAAATATAATTTTCAAGATCTTTTATTTAATTTGGGCTTTACCAAGAAATATTTTAATTATCTAGTTAAATTTATGATATTTTTTACATTTTTCATCGTTTGTAATCTACACAAAGTTAAAATTAAGAAAATATGAAAAATATAAAATTTAATTTAAAATGCAGCTTTGGAAAGATAATTGTTTTTTTTTTTTTGATCTTTCTAACAAAACACAAAAAAACAAATATTTTTTAAGTGATTTGTGGTGAAGGAATTTTGTTTTTGTTATGATTAATAATCACATGCAAAACAGAACATTAACAAACCAAAAACAAACAAATTCTGTCCAGTAATAAAATTTGTCATAAAATAATTAAATTTTAATAGTAGTTAAAAGTCATTTTTCAATATAAATTAATTAAAAATATTTTTTAACATATTTAAATAATAATTAAAATTAGAATAACAAAAAAAAATAATTTCAATGAATTATTTTCAGAAATTGTTAAAATTTCCATTTTTTTTTTGAAATTGGAATCATTACTAAGTTAAGGAGCTACTCGAATATCTAAATTTTTATTTAATTTCTACTCAAAAAAAAAAATTGATATTTTGTTTGTTAATCGAATTGGAATTAATTCTATTTTACCTGTAAATTAATCTGTCTATATGTCTGCCAATAATATTATCACAATTGCCAGACTAAATAAATTTAGTATAAGTATAGTCAAAAATGTCTATGTCTAATTAAAAATTTATTAAGGACTTTTAATTAAATCTACCATTGTAGTCAGGAATTGTAAACTGTCTTAATTAAGAAATTTGATGTTTTCTATACTCATATAATTAGCTAAATATACAAATTTTTATACTTACTTTTATATTTCAACAAATAATTTTTCTTAGTATCCAAAAGCAACGAAAAATTCAAATTTTTTTGTAATCCTTCAATTATTTTTAAGTGAAATCCAATGAAATTAAATCCAAAAAAAGGGAGAGTAAGATTATTTTTTTTTTGTTACAGAACTCCTTATAATCCTTTTCCGCGGAAATATTTATAATGTAAATACAAATTTTTCCTCTTTGTTGTTCCTTTTCAATTACTGACAAATTTTACATTATAATATCCAAAAAAAAAAAAACCAACATTTATTAGAATAAAAAATCGTAAAAACGCAAAAGGCACACAGAAATTTTGCAATTAACTCTTTTTTTTTTATGGATAGAAGAAGACGAAGATACAAGCAAAAAGGAAATTAAAAATTTCTTTTCTTTTATATGTTACAATAAAAAAAATATGAAACAGCAAAAAAAAAAATGAAGAAATTTAAACTGACGACGAAGTCAGCTAGTGTAGAAATTTATATTAAAGTAGCGCGCGTTTCCGCTAGCAAAAAAAAAAAAATAAAGTTAACAAAAATCCAAGAAGTTGAAGAGAAAAACACTGAAACGAAAAAAAATTATCTTCAGCAGTCGTGAAAATGTAAGATATTCGTCCGTAGCCACGAAACAGCCGCCACAACACGAAATCCCGAGTCGACTATGCAAATGATTTAAAGTTGATATAATGGGAAAAATTCAAGTGCGGTTGGAAAATTATAATTTAAAAAATTAATTCACTTAGTTTTTTTTCACTTTTTTATTTTTAAATAATTTCAATTTTTTTTTTAATTAAATTTTTGTTTTGAAATTTTTTATATTAGCACTTAAAATCTTTGAAAAATTCCAACAAAATAAATTTTTATAGTGTTTAATAATTATTTTTCTAGTCTTTTTTACATTATTTTAAATTTAATTATATTTTTTTATGTCAAATTAACATTAAAAATATCTTTTTTTTTTTTTTTTTAAAAAAATGTTTTTATATTTAAAAAAGAATTGTTGTTTTTTTTAAGAAAATATTTAAATCCGTTCCCGACAACGCTCAGAGAGCGACTAAAATTTTAAATTGTTTTTCATATCAAATGAACGAACACAAAATTATATTTTTTTTTATTATTGAATTTGCCGTAAAACATAAATTTGTTATTGTATGATTGTATCTACTGTGAAATACCGAAATACATAAAAGATACAAAAATTGCAGCGAAAAAAAAAGTTAATTCTCTCATTAAATTACACCTTTATATATATGTATTTCCAACTACATATACTATCAAACACAAAATATAGTCACTGTGTAGTGTCGACTGTCGAGTTGGTCGGATAGAAAATCAGGTTTTCATAGTGCAACGTGGCGAAAGTTATTTTTTTTTAACATATAGTTTTAATCTTGATGATTATAGGTTTAAAAATATCTAAATAAAATAGATATTATTTGTATACACATAATAACATTCTGCCTTCACCTTGGTTTTTAAAGGCAAAAAGGCATCTTCAACTTCAACATAATATTTTCAATCTTTAATTCGCTCTAGTATATAAAATTCTCTTTATTTGATTTGAAAGATAAGCAAAGAGAATGGAAATACATTACAAGAGAATGATTTTTTTTTTTTGAAATTTTTCATGAAAATTGAAAATTCAAAATATGTTTACAAACTTGTTGAATATTTTTCAGCGAATTTGTATAGTACAATTTATGTTTTTTTTTTTCAAATATTATTAAATTCGGCGACATATGTATTTAAATTATAGGATATTTAACTAATATTTTTATGATTATCATTTTAAAAAATTTCTTGTTATTATACGTAGAGCCAGGTATCTTTCTGGAATCTTTGATGAAAAATTTATTAGTCGTAATCGACACAAGTTGTCTATCGAAAAAGAATTATTGATTATTATGTTAATGAACAATTTGAAATATTGTTGATAACAGAATAATTAATTTTTTTTTATTACTTATTATAATATTGAAAAGATACCGATACGACTTCTGGTTCTGATACAGACATTTTTTAACACATATTTTGTACAATATTTATAAGTTATCGCTCTCCATAAAGTTCCAACTTATTAACTCGTTAAAATTAAACTATTACTATAATACTGGATTGCTAATACAAATTTTTATAATGTTATCTGAAATTGTTGAAATAATTGTTGACTCAAATAATTATTTTACCAAAAGTTATAGGTCAAATGTCATAAAAAAAATTATATTCTATAAATAACACCTATGAGTGTATTAAAATAATTTAATAATTTTTAAAATTTGAATAAATAAACAAAACATATTGATTAAAACTTTCATAACCGAAATTTAATGACAAATGTTTTTCTCAAAAATTTATACTATCTTTAAGCCTAAGTATATTTAGAATTTTTTTTTGTACAATATACTATAATTTACCATCCTGTTAAAGAAAAATGTGTAAGACATCAAAATAAATGTATAAACACTAATTATTTATGGTAATTACATAAAACATATACACTATATTCTTGTAGAGCATATTTAAAGTCTGGAAAATAATGTACATAGTAATACCATAAAAATTTCGTAAAAATACTAAAGTTTAGCCATAATTATCATAATACTTAGTATAAATTGGTTTTATTTTGTTTTAGCTAACAATTTTTTATTAAACAGGAAACAAAAGTTTGTTAATAGTTTTCAATGTTTAAGGATTATGGAAAAATGGGAATTGAAAGCAATTAATCTAATAATTTAGAAGATCGTTTAGAATTAACTACAATTTTTTTCATAATATTATTTCGCAAAAAGTATACCATCAAATATTTAGTTAAAACTATAATTTTTTATATAAATCCATCTTTACTTTATACATTTCTTTCGCAAAAACGTTTTTTTTTATGAAATATTTGAAACAAATCTTTTTTCTTACTATGTATCACATTTTTTTTCTTATGCTTTTCCACTATTCTTTTGAAATGTATAGGACATCCGTTTTCCGTAATATAAATTTGATGCCTCCGGAAAATATATAAAATTTATTAAAATTATTTTTCATAGTTTTTCTCGCTTTTTAAGTTAAAGAAAACTTTTATTTTTGAAAATTTCTGTCAAAATAAAATTCTGCCAAGAATTTTTTTTTTAGAGAAAATATTTTTTTTTATTAAATTGCAAAAAACTTAAGTTGCATTTTTAAGGTTTATCTTATAATATGAGAGAGAATATATCCTTTTTGAGTTTTATTCCTTTTTTGAAACGTTGAAATTTAAAGTAGAAAATATTAATTTATATTTCTTTGAAATGTTTGTGTACATAAACGTAAGAAATTGAAAACGAGAATAAGAAGAAATTTTGTTATATTAAAAAAGGAAATCAAGAAAATTTTCAATTTTTAATTAGATTTACTTAAATATTAGAAATTTGAGATATTTTTGAGATATTAACATAAGAAATTATTTTGAAAAGGTAAATTTTTGAAGTTTGTAGTAAATAAATTAAGAAATTTGAGAACTTATATATTTTCAATTAGTTTTTCTAATTACATATATAATATAAAGCAATGAAAATTAAGTTTATTTATGTATAAATTAAAATAGATGTATGGATATATGATATTAGATATTATAATTCATTTCGGTGTAATCCCTACGGCAGTTCCTTTTTTACAATTTTTTTTAGAAATATTTAGTGTGCTTGTTAAAATATTTTGGAAATGGTTTTCATTCCACATATTCGAAATGTCCTAAACATTTTCACATATATATTTTATATCCTAAAAATTCCATGCCAGATACCATAAAAACTCTTGAAATATTTTAAATTTATTTAACATGAAAATTTAACCTCTCAACATCATAGAATTTTCTATTTACATATTTTCCATTCTTTTTAGAAAAATAGTTTTGTTATAAACAAAAAAAAACTGAAATAAAAAAATATTCTCTTTTTGGTATATTTCCTTTTTTTTTTTAGAATTTATACTATCCTTGTTAGTCCTTCTTATGTCCAACTGAAAATTTTAACTATTAATATATCAAATTTTATAAATTATTATGACTTTTCTAAAAAAACATCATTATATTAAAGATTTTATATATTTTTGATAATTCCTTTAAACCATTAAAGTTTATTTCAATTTTTCATAATTTAAAGTATAATCATATTAGATATGAGAGTGTGAATAAAATTTTTGTCTATATACTAAAATTGAAGGATCATTTTTACTATTATTCTAAATTTTATAAATAATTTAATATTTCTGGAAATAAAATTATCATAAATTTTGCAAGTTTATTTATTCTATTTAGGGATTCGAATTTATGTTATCTAAATTTAGTAAATCCCTGAGCTTTAACAGTATTTTAAGTTTTAAATAAATTTAGTTAGATTAATGTGTAAAAATTGGTGTAATCGAAACATTTTTTTTTATAAAATTTTATGAATTTTTATTAAGGAAACTATGAAGTTTTTAAATAAAGTAATCAAATAAGGAATGAAATTTAAATTACATATGAATTTAAGGAAATTAAAATGCATTAATACTCGAATTAAATTTGTGATAATTATCGTTTTTTGCCATATTTCTATAATTTGATGCCATATTTCATTAATTTGATTATTTATATTATTTGATTACAGAATAATATTCAATTAATTTAATTTAATTTATATATTTAATCTATTTTGGAAACAATATGTTAAATGTGACAATTTATACATAAAATTTTATTTAAATAATTCCTTACGTAAATCAATTCTTAGAAATTTAATTAGAATTTCCTCAATAATTTACAACTACATTAATTATTTCTTCATTAATGTTTTAATAATTATCTTATGAATAATTTATTTTGTATAATTTACTATATAATTATACATACTACAAAATTTAATAAATCTTTTTTGTCTATTTAAAATAATTAACTTTTCAAACGGATTTACAAAATTAAAGTTTTATAAAATTTAATTAATTATATAGTTTATAAAGTATAAAAAAAGGGTGAAATTAATGTGTTAACAGAACTATAATATAGTAGTGCCAATCTACACATATATGAAAATATAATTTGTATAAATTATCACTTGAATTTTTGATGAGAAATAATTTCAAATTATCTAGAAATTATTATATAATTGAAAATATTTTTTATTAACCAGAAATTAGCTATGTGTGTTTACATTACATAATATTCTTATATATCGATGCCTTCCCGCAAGAATGTATTAAGCGACATTTAATTTATTTTGTCGGGTGAAACAATATCTCAGGCGATAGAATGATTTTAAAGATCCATATGAAGATATCGATATATCTGTCTCAACTATAAACAAAGAAATGTACAAAATAAATATTTATTATGTGTCAAATGGATCTTTAAAATCATTCTATCGCCTGAGATTTTGTTTCATCCGACAAAAATATTAAATGTCGCTTAATACATTCTTGCGGAAAGGCATCGATATGACTATTTTTGTAATTAATTTCTTCCCAAATCATGAATGCGATATGTAAGACGGCATTCGATTTCCAAATAAAGTATTCATTGTTCTTAAAGGATTCCAGTTGGAAAGCAAGTAAGTAGTAGCTGATCAATTAACTAAAGTTATATATAGTATTATAATCAATCAAAATCGGGACCGAAAATTCTATATTATTACTCTAATGTAAATAATCGATTTAAAAAAAATTTAATAATATACTTTTTTGGTAATTCTTAAGAATTAAAAACCAGAAATAAAGAAGAAGAATTTTTTTCTTCAAGAATTTTATTTAAAAATAATAAACATAATGAAGAAAATTTCGATATAAATGTTTTTTTTTTTTTTTTCATAAAATCTGCTATCGAATTCTCATTATTTCAAAATATTAAAAAAAAAAAAAATATTAATAATAAATATCAGTTAAAAAAATTCTCAGTAATTTTTTTTTTTAATAAAAAAACAAACATGAATTTTTATTATTTTTGTACCTGGTACGAAATTATATTTTTACCAGGTAAAAATTCAGTGGCCATTAAAATAAACGCAAATGTCGTTTTTTTTTTACATATTTTTAGATTATAATATTTATTTTATATATTTTTTTACTGTGAATTATTGCAAATATTTAAGAAAAAAATAATAATTAATTTATAATAATTGTTTATTGTTTGGTCGTGATTTATGTTAATTTAATTATATAGTTTTGTATTTCAAATTTGTTTAATGATTAATTTAATATTTTAAAGTTGTAAATTTTTAAATAATAATTTAATTTGTTTATAACAAAATTGAATTATTTAAATATTTGTATATATAGAATTGAAGTTTTTTTGGAAAAATTCTGTAAATAAAATCGTAAATAAAAATAAAATCAATGATTGAGTTATTTTAATTTGCATATGGATAATTTATAATAAAAATTTCTGCTGTATGTGCACTCTATCTGTATTGGAAATTTCAATTCGAAGAAAGTCATATTGTAGTTTGTAGTTTCTTATTAAATTTTAAGATATAATTACATTATTTCAATAAACAAAATTCACTATTTCTGCAGGAAATCAACTAAATTGAATTATTTATACAAGGAATATAAAATACGTGCTAAGATCTAATATAGTATATGCTTTCATTAAATTTTCTTCAGGAAATTAGTGAAGAAATTAAATTTTCAATTCTTCTATTTCAACTAAATTTAAACTTTATAATCAAAAATTCATATCCCTTTTAGAACAATTTGATATTAAATAAAGTGTTCATTACCATCTTGATGATTTTAAACATAATCCAACATCTTCTTTGTATACATGTTTACAAACAAGAGAAGAAAAAAATTTCTTTTTCGAGAAAATAAATTATCATCAACAGGAAATTTTCATTCTTTTTTTTTACATTATTATTTTTAAACACATTTTGTATTATAAGATTTTTTACTATGGTATATAGTTTTATTCGTCCTTATTTGATAGATATTTAAAAAGAAGTATAAAATTAAATTTAGGAAAAAGTAATTTAAATATTTCACAACAATGTAAACATTTTAAATTAAAAATTGGAAATAAAACTCATTAGTTTGTCTGTCAGGTTTATATGTTGAAAATCATGATTTTCCACTGAAATTAAACTAAAACTATATTTAATTATTTCAGAATTTTTTTAATTATCCTGAAAATTGTAATTATATATTTTGGTTTAAAGGTAAAACAAAAATAGAAAAACTAATTCAAGGAATACCATTTAAATTTTAATAATAATGTTAAATACTTTTTTTTTTTAAAAAGAAGAGAAAAATATATTTAAATTATTTTTTGCTATCTTATAGTTTTACATAATCATAAAAAATTTACAAAGTTTTTGTTTTATGATTATACTAAACTAAATTATTTACACAATTATCGTTAGTTTTGTTAGTCCTTATTTAACTGTACTAAATAAAATAATTCATTTACTTAATGTATACAATCACACAAAAAAAAAAGGATATATAAAAATTTTTAAGCTCTTTTAATGTTTTTGCAGTTAGTTTTTATTTATCACATTCAAGTGACACAAATTTATAATAGTATAAAAAAATTGTAATAAAAAATTAGATCCTTATACACGTTATATATAAAAAAGTAATAATAAAAAAGAGAATTAAAGTGACATTTAGATTGAATTATGTTACAAATCCTTGTATATATTTAAAGCTTAAAAGAAATATTTCTGTATCTCTATTATTATTTGTATATAAGATAATTAATTTAAATTTTCATGAACATTTTTAAAGTGATGTTCACTTTAAAATGTAATCAAAAATTTGTATTTTTTCTTATGAATTTATAATGTAATAAAAATAAATTTATGTAGAATGAAAATGTATGAATTTTCATATGTGCAATTTCAGCAATGTTTTCAAGCGGGTTTGCCTTCATAAATAATGGTAATTACTAAAATTTTTTTCTTTTTAAAAGTATATATTTTAAAATGATATCTTGGCAATTTGAAGTCTACTTTTTAAAATTTCAGCTTGTTTGGCTAAAATAGATTTTAATGGAAATAATTTCAGGATATTATATTTAACTTCGTTATAATTGACTAATTTTTTATCTTTCTATGTAACAATTTGTTTGATTTGACATTCAATAGAATAATCAGAAAATTTGTCAGCACAAAAATATGTAGCTCCTGAATTGTTCAAATTTTGAGAAGTTAGAACAGAGAATAAATGTAATAATTTTAATATATTTTATTATCTTCTTTTCATAAAAAATATATTTTATAAAACTGAGTTTTTCTTATTTTCATAAAAAATAAATTTTATAACACTGATTTAATATCAATACGACGAATTGATTAACTTTCCAGCACAAAAAACAAACATATACCTGGAATACTTACATCCTGAAATATTTAAAATAACTTTTCCTTTAAATAAATATTATATTTTATCTCTATAGAATTGAAAAGAGTTAATTTATTTAATATAGTATTTAATTTTTGGTTTAAACATATTTAATTTTAATATAATGTTATACAGTACAAGTACTACATACATTTTTTCCATATGCTACAATAACTTTTGACATTTACTTGATGTATTACACATAAAAAAAATTGTTGCCTCTCAATTTAATCCCTGCCTTAATTTATAATAGTAATGTAATTACTTAACATCCAATAAAAAAAAAACGTAATAATTATTAATTAAAATTATGTTAAAAAAAATTATGTGTTCATTTTTTTTATATTATTATTTGAAAACATATTTTTCTCTCGGAAATTAAGTTGTTTTAATTAAAAATCACTTCAATGTAAAAATTAAAAAAAAAAAAAATGTCATTATTATTAGCAATGCATTGTCTGATGTTTAACATAATTTTCATTAAAATGTAAAGCACATAAAATTAAGATTTTTTTTTTTAATTTATAGCTCACAGTTTTTTAAACAAATTTTTTATTGGAAACGAGAATTAATATTTTAGAGTTTATAATATATTCAAGGATAATTTTATATCCTTAAAAATTTGAATGAGAAAATTACATAAATGGAAGTGATTTATAAGCTAAATTATAATGGTATTTTTTCTTCTAAAATTTTACATAAACTACAAATAATAATTTTATATTAATTAATGATTTACTATATAAAATATATTAAAATTATAAATTAATATTACTTACATGAAAATATGAACTTGCAAAATATTTCCATTTAAAAATAGTTTTTCTTTTTGCCAAAAAAATTCTGAAATTTATCATAAAATTCATAATTGTTTATGTGGTGGTTTCCTTTCATCGAAATATTATTCAAAACTATATTAACAAAATGAAATTATTAATAAAATAGAATTTCTACACAATTAATTTCCAACATTCAGTCTAATTTGTTACATTAAAGAATGATATAATTAATTCTTCTCTCCTTAGATAATTCTGCGATGGCAGTGATTTTTAAATGGGGATTATAGTTGGGAAATCATGAATTCTGTCTGATTTGATTAAATTTATCAAAGTTATATTTTCAAAAGAGGACAAATGCACAATGAAACTTTTTACATGAACTTTAAATTAATTTCCACACATTTTTCTCTTGAAATTGTTTAATTAGCTGGTAAGAATATTATAATAAAGCAAAAAAAAAAAAAATATTCATTAAATTTACTTAACATTTTATTTGAGCTTTTAAACTATATAAATATTTAAAACTGTTGTAAAAGTATGTTAAGTTATGTCACATCTCACATCACAATTTTAAAGTATAAAATTAGTAAATCACCTTTGAACTTTTTTTTTCGAAGAAAGAAAGTCCTAGAAATGATAAAAACCATCTGTGATTTTCTCATGATGGTAAAATTGTTTTCATATCCTCACAAAAAATAATTTTACTCAAAACTTTTTCGTAAATTACTTAGAATTTAATATGCTAAAAGAGTTGGAGAAAAATCACAAAGAGTTTCAAATGAAAGTTTAACCTTAACATTTAAATAAATGTAAATTTAGTAGCCTGGATGGGTATAATAACATTGTGTCTGATTTAATTTGTAAACATTTTTTTATAATCGATAATTTTTTTAGCAAATATTTTTCATCCAATTAGTTTTTATTATTTCTACATTTAAAAATTATATTTATATTATTTACTTTATTTTAATGTGCTATTTTGTTGAATGTGCTTAAAAAATTGAGTAATTAAAAGGTGTAATTAGCTTTATAAAACAAGAAGTTTATTATTTTACACTCATATTTTTTTTTATGGCTCCTTAGAATTTTTAATACATTTTTTTTATTAGATCATTTTTTTTTCATGACTTATAAAATCAGCAAATAAAGAAATTTCTTAAAATAAATATTAACACACGTAATTTTTTATAGTAAAATAAATATGTTCGAATAATTTTTCATATAATGAAATTAGATTAGAGTATATTCCGACAGAGAAAACTAAGAATTTAGCCAAATTTCTGGAAATTTAAATTTTGGTACGAAAATCTGTAAAAATTAAATATTTAATGTTTAAACTATTTATGTTATTAATTGAAAATCATTATTATGTGCTGCTTATTTCCATTAATTTTACTATTTTATGGCTCTCATTCTATATAAGTAATTTCTTGTTTATTTTATGATGTTTTCATTTCTTAGCTTTATATCCACGAATATAAAATATTTTCCATATATACATAAAAATTATTTTGTTTTGTTTATAAATAATTTAATGCATAATTTTGATTAAATTAAAATTAATTTAAAAGTTTTGTTTTCTAGTGGAATAATTTGAATTTGTACAGTATTTTTTTTTTTTTAAAGCTCTGTGAATTCAGTAAAAAGTATAAAAATTTTGCAGAAAATTTACACTCGCAGAAAAGTGAAATTTTAATAAATATGAAGAGTATGCATAACCTATGCCATTTAAGAGGGATGTGATGAGGATGATAGAATGATTTAATAATGTTCATTAAATTTTGTCTTATATTTTATTACATATTTTGTTTATATGATTATTAGTTTGATTACTTTAAATTAAAATATTAAAATGTCGTGTTTCATCATAATTTAAATGTTTCAATGTCCAATTATTTAAATTAAGCCTTTGAGTCGTGCGCGTACGCAATTGTGTTCATCACTTTATACCAATTTCAATGAGTCCAACATGAACAAATTTCAATTATACGCGCATTCAATTGTGCAATTACGCAATTGTGTGCCGACTCAAAGGATTTTTGAATTTAGTATTGAAATTAAATTAATATATTTTTGTAGATTTGAAATAAATATTAAAGAAAATAATTTACGACTTTTGAAATGCACGAATCATAATTTCTTAATTCATTGGATTTTATTCTATTTAAATAACATATTTTTTGCTAATTAAAGAAAATCCAAAAAAAAAATGCAATTAACTTAATACCAATCATTAATACATTTTACATGTATTTAAAACTAAAATTATGCTAATTGAATTTTTAGACATTTATGGGTAAACAAAAATATTTATTTTACTTTATTAAAGTAAATTTCATTTAGTCATTTACAAGAGAATTTACAAAAAAAAAAAAAAGACAACAAAATTGATTAGAAAATTCAAGAAATATTTTATTAAAGAACATGAATTAAATTTACCAAATATTTGCTAACTGATGAAAACTAAAATCTCTGAAATAATATTTCTTTATATTCATTTTCAATATATAATTTGAAGTTTCTCAAATTGGGGTTAACTACAAAGAAAAGAAAGGATATTTCAAAGAAAAGAAAAGGATATTACAATCAATACTAACACAAATTATATTTTTGTTTGTTCAATATCTTATTTATATTATTTTACTTTGAAATTAAATAATCGAAGAATAAGAGAAAAATGATTTTTTTTATCAAAAATTTATGATAATGTTTTGACCTAATTTCCCTTTTCCCTTTGGTTATAAATATTATTATTAAAAGAATTCGTTTTTTGGATACCTTTTTTTTTGGATAATAAACAAAGACTAGACCTTTCAATTTATAAATTTTTGGTTTATTTTTTTTTTAGAAGCTTTAAGAAATATTTTTACAATTGTTCGGCAATCAGTGATATCAAATTTACTAAATGATTCGTAAAGAAATATTTATCAAATCCCAACATAAAAAGGATCATAAAAGGTTAAACAAAATATTTTTCACTAAGAATATATCTTTAATATTTTAATGTATCCTTATTTTCAAACACAAAATATCAATGTTATCAAGAAATGATATCTAACAAAATTGTTTTCTAAAAAAAAGTTAATTTAGAAAAAAACAAATAAAATTTTATAGCAAAAGCTAAAATGTTATTACGAAAATAAATTTTCAATTGTATTTAATAAAATATTTTAAAATTTTCTTTAATTTTGTGATAATTATCCATTAGTATCGTAAAATAAGGATAACAACCCAATGATATGCACAATATTATTATTATATTTTTTTCGTGTGTATGTATATATAAAAACTAATAAATGAACAATAATTTAGCTAATGACAAGTCAAACGGAGTAAATTAAATTCTGAAATGAACCTAAATAAATTATTATTGGGAAACAATGGAATAAAGGTCGTTCTTATTATAATCCTTTTAATGAAATTTATTTGTCCTTTTAAGCTAATAAAAATGAATTTACTGTAATATACAATCACCGTTTTGAGTAAAAGAAAGAAGAAAAGAAAGTCCTGTAACCCGGATCTCCATTTACTTATATATTTCGTATATTGAATTTCAATATATTTAAGTTGATTTACAAATATAACTCACCCTGTAAAACACATTTACATATACTTACACAAATTTTGTTTTTTTACCATATCAACATTTTAAAAGGATCAAAAGGATTTCATTGTTTAATCAAATTATATTGTAATCCTAACAAACAACAAAGCATAAAATATATATAAAAAAAAGCAAAAATGAGTGTAAAATCCTTTTTTATTCAAAATGTTCGTATCAAAATTCTAATTTGTATTTTCCATTTTCTTTTATTTAAATTTATTTCCACAAATAAACATTTTTTTTCTTGTTGCTAAATTATAAGATTCACGTGTTATGCATGTAAGTATAAGCATATACTTTTAGTATTTGATTTATTACAATAAAAGTATATTTTTTACTTAATCATAAATCAATTCCTAATTTAAGATTTTCTTTAACGTCTGTCATCATTTTTTCCTTTTTTAAGTAAATATTATAAAAACAATGAGAAAATTTATATAATTTATGATATAACCGAAATTTGATGAAATATTTTATATTTTGAAATTATAATTTGAGTGACATTCCGTAAGATTTTTTGGGTTAATTATCCACAATAAATCAAAATACTGAAAGAAATATCTTAATGGTTGATATTACAGGTTGTATTCAAAAATTGTTTCTTAAAAGGAAATTAAAATGGAAATCAAATTTTTCTTTTTTTAAGTATAAAAAGTTAATTATAATTTTTTCAAAACCAGAAAAATTTGTTATATTAAAATGTCAAAAACATTTCTTTTTATAGATAGAAAAATATAAATTAGGTAATCGAATTTGTTGTTCAAATAAACTTATAAAGAAATTTTTATATGTACCTTTATCATTTTTTTTTTTGGAATATTATAAATTATAATTACAGATTATTTATAATTAGAAATTATCAGAAAACTTCACTCAAATGAATTTAATTAATTTACCAAAAAAAACCTCAAAGCTAAATTCTAATCTTTTGTCAATCTTAAAGTGTGCAATGTATTTTTTTGTTGTTGCGGGGAATTCAATAATTTAAAAAAAAATCCTGTCTCACAATTTTGATTGATTTTTTTTTTCTACCGCACCCTTAAAATTCTCATATTCACTTTCAACATAAAGTGAAATTTTTTTTTTATTTTAAATCTTTTGCAACATTAAATTATGAAAAATTCCACACCTTAAAAATTTCTTATACCTTGTCAGATATTCTTTCATTAAATTTTTTTTTATTTGAATGTTTTCACAACAAATCAAAAATGAGAACCGAAATGATGAAACTTTGAAAACAATTTAAATAATGCACTGAATTGGAAGAGTTTAGATATCGAAATAAAACCAAAAAAACAAAAATTTAACAAAACAAACCAAATTTCGCCCACAATTCGTAAAGCTAATAAATAATATTTAAATAAAAAAAAATTCCATAATTTAAGTAAAATTCTTCCCCAACTGCAGAGCTATATGAAAACAAAAATTTTAAAACTTTTTATAGAGAAAAATTTGACAAGAATGAATTCAAATTCGCTGAAATTTTTATCAATAAAATTTAAATACAAATATTTTGTTTACTTTTGGACAGATTTTTATTATTTTTATAATTCAAGATAATTTAATATTTATTATTCATAATTCAAGATAATTTAATATAAGTATAACATTTTTATTATTATTTAAATCAAAATCTGAGTGTCAAAATAAAATAATTTCAATTAAATGAAATTTTAAATAAATATTTTGACTTTTATGGAGCAATTTAAAATTATTGAATTCTTAAATTTCACACTAAATGAAATGTATATATGTATATGCTTATTTTAGTAGAAGGAAAAATGATAATTTAATACTTATAATATTTTTTGTCAGCAATAAAAATTATTTTGTATAAATACATATATTTAATTTGATTTAATTCAGTCAAAATTTTGAAAATTATTATGAAATTGTATTTATGACGTAGTGAGTTTATTAGTTAAGAATATAATTTATTGATCGCAGTCCGGCAACAGCTATTATCATTTTAAATTGTCTTAGAAAATAATTAAAATTGACTATCATTTCTGTCTATTGATATGTAGTGTGAAGGATTTAGCAGAACATTTTTGTAACACACATAATGAGGAAATTTAAGGAACATATTTGATTCAAAATTATTCTTCTATGTATTTAACTGAAAAAGGATACACAATAATTTAGTTGAAATAAAAATCTATACCGTGGAATATTTTTGCTTGTTAGTGATAAAAGGATAAAAAGGACTTCTCTCTTATTAAATTTAATGCATAAATAAATAAATATACACGAAAACTCTTTATTTATTCAAGCATAATAATAAAATTCCAATAGATTTGTTCAATTTAATTGAAAGGAAAATATTCTCGTATAAATGGATATAAAAATAAAATAATGAAAGTACAAAAAAATTACAATAAAAAATTAGTTAGAAATAATGAACTGCATCGATTTTTAGTAGTTCATGATCGATTTAACTATATTGGAAGATAATTTTGTTTATGGATTCATGGAATCTTTAGTATGTCAACCGCAAAGTCTCTACATTTTATATAAGATTTTGTTTAATTTAGGGTTCCTTGTAATAAGTAAAAGATATATAAGGACATTTGATTGAACTACTACTTTATAAGGCGTTTAACTTTTCCTTTCATTGAAATATCTTTTGACTTTGATCTTTATATTTTTCTGAAAATAAAAATTTGTTGTTACTAAACTTTTTTATTGTGACCTGAAGGTTTAATCAATATTCGAACTTTCTCGTAATTTTTATGGAAAGAATTCGTAATATATTTAAGGATATATACAAAATAAATTTATTTGGAGATGGAAACGTTTTTTTTTTTTTTTGTTTTCCCTCTTATACAATTTATGTACGGGTTGTAAAAAAAGTTCGTTATGTGTGTAAAAATGGAAATTAGAAATAAAAATTTATCTCATTTTCAGTTTTTTTTTTTCATTATTTTTATTTTTTCACCTAGAGGCATGTTCTTTTTTTTCGAAGATAAAGTGTGAATCGTTGGCATGTGACCAAATTTATTATTATGAGAAAATTTTGGGTGTTTCATTATTTTAGGCAAGTTCACAAATTAAAGTATCTCGTTAACATAATATTTTATACAAATAAAAGAAATAACTAGCTCGACTAAGTTAAAGCATAAAAATATATTAATATATAAAAATATCGGACTGCGAATATAAAATTATTTGCTGTTGTCGGACTGCGAACATAAAATTACATGTTGTTTGTTGCTCGGCAACATTAATTATGTATCTGTTAGTTGTTGAGAAAAAAGTATGCAACATTTATCATACTTTTTTATAGCAGAATCTGGCGTTTATAAAACCGATAGTTTTTCTTCAATTATGATTTATATACTAAATTAAAATATAAATTTGCTAGTTTATTAATCAATCAATTTTTTTATTGTAGCTTCAAAATTAAGCATTTAAAATTAGCATTAAAAATGTCATTATATAAATTTACTATAAGATTATTTACTATAAATAAAATTAGTACACATACTATACTATACAATAAAATTTACTACCAAATTAATATATAAACTTTCTATTTTCTAAGTATAAAATTATTCTTTTCATCTAAAAATTTCTGAATAGGAAATGGCGTAGGTACCAAAGTTATAAGATTTTTAGAAATTATATAATTGACTTTCTTATAATTGAGAGAATATTTCTTTCAATTTATGAATTATTAATTTTGATTAAATCAATTATTCAAAATAAATTACTTATTGTATTACTAAAAATACTTTATAAATTTAAGATTACTATTAAATAATAAATTTTGGAACATAGTTAATAAAATAAGAGAAACCATTCAACAAAATTTTATCGTTACGGGAAATATTATATTGGTTACGTAAGTTTTTCTAAGTCCCATTTAGTAGAAATATTAACTGTTTTTTTTTTGGAATGCAACAGATAATAAGTAAAGGATGTCATTATATTTATTTTATTTCAAATATTGATTGAAATATAAAAAAAAAGTTATGTTAACTTTTCTTATTCATTTTTATTTTTTTAAATAATCGAAAAACATAAAAATTTCAATCACGTTTAATACATTTTTATTTTTCTTCTTAATTTCTTGAATTTTTCCCTCTATTTTCTTCGGTTACACAAATATATCCTTTAACATGTTTGGTGTACGGATTTTAGGGATGAATTATTTGAAATTGACAATCAATTTTTTATATTGTGTTTGTATATGTTAACAATATAAGCGGAAAAGATTTTCTATTTAAGAAATATCAAAGGAAGGAAGAAGGAAATATTGATAGAATATAAAATAAGAATTTGAATTGTTAAATTTCATATTTTTGAAAAAATAAAAATAAAATTTTTTTTTTTGTGTAAATTGTGTCAAGTTTTAAATCCAAATCACGTTTTATTGGAAATTGTAAGATTACAAAAGTTGTCAGCCTTTTGATATGTGATAAAGGAGCATTTGTGGGTTATTATTGGTGAAATAGATTCGCAAAAGAAAATATCATTTTACCAGTCTGGTTTAATTTAATTTTCTAAAATAACCAAATTTAATTTATTTTGCGAAAATATATAAAAATGAAAATTTCTTATTGACGATTTTTCAATTTTCTAGAAATATTAAAAATATTATTTAAATTTATTTCACCCTTTTATTGAACACGCACGTACATAGTCGTAAAGAAAGGATTTATTTCAAATGATGACCTTGTTAATGAAAGACTTCACAACGACAATTTTAAGGTTATATATTATATTTATTATTAAATTAAGATAAATTAAATTAAATTTGGTTCTCTGTAATTACAACTAAACAATAACCAAAAATTCGAATATTAAAAGTATTATTAGTATTTTGTCTATAACAAAACTTTTAGCACAAAGAATGCCGAATATTCAAAAGTAAATTTCTATAATGTTAAAAAGGCATAATTTTCATGCTATAAAATTTCAAATATTTCAATTGACAAAGAATTTTTAGGAGGTAAAACTATTTTCTTATTATGTGAAATATTTAGGAAATTTCGAATATCTGAAATGAAAACAATTCCCAAATATTTAAACAGGTATTGTAAATATTGTATTTCAATTTTTTTATAGTATACATACTACCAGTGTATAAGAAATCAAAATTTTCATTTAAATTTAGGTAATTTGAATCATTAAATTCATATAATATATCACAAAACTCATATTTCTAAAAACAGTATCTAAAAATCTAAAAACTTAATTAAATTGTAAAATCATATTAATAATATTTCAAATTAAAGGAAATTTATTTAAATATTTAAAATATTCTTGATTAAAGATTTTTAGATAACAATATCATATTTTAATAAATAGAATTTCTTCCTATTCGTTTTACAATTTCCTACATTCATGTATACAGACAAACATTTGAATGAAATATAGAAATTAATTTGTTATACAAATTATTCCAAAAGTATAAAACTAAAAAGGATATACAAGATTTAATACTTTCTCATATTAAAAAAAAAAACAAAACTATTTTCTTTTACAAAATTTTTCCTTGGCAGAATTTTATTTTGACATAACTTCGAAAATTTTCACTTAACTTGAAAAAAACAGAAATATATATGTTTAATAAATTTTATTTTTGAAAGAAAATTTCCGGAGGCATCAAGTTCATATTACGGAAATCATATGTTTTAAAAGGAAACGAAAAAAATCTTAGTGACTATGAGGAAAAATTCATTGATTTAAGTATCTTTCTGAAAATATACATAAAATATTTATTACTAAATCTTCTAAAGTGTACCAGATATCACTATCAGTGTGTAAGCTTTAGTATGTTTGATATCATCAGCAATTTTTCTTTTTGTAGAACATCAGTTTTAAATCATAAAATTTTATATAGTTCAGCTTTTTTTACTATACAAAAAGTCGTAAAGTTATTGAAATTCTAAATCATAGGGATAAAAAACAACATATTTGTTTCGCAGATATGTTGAATGAAAATTATGTTTTCATTTTAAATTGTAATTATTAATTGTATTTTAATCGCATTTTCTTCTTAGATTTGAAGGATTTCCGAAACCTTAAAAATTTAGGAGAAAAATATTGAAAATGTAAATTTACTTTTACATATTTCAAATTGTTATAATTATTTTATATACCATTTTGCTCAGTTTTAATGTTAAAAACATGATTTAATGTAGGACTAAACTGAATAAAAAAAATATATATAAGAGAATAATTTATGTTTCCCACCAATTTCGTATCTTTTATGAATTTCAATTACATACGATTGATATAAAAATATTTTTATAATTTTTACGGCGAATTCAATTCTGTATTCATTCATTTTAATATGAAAAAAATGGTTTAAAGTATTAGTCAGTCTTTGAGGCTTGTCGAGAACGGAATAAAATTTATATAAAATCAAATAATTTGTTAACTCTTCACTGTAACAGACGAAGACGATTTTTCGGAAATGTATTTTTAAAAAATTATTATTATTAAATGAACTCAAGAAATGTTCTGTGTATTTCAAAAGAAACTTATAAATAAAGTTATCAATAATAATTACATGGAAGAAATGTCTTTGATTTAAAGGAAAAATATAAATATTTAATTCCTTTCTTTTGGATATAAATATAATAAAATGAGTAGGAAAATACTCTTTAAATGTGAGTAAATAATAATTTAAATTGATATTTAATTTTTTAAACATAATTTCAATGTTCATAGAATTCTTAATATATTTTTTAATCCTTCTTTTGTGAAAAATATCTATTTATATACATTTAATTAATATTTCATCATAAAATCACCATAGAGCAATGCGTTAGATTATTTAGCTACCACGAGTAATCAATTTAAAGAAATAAGATAAAACACTTTTAATTTGTTGGAAAAACTTTTGGTGTCGAAATTTATGTTGTGAACAGAAAACTAAACACAAAAGAAATGAAAAAATGATTTTACATAAATTTGAAAATAACGAAAAAATTAGTTTTATGTTTCTTTTTTTTTCCATACGTAAATAAATTTTATTATATGTATTATGTTCATTCTTATTTTGATTTTCAATTGAAATTTATATTAGCTACTTATTTTCTTGTTTATTATGAAAGAAGAAAATAAAGTAGGTAATTTAAATTTCACTTTAAAATTATAATATTTATTTTAAAAATTAAAAATTTTATTGCGATTTGAGAAGATTTAAGGACTCTTTTTGTTTGAAATATTAACTTAAAATAAAATTTATCATTTTTGATATTACAAAAATTAACAGTTTAGGAAATTATGTTATAAAAAAAAACCAAAATAATTTAAAATATATAACAAAACGATAAAAGTTTTGGTTCTTTTCGGTTCTGTTTCTGTTTGGTAATTTTAATAACTAAAATTGAAAATATTTGCAAGAAAAGTACATAACATATTTTAAATAATTTTATTAAAAAATAATACTCAAATTTAAATAACTCAGTATTAAATAACAATTTTACAATTTTTCCTATATTTATTAACTTAATTTTATTATATTTCTTTCATTAGACCTATTATTCTTATGATTATAGTAAAAATTGTGATAAATGAATATTTAAAATAGAAATAAAATAAAATATATTTACATATATTAAATATATTACAGGATATTAAAAGGAAATCAATTAATTTTCATTATATCTTTAATTGTAAGATTTATTAAGGGATATCTTATTATTTGATTTACTTGACATAGATGTCGGAATTAATAAATATTTAAATAAATATTTAAAATTTATCATAATTGTTATTTTAAGTGATGTTGACATATTTTTAATAATAATTATAGCTAATTCAGATATGAAAGATGTTCAAAAAAGATTATTAAAATTTTGATTTTCAATAATTTATTTAATGTAATGAAATGTATTTTATATTATATTTAATTACATATTCTATATAATATACTATGTAATCAGTGTATTTAACAACATTTAAATATAATTATACATTTAACAGTTTCTGCAATAAATAATTTGTGGTCATAAATTTACTAATTATAATGTGCACATAGAATGAAATTTTAGTTTTTTTTTGTCCCTAAACATTATAATTAAATCATCAATTTTAAATAAAAATGATTATAGCTAGCAATATTGTTTTAGTGATAGCAATTAGCTTTTTAATTACCAATCTGAATTATTATAATTATTTCAGCACAATTTAAAATTAATTGAGATTAATCAAAAATGGAATTATATACATATATGTCGAGCATTTTTTTTCTGTATATAATTTCTATAGACTCTGCTAATATATGGGAAAAAATTCTATACATAATCAATACTGAACATTATTCTCTAGAATAAAAGCCATTTCAATTTTCTTTCATTGCCTTTTTGAATTATTTATTCGATTTTAATAAAATCGATGATCATTTTTGGACTATTTTCAACATTTTTCAATGACAATTTCTATATTTTCGGTAAATTCCAATCAAATTAATCAACAAAAAAAAATCATTTAATAAAAATGTGTGTTATAATAAAATTAGCATAAAAAGAAATTAAATTGTTTGATAACAATTGAAAATGTTCTATGTTTATTTTGTCGATTTATATTTAAATTCAATTTTTATTTAACAAAATTATTTATTTTGATAGACCATCTATAAAACATTTAAACAAATTTCAACTTATAATAGAATTATTTTATGTATATATTTTATTATTTTTGTGATTAAATCCGTAGAAAAATTATTAATAATTAGAAAATTTTTATGAAAAAAAAATATTGTGAGTGATTTTTTTAAATAATCAAATAAAGGTGATTTTTTAAAATAATCGTAGAAATTTTACTTTAATTAAATAGATTATATAATTAGATAATATTTCGAGAAAAAAAATTGGAACAGACAGACAGGGTTTAATCAAAAGGTTTAAAACAGCAAATTATTGAAACTATGAAATTTTAATGTTTCATTTCAATAAAGGAAACTGTCAAGGACAATTTAATTTCAATTAAAATCAAAGACAATTTAATTTCAATTAAATCACGATTTATCAAAAAGCTAATTTTTCAATTTATTCTACTATTAAATCATAAAATATAATTAAAATAAAAAATTTAATAATTAATAATTTTGATAAGGATATCAAATATTTCTATTTTGTTCAAAATCTTAATCTTTTTTTTATGTTAAATTAATTATTTATACATTTAAATGTACATTTATATAAAATTTATATAATTGATAAGGTTTTGTCACATTCAGATTCAAAAACCCCAAATTTCAAAATACTTAAATATAAAAAAGCAGATGATAAATAATATTTATAAAACATCAAAACTATTTTATATCCTTTACCCCATTTTGTATATACATAAACATACATATATCTAAAAAAATCTTAATTTTCTATACTTGACATCTAACAATGGGGACATAATATTGTTAGTTCCATTTGTAATTGATGAAGGTAAAATTGTTGTTATTCAACAAGAAAAAGGGAAAAATGGAAATTGCTTGTTAACATGACATCTTTATGACAATCACAATATCAATAATGTTCATTGAATTAATTGGATTTTTTTTAAACTAAATTTAGATACAAAAGGAAATGGAAATTATTTATGTTGGGTTAAAGTGTAATAAATATAATTGTTTATTGATTAAACATCAAATTTATAGTATGTTTGTTTATGGGTAAAGTTTTGCTAAAATATCATAATGTAATTTATATTACGGACCTTTCATTAATGCGCTTTAAATTTTTATTAATGTATTTATACAAACATGTGTTAATTGATCCTTTTTGTGATACTGTTAAAATTAGGAACAACATTATAATGTTTTACCATTAAAAACAATTACAAGTATATACAAATATATTTTATGGTATTATAATTTTTGAGGGAAACTTCAAATTTGAACTTGAAATATTTTAATTAAATATCTTCTTTATAAAAATTACGATTTCATTGAGCAAAATCATTTTTTTTCGGCTTAAAGTTATTTGAATAAGGTGGTAGCATATGTTTTACCAAAACAGCTTTAAAGTTTGAACAAAAAACTGCGGATAAATGCGCCCATATTACAAAGCAGCACGTCAAACAAAAAAATTTTTTTAGAAGAAGAAAATATTCTTTATCATATATTATGTTAGTATGGGAAGACAGTCCTTGTATTATTCATTTTTATCCATCTAAAGAAAAATAATATACATTTTTTATTCAAAAGAGAACGGAATGCAGCATAGTTTCGAGTCAGCGCCTGTAATGTGTTTTTTGTAACGTGCAATTTTGTTTAACGATAGTCGTGCAAAAATTTTCTATTCAAATAAGAAGAAAATAGAAATTATTTGTATCCTTGAATAGAAAATCCTTTATAATACTGTTTTTGGTGTTGTTCGTATGCAAATTATAAATATAAATTTTAACATAATGTGGATTCCAAATATATGCACGTGCATACATAGAAAATGAAATTTCATGAAATAAAAAAAAAATATTCTAATAATATCGCAAAACATGTTCAAAAATTTAACATAAGTGACTTAAATTAAGTTTTAACAAAATGTTGACTATAGTATACTAATGTTTTTTTACAAATGTATAAGATTAAATTATCAGTTTCAGGCCAGAGACAATAATAAGTTCTTATTCATTTAGAAATTTGGAATAAATTTGATAAATTTGAGATTATTTTATCAAAACATATTAAACCTTAATTTAAATTGTTAACAATTTAAAATGTTAAAAAATTTAATGTCCGAAACTGTCCAAACATATTTAAATATTTATTTAATTCTTCATAATTCTGTTGTTTTTTTTTCAATTATGCTATGATACTTTATGACAAATAATAATGATAACGATCCACTTTTAATAAATTTCATTTTCCAAAATTAATTTTTTTTTTAACTGAATTGGACATTTTTATTGTTGAAAAATTTGTACTTGAATACAAAAGTTTATAAAATTTTATATTTTGCAATTTAATCAAACAAAAAAATATCTCTTAATAATTTTTGTTTCAATTCACATAAAAAGAAAATTTTTTCCCAACCACAAAAATATAAAATTAAAAGATACTCGTCCTCAAACCAAAAATATTGCTCGTACATATAAAAACGTGACTGTGGACTTTGCTGAGCTTCAAAATATATTTTACCATTTTCATTATATACAGTTTGTTTTTTTTTCTTATACCAAATGAAAAACTAATTTACTTTTAAATGTAAAATTTAACGAATGTTTAAATACATTTTACAAAGACCAAAAAAAAAACAAATGATGAGAAGGATTAACATTTGGATGTAGTGGGTGGGAGCTATGATTTAACAGACAAGAGGAAATGGGTGAAAATATATATATTATTATTGTTTTGTTTGTCTTCAGTAAAATTTTAAGTAAGAAATGAAATACAAATAATTTTCATCGTTTCTGGATATCCTGGGATGTTTTAATAATTAAAATATTTTCTAAAAAACCGACAAATAATTATGATAAAAAAAACTTTTTTTTTGTTGTTTAAATGGAAAATCTAAGTAAGAAAATTATTAGAGAAAAAAAAAGGAAAGTTAAAGTTAAATTCTAAGACTCTTATAAAATGAACGAGGAATTTGGATTCTTGTTGGGATCGTCATTTGGTGGTTTTAGATGTATAATTAATTTAAAAAATAATAATAATTAAAAATATAAGCAAAAAAAAAAATTGTTTATAAACGCGCAAAATGAATTATTAATTAAATAAATTTTAATAACTTTTTGAATACTTGTGAAAATATAAAAAGAAGAAAAATATTTTGATATTAATATTTCAATAATAATTTTTTTTTTTTTTTGGTTATTTCTTAAATGAAACATGAAACTAATTGTAAAATGGGGAGCATTTAAAAATTCTTTTATAAAAATATATAACTTTTCTTATATAACCAAAATCGCTTCATTATGTTTTTATAAAGAAGATATAATAGCTGAGTTTTTTTATTCATACTCTCTCTACTACTCGATATAAAAGGAATAAAAAAACGATGAAGTGCAAGGGGAATTTATGATTTAGAATTGATTGAAAAAAATTTGCCCACTTTGTTGATATTTTTTAAAAATCAAATTTTTAATATTCAAATATACGAAATGAAGTATCTTCTTGTCAAATTTATAGTTGCCATATTAAAATTTAATAATTTCCCATTAATTTCCCTTTTACTCTACATGTTGCACTGGATAATTATGTAGAGTAGCTACAACAATAACCATACAGATACTCTACTCGTATAGTACAGAGTATGAATAAAAAAACACAGCTATTATAAGTTTAGAAAACTTACAAAATTAATATTTTCAGAAAAGAATTTAAGTGTTTTCAAAAATAATAAATAAATGCAATATAAAAGTATATGTACATATTTTGAAATAAAATTATTCGTAATTTCTGATATCCAACATCCCCAGATTCCCCAGAAACAATATCCTTTTTGTACTTCCTTCCTTGTTGAAACCGTCACTATAATTTTCACACATAATTTTTCTACACTCTACATAATTGTCTATTATATGTATTCTGTAGTGAAATGAAACAATATAAATGCATGAATTCTAAGTAAAATTTGTTGATTTCTATTAAATGAAAATGATTGATGAATGCGAATAGTTGTTCTAGCTAATTCTTCGTGTTGTATACAATCTATTGAAAAGTTGCCGTCGCAATTCAATTTGTACACTTTTGTTTCAATTGTTTCCATGAATTAATTACCCAAATCAACTAATACCACTAGTGATTAAATTATTCTATTTTCAATGTAAATTTATATCAATTTTAGATCAAAATCAAACTTCTAAAAATGGTATTTCTTTTTTTAAAAAAAAATCAATATTTTATTAATATTGTCATCAATAGATAAAAAAAAAATTCAAATATATAATATGATATAGTAAAAAAGCAGATTATTCATGATTATTTACTTTTGCTTTTTATAATATTTTTATAAACTTTTTTTATTATTTATTTTGACTAAGCATAAAATTCTATTTTATATTTTACTAAATATTTATTTATGGTTGGGGAGGAGATGGTAAAAAAGATATACCCTCCACTGTCCAATCTACCAAAAATACTACTCAATGGACTGAAAAATCTATTGACTATTTTTAAAATTTTGAATTTATTATATGATTTCATCACATTTTGTTTGGTAAAATTTGTTTTTCTGTTATATACATATTGATAAAAGGAAAATGGAAATTATGGGAAAATGTAAGAGGAAAAATATATATAGTTTATTGATGGGCGGAATTTTGTGTTTTAAATATTTAAGGATATTTTTATTACTTCTTTCCAAATGTGGTAAATTGGTTTTTTTGGTACGCCTAACCAAAAATAAAAATCTTAATGTTTATTTAAAACAATATTAGAATTTTTTTTTTTTTGCTAAATGATTGATGATTGGCAAATAAAAATAAAGAGGAAACATAAAAAGGTTTAGAAAATAATTTGCATAACAAATATAGATAAATATGCAAATCAGCAAAAAACAATTTGTCAATTTTTTGTTTTAAAACTAAAATATATTTTGGAACAACTATAAAATGCAAGTACGATTTCGTTAAGCTATAATTTAAGATAATTTTTCCATCATTTGTCTTCTATACTAAAGCAATATGTCTCCAAAAGAATGTAAATATTGATTGCCTGTAAATAATATGCAATCGAATATGAAATTTACGAAAATTTTTACAGATTACCATTAATTTTGTATATTTTTACTAAATACTTTATGGTTTTATTTTCTTACTATACTGCTATTTTCAAAATAAAAGTATTACATTTAGATTTCAATTTATCAGCAGGAACAAAAATTTTAAAGCTATGATAGATAAGCCAAGAGCGGATAAATGTTTACTTTTTTCGAAATCATGTAACATTGCTTATCATAAATAATGTTCAAAATTGAATTTAAAGTAAATGTACGTGTAAGAACTGATATTATTTTAGATATAATATTTCTTATTTTATTTTTATAAATATGAATTTAACCAGAAACATAACATACCTTCTTATATACACAAACATGGTAGATAAAACTTTGCATTTTGTTAAGAAAATAAATTTTTAACACTTTCATATCAAAATCAATTCCAGAAAGATTTTATTGAAAATATTTTAGAAGCTATATACGAGACACTATTCAGATAATAAATTATTTGATAATCAAAAATAAATCATAAGAAAATTGAAAAATTTGGGAGTATATAGTTTAAATGTTCCTTTTTGCAGTTTGATTTCTTCTTGAAAAAATAAGTACTTGCTTTAATTAATTAATTAAAACGATAATGTAATTCAACAAGACTCTGAAATGTTGTTAAATAAATCACTGAAAGTCGAAATGATTATAAATTCTCAATATTTAACATGAGGACAAGAATGTTAATACTATATGTATATTACAGAATTCGTAAGTTACATAAATCTATACAGAATATATTATTAATATGTATGCTGAAATCTGTAACTATATTAATTAAAATATCGTCCGAATGTAAATCTACGTATATGCCTGAATCTGAGAAATGAATTAAAAAATATTTAAATTATCAATACTTAAAAATAAATTTTCGTTCCAAATTTTGACTATGCTTTAGTTGATTATAAAATATTAATAATGCTTTTATATATCATATATTATTTCTTTTGTTTGTTCTCTCAACTTTTCCACTAAATTATAAAACTCTATAAATTATTATATTCTTCACAGATCACTTTTGATTACATAAAAATATGTCAAACAAAATGTCGAATGTATAAGCAGATAAGTGGTATTATGACATTGTCAGGGACTGTAGTAAATTTACATGATTATCAACACAATGAAAAGGATATAGAATTTTTGGTGAATATATTCTATAATGTCAATTGGATCGATTTCGTTGTGTCAAATTATCAAGGGCAATGCATTTCAATTTACAGTGACCTATAACCTATTGAAAATCTTGTAAGCAATTAATTTTAAATTGTGGAAAAATACATATATAGGGAAATGGAAAACATCAATGTAAATTTATTTGATTTCTAATAATTTACAATTTCAAATTTAAATAAAATTTTATTCAGGATAGAAATTCTACAATCTTATAAAGTTTTTCATCACTAAGCTCTGGAATGGAATAGACATTTTTTCTTTTTGGCGAAGACAATTGTTTGGAATATTATTTCTATAGCTATAAAATATTTTATATAATTTTTTAGTTCATACAATTTTCCACTTTAATAAATGTAAGTAATTTATATTAGCAAAAAAAAAAAGTAAAATTCTTTGTGAATTGAATTTTGTTATCGAATTTTCAATAAATTTCCGAAATAAATAATTTTTTTTTACTATATACCTACATACTTGTAATGGACGATAAGGATCTAATTTTTTAATAAATAAAACGATTTTTTTTTCAGTTGAGGTAAAATGGCAATAGAGGAATTTTGAGATATTGAAACCCTTTTTTTTCAGTATTATTATGTAGAAGGTGAAAATGCTATTGAAATACCTTTGCTGACAAATCGTTTTAATTTCAAATGGACATAAATTTTCTTTAAAGTAAATATCGTCATTCTTAGAGCAATAAAAGTATATATAACAATAGTTGGATTTATTTTAAGGATACGGAAAGAATATTTCCTTTTCGGATATAAAATGAACAAAAGTTTCAAAGATTTTTTATGTTAGTTTTCAAGTTTTTCTTATGATTTTAATATGTTGGTATGACACATTCAATTTTAATAAATGTATTGAAATTTAATCATAACAAGAATACCTTTTGAATACTTTTATTACATTACTTCTTTTTGTCCTAAACTAACACATCAAGATTGATTAGTAACATTTTATGAGGATATCCTTTATAGTATAATGTTAAAGTTAATCGACTGTTAAGAAAAATGTATCAACAAAACTTTTTTTTTCGTGGACATGATGAAATTTTTTTTAGTTGTTTTTTAAATTAAATTTTTCTGGAAAACACTAATTTAATTTGACCGTTTATTTACCTTAAAAGTGAAAATTTAATCATAAAATTTCTTGTCATCTTTAATTTATTTAGAATTAAATTAAATCGAACCTTAAATTTAATGATATTTAATCCTTTTTTATGTTTTTAGCTATTTCTTTAATATCCTTTTAGTATTTTTTTTTATATTTTTAAATTTCATTTTATTGCCGTCATAAATTCGGGTACAATAAGATTAGATTTGTTTGTTTTTGGTGTAATAAAAGGATGAAAAACAGGAAATTTAAAATTTTATTTTATGATTTTTGTAACTTTTTATTATTATGGTTTATGATTAACAGGAAGTTTAATCTGTCCTATAACAGATACTAGAATCGAAAGATGTCGGACTGTGATATTACATCCCCAAACATATTTTGCTTGATGTTTTGCAACATTTTTTATGTACATATCTAGAAATTGTAAATATGAAATATCGAAGATCAAAAATTATTTGTTAACAATTAATTTATATTTTAAAATATTTTCGAGTTAAATTCTTTAAGTGTAATTTATCAGTCGTTTAAACATAAATAAAAATCTCTTATAATTCTTCATAATTAATTTACACAATATTTTTCACCAACCATCCATAAATTATTCTTATAAATGAATTTTAGTCTTCCTTATTCTAAAAAAAAATGCCGCCAATTTTTCAACTTATAAAAGAATTGTATAATCCATTTTATCATCATTCATTTCAAATTGTCTGAGTAATGATTAAGAATGTATCCCTTTTTCTGTGATAGCTAAAGATTTCGTCCTTTTAATTATAATTGTTAAATTACAAAAATGGAAATGAAAAATTAGTTTTCTTAAATTTTTGTCAGACAAAATACACGATTTAGAGTATTTTATATGAAATTGTCAAATTGTCTTCATGAAAAAAGGGTTTTTTTCTCTCTCAAAGTTATCCTAATTTAATTTTGAAGTATATAGAAACTTTATTATCTTCTGGGCACTAAGTTTATTTATGTTCAGCAATGGAAAGAAATATTATTGTTTTCGGAAAAAAGTCTGTATAGAAATTGAATTCATCTATAGGAAAACGATATTCAACTGATTTCTACAATTCTATGATCACTATAATATAAATTCAATATCAAAATGGAAATACTTTTAATGAATAATTGTTAAAATATTTAATTTTAATAATAATAAATATACATTTTTATAAATTTTTCTGAAAATCCTTAATTTAATTAAATTTACAAATCTCAGATAATTTTTTTTTTAGATGTCAGAACTTTTCTTTTGGAAACATAAAGAAAGCATAAGAAAGGAATTTAATCACAAACAACAACATAAAATCAAATATTTTATTTATATATTTTACCTTTTCTGTCAGAATAATTTGACAGTGAAGAACTTGAAATAATAATATTTATGTATATTTGAAAAGACGTGCTGTTTCATTGAGCAAAATATCTGACATTGTAAAAAGGTCGATATAAACCATATTATATTTTAATAATTCATCATTTGAAATAAAAAAAATTTGATTGTAAACCACTAAAAATTTTTCATTTATCATAAATGATAATATATTTTCCCTAATTTAGAATTAGAAGATAAATATTTATAAAAAACTGTATGCCTCTTTAAAAAAAACTATGTGCCTTTAGTATATTAAAAATTAACACAAACTTTCTACTTCCAATATTACCTTACCCTACCCCACCTATCCACAAAATGATTTAAATATAATCTATGTTTAGATTACATTAATTGTATTTTTTGTATTGTATTTATTTCATAAATTAAGTAAAATATATAATTTATAGTTAATGACGTAACAATAAGAATATTGTCAAACTTTAGTTTTTAACTTTAATATAAGTTATTTTTATTTAATATTTGTAATTATTTATGTTTTAAAGTAAATTTTAATACTTTTGTTTTTATTAGTCATGTACTTATTGACGTAATAATTTAATAAATTATTAAGAGCCTTATTTTTAAGTATTATGTACCTTATCTTTAAGTATCATATGGCTTGTATTAAGCTTAAATTAAATAAATATAGTAAAAGATAACTAAAATAAATTAATTTTACATTGAAAATATAATTAAAAATAATTTACAAATTTCTTTAAATACCAGCAATTAAAATCATAACCCCAAAAGGTAAACAAAATATGAAATTATATCCTTAAAATATAATTTAATTATACTAAGGATATGAGGGATCTGTTGGGACATTTACAATTTTTTTTTTAATTATGGTTAATATCCTTTATACTATACTTTATATTATTAATTTCTCTCTCAAATCTCGTCACAAACGACCTTGCTATACAGTTTTATTTTTGGTTTGGTCACACATGTAGCATATTTTCATAATTATATAAATAATTTTTTTTTATCAAAATATATAGTTAACAATGTATAGTATAGATAGTGGACATTTATATATTATATATAATTAGCTCTTTCTTTATAGCAATTGTATTGAAATATATTTCAATAATTTATCTTGGTAAACTACTGGTTATTTAAATTTATTTTTATATTTTAGAAAAAAAAAATTACATACTACATTTTTGATTACAAAATTTTATATGAATTCTGAAAAATATTATATAGTTAACTGATATTAATATTTTTCTAGGCTTAGAATAAACAAGAAAAAATTGACAATAATAAAATTTTACTATAAATCATAGTTAGCGATTACAAAATAATTTATTTATATTTAATTATTTATATATTTTATTTAGTAAATAATAAATATTAAAATTAATAAAAATGACCATTTCTAATTGGCATAAATTTAAATTATTATTGTGGAAAAATTGGAAAATCCAATGGAACCATAAATTAGCATTAATTTTCGAATTGCTATTACCAGTAATATTTTGTTCAATAATTGTTGCAGTAAGATCTGTAACTACTCCAACATATCATAAGGATCGTACAATATATAAAAGAATTCCAGTTGATTTAGATATGTTAAGGTAGTTTTACTTACATATATATTAATTTCTTTATTATTTTTAGATTTTTGTTATTTATAAGACTATGTTAATATATAAATATATTATTAGATCTACTATGAATCCATATTCTGCAGCACCAGTAAAAATATGGAATCTTGTATATTCACCTAAAAATTCTATATTAGAAAATTTTATAAATAAGGTAAGTGATAAATTAAAATTAAGTGAACCAGCTATTGGCTTAGAAAATAGTAAAAAATTAGAAGAATATATGAAGCAGCTTGATAAACTAGGTGTTGCTGGTATACAATTTGATGATAATTTATCAAAAATGACTACATTTCCAGATACTATTACTTATACTATAAGATTTCCAAGTGAATTGCGTACATATAATTTACAAGAATTTTGGTATACAGATCGAATTCATGTAGAAATTGAATTAGTAACACCGAGAAATGTATATGATGATGGTGGTGATCCTGGTTATTTACGTGAAGGTTTTATACCTATACAACATGAAATAGCTATGGCATTTATTTCACAATTAGCAGAAATAAATAATAAAGTATTTAATGCACCAGAATTTTATATACAACGTACACCATATCCATCATATTATGAGGATTTTTTATCTAAAATTATGGAACTTTTTGTACCAATAATTGTTGTAGTAAGTTTTGTACATCAAGCAGCACAAATAGTTAAAGTAATTATAAAAAACTTCAGTTAAATTTCAGTTATATTTATATTAATTTTATCCATTTTACATATTTTCCAATCTCTGCTTGTCCATTTATATATATTAAATTGTTGTAAAAATAATTATTTTTGCATAGCGTGTAACAAATGAAAAGGAGAAACAATTGAAAGAAGTTATGCAAATAATGGGTATACCGAATTGGTTGCACTGGGTATCATGGTTTGTTATGTCATTTCAATTTATGGTTATAACGGTAACATTAATAATTATATTATTATATGTATGTATGTAATTAAGTAAGTATTCACCAAATTTTTAAAAACAATTTTTTTTTTATAATTGTAGACTCCATTCTCTCAAGTAGCTATATTACAATATTCTAACATTGGATTAATACTACTCTTATTTGGTATTTATACTATTACAATAATAACATTTTGTTTTATGTTATCAAGCATTTTCGGAAAAGCAAGTACAGCCACAGGAGTAACATGTTTAATATGGTTTATATTTTATTTACCATATCAAACAACAGTTCAAAATTACAGACTTTTAAGTTATGGTAGTAAAATATTAATAATATTATTATTTAATTCGGCATTTGCATATGCATTAACGATAGTGTTACGTTATGAAGTTAAAGGCGAAGGTCTGCAATGGAATAATTTATTTGAACCAGTTAATGTTGATGATGATTTACCTGTTGGTACTATAATATTAATGATGGTGTTAGCAGCTGTTATACATATGCTATTAGCATTATATTTCGAAAAAATATTTACAGGATCTTATGGTATACCAGAAAAATGGTATTTTCCATTTACTAAACAATATTGGTGTGGAAATGAAAATATTGATGACGATGACATTCTGAGTTTAGAGCAAGAAAGATTTACTAGCGGTATACAAAAAATTGTAACATATAAAAGAATTGGTGTATCAATACGTCATTTAACAAAAGTATACAATAAACATCACGTCGTTAATCACTTAAATTTAAATTTATATGAAAATGAAATAACAGTGCTGCTTGGTCATAATGGAGCTGGTAAAACAACGACAATGTCAATATTAACTGGGATGATACCACCAACATCTGGTACAGCAATTATAAATGGATATGATATTAAAACCAATTTAATGGAAGCCAGATCATCTTTAGGTTTATGTCCCCAACATAATATATTGTTTGATGACTTAACAGTACGTGAACATATTATATTTTACAGTAAATTAAAAGGTTTAAATGAATACGAAGTTGAGAATGAAATAAATAAATATTTAAATATATTAAAAATGAAAACTAAAATGCATACAGAAGCCAGAAATTTATCTGGTGGTATGCAAAGAAAATTATCCGTTGTAGCAGCATTATTTGGTGGTACAAAAGTAGTATTTCTAGATGAACCTAGTTCTGGTATGGATCCAGCTGCCAGGAGAACATTGTGGGATTTATTAAAATTAGAAAAAAAAGATCGAACTATACTATTGTCAACACATTTTATGGATGAAGCGGATGTACTAGGTGATCGAATAGCTATTATGTCAGCTGGTAAATTACAATGTTATGGTACATCATTTTTTTTAAAAAAGAAATATGGTACTGGATATCATTTGGTTAAGTTCTGTTTTTTATATCGCGAAATATATTTATAATATTTTTTAATACAGATATGTGTTAAAGAACCAGAATGTGATCCTGATCTTGTTACAAACTTATTGAAGAAACATATACCAGAGATTGAAATTGATAAAGATATTGGTTCTGAATTATCATATCACTTATCTGATTCGAACTCAAATGTATTTCCAGAAATGTTTAAAGATTTAGAAGAAAATTCAAAAATACTGCATCTAGATGGTTATGGTGTTTCAATAACAACGTTGGATGAAGTATTTATGGTATTAGGTTCAGAAATGCACAACCAACATGAAGAAATAACTCAAAAATTAAAAAATTCTTGTAGATATCTGAGTATGAGAAAAGGTAAACAGAAACGTTCTTTTATAATGTCTAGTATATTTACGAAATCGTTCCCTCCAGTAAATTTTCTTAGAAATTTTCAAGACCTTATTAAATTATGTTAATCTACTTCCATTTTCCATATTATAACAATATAATAATGGATTAATTAGATTTTTTAAAACTACTATTACATATACTTGATTATGGTAAGCTTTTTGTTTAATATTTCACCACGATAGTTGAGTATTGTCATATAGTATACTATATTGTATATTGATCTTGTGGTTGGTTTTGAAACCATTATAAAATTAATTTTAATAACAATATAGTTAATTTATGTTTTCTTAATTATTTTTAATTTTCAGGTAAGAGATCACGCTTTAGTTTTATGTATAGTCAATGGAAAGCTATGCTATTAAAAAAATATCTGTACTCAAAACGAAACTATTATACAATTTTCCTACAATTAGCATTAGTATTATTTGCTGTTTTAACAACTGGTTTAGTATTAAGGTATAAAAGTAGAGGTGATTGGCCACCATTATTAATATCAGTAAAAGATTACCCAAAAATTAATGCAATTTTATCAGTACCAGAATCATTAAATAATAAACAATTAGCAATTGTTCAATCATATGAAAAATATATGAAAAGTTTTGGACCTGCTTATACAACAACTAAAATAAATATTAATTTCATTAATTATTATTTAAAGATGCATCCATTTTTATATATATCAGAATATTTATTTGGTGCAGAATTTAGTAATGAATTAATTGTTGTATATTTTAATAATGAATTATATCATATTTTACCATTATCATTTAATGTTATGCATAATGCATTATTAAGGTAAGAAAAATTATAATAATATTTCATAATTTTAATCAATAAATATTAATTTTTTTAGAACAATTTTACCAGATGATAAATATAATATAAAATTAATAAATTATCCATTACCAAGATTACCAAATACTAAAATTAAATCATTAAAAAATGAACCAAATGCTAGCGGATTTCAATTAGCTTTAAATTTAAGTTTTTACTTAGCATTTGTAACATCTTATTTTGTAATATTCTTAATTAGAGAACGTGAAAGTCGATCAAGATTATTACAATTTGTTAGCGGTGTAAATATTGCAATATTTTGGTTATCACATTTACTTTATGATTTATTTATATTCATTCTATTAACATTAGTTGGTGTTATAGTATTGAGTTTATTTGAAATTAATGGGTATAAAACATTCCAAGAATTATGTAAGTTTTTTAATAGAACAAAAATAATTAAAATTTTATATTATTTTATTTATATTTTTTAGTAATATTATATTTTATTATAATACTGCATGGGTTGGTAGCAATTTCATTTATGTATTCATTATCAGTATTTTATAATGAAGCTGTATCAGCATTTTCTTATATTGCAATCATTAACATTCTTACTGGTAACTAAATGTTTTTTTTTTCAAGTTTAATTAAAAATAACTTCAACATAATCAAAAATTCTTGTAACATTGTTTTTTTTTTCTTTTTAAATTTTCAGGAACAGCTTTCATTATCGTTTATGTAATAAGTTTGCCACAATTTAATATGAAGAGTACAGCTGATATATTTACTTATATGTTTGGAATATTTCCAAATTTTGTTTTATCAGATTCAGTAAATAATTTATATATAAAATCATTGACTGAAAGTGCTTGTCTAGATATATGTACATTTTTACCCCAACTTTCTCCGTGTGATTTAGATAGTTTATGTAATTTCAATGAAACATGTTGTGGTATATATTTTTTTATATATATATTTTAAATTCGGCTTATTAATACTCTAATATCAATTTAGTACCTGGATATTTTTCGATGACGAAACCAGGAAATGGATTAAATTTTTGTTTCTCATTATTAATATTAATTTTGTGTCTATTTAGTATTACAATATCTACCTATCAACTGACAGACAAATTTCCAAACATATGTAAACGAAAAAAGTAATTTTATTAAAAAAATAATAATTATAAATAAACTAATATAATTACATCAAAAAATATAATTATTAGACCACCACCAATGAGAACCAAATCACAAATATTAAATGACCATACAATGGACGATGATGTTAAAGAAGAATATCTTCGAATAGATAATATGACAAAAGAAGAAAGAGATTCAACAAATTTAGTTTTAGATAAAGTTACGAAATATTATAAGAATTTTTTAGCAGTAAATCAAGTTTCAGTTGGTGTTACCAAGTAAAGTTTTTCAAAGTTTTGAAACTAATAATTATAAATGAAACTTTTCTATATTTAAGCTCAGTATGTTTTGGTTTATTGGGTGTTAATGGTGCTGGTAAAACTACTTTATTTAAAATGATGACCGGTGATTTGAAAATGAGTCATGGTAATGGATATATTAATGGTAAAAGTCTAGCAACTCAAATGTATGAAATATATCGCGATATCGGTTACTGTCCACAATTTGATGCATTATTAGAAGATCTAACTGGTCGGGAAATAATTCACATATTTTGCTTATTACGTGGTATACCAGAAGACAAAACAAATGATATTGCTGATTTCTTTGCACTTGGTTTTGGTTTTGAGAAACATATTGATAAACCATCGGGAACCTACAGCGGTGGCAATAAACGTAAATTAAGTACGACATTAGCAATGTTGGGTTGCCCATCAGTAATTTATTTAGATGAACCAACGAGTGGTATGGATCCAGGTGCCAGACGACAATTATGGAACATGGTTGATCAAATGCGATCAATTGGTAATGTTATTGTACTCACATCTCATAGTATGGAAGAATGCGAAGCATTATGTACTAAATTGGCTATAATGGTTAATGGGGAATTTAAATGCCTTGGTTCAACACAACATTTGAAAAATAAATTTGCTAAAGGCTTAGTACTTAAATTAAAAGTTAAAAGAAATTACGAAGTGGATGATGAAAAGTTAGTATTGATAATATCATTTTTAAAACTTTTAATTTAATTTACGAGGAAAATTATAATTTTTATTTTTTTATTTATTTCAAAAATTTTAGTGAAAATTATAATTTAAATCGATTGTTAGATTTTATTGATATCAAATTTCCTGATGCTACTTTACGGTAATGTTAAGAATTTGATTTAATATAAATTTCAGAAGTGAATATAATAATTGTAATTGATTTTATTTTTCGAAAAAATTTAGTGAACAATATCAAGAAATGTTAACATATAATATTCCATTAACAAGTATTAAATGGTCTGAAATTTTTTATATTATAGAAAGTATGAAAGATGAATTAGACATTGAAGATTATACAATTAGTCAAACAACGTTAGAAGAAATATTTTTAGGTTTTGCATTGTCACAGAAAGAAGAAAAACGATCATCAGTACAATATTAATAGAATTATCAGAAAATAATTTATATATATATTCAATTTAAAAATAAAAAGCTATTAAACTAAAAATAAAAATTAAAGTAGTTAAAATATGAATATGAGCAAAGCCGCTATATACGGCTTTGATATGAGTTTTTAAATATTGTAAAAATAAAATCTGATAGCCATTTGTTTTTATATCATGGAAATCCCCACAATATAGCACAAGATATAGATTTATTCTAATATATGTAGAGTATTGTATAATAGTCCTTCGTTTACTATCGTATGATTTGGTTTATCATCATACAATTTTGTATTGTTTTTTTTCCAAATTGTTATTTAGGAAAAGAAGGCTAATAAAAAAAAGATATCTAGCTCTAGCGCATCTAGCTCGAGCAATTTTTCTACTGAACGGTTACTTTTTCGAGCGCTCTACCGCTCGAGTTTTATCTTAGCAGAAAAATTTTATGATAGATAGAGCAGCAATTATTTTTTGATAGGAATATTGAATATAGTGGGGTTTTTACGGGTTTTTATCGAAAAATTCGACTGAACGGCTATTTAATTTTTGCTGCTCTATATCTAGTGCGGCTCTTTACAGTGCAGTACTAGATGCTCTTGACTCTGCTGAACGCGGCAAATATATCAAAATAAAACGACCCTTCCTTGTGACATTGGGGGCATCCAGACCACTAAGCTGCTTACAAGAGGCTAAGGGCCTAGGGCTCTGGATGACGAGCATATTTCCCCTCAATTGCTAAGCACTTGTCAAAATATCGAGCATTAATTTTTATTGCTTTACTAGTAAGCTATATTTTTTATAATAGAATAAATAATTTTAATGAATAATATTTTTATGTTTACAAATTTAGGTACTTCAAAATTAATAATTATTAAATTAATTATTTTATATTAAATAATTGAATATTTTTTTAATTATTTGAAAAACTTACAACTTTTTTTAAAGTTACAATTTTGACATTTAAAGCCAGCGTAGCATACTATCCAACACCACACCATTGCTCGGTCTAAGCACTCCGCTTAGTAAGCTTACGCTTAGTCTAAGCTGCTTAGTGGTCTGGATGCGCCCATTGCTAGATTTTAAAACGTCTAATTGTCAAAAGCTAATCAGTCTTGAAAGGGACATTTTATTAATCAAAATTCAGTTATCAAATATAAAAAAATTTATTTATTTATATTTTATTAGTAAACATTATACTCGTAGTAATAATAATGACTACTTCTAATTGGAATAAATTTAAATTGTTAATGTGGAAAAACTGGAAACTTCAATGGAATCATAAATTAGCATTAATTATTGAATTACTTTTACCAATATTATTTTGTTCCATAATCATTTTAATACGTACTATCCTTTTACCAAAAAATATTGATAATACTACCACATATACAAGATTTCCAATTAACTTTATGAGATTATGGTAAATAATAAAAATACATATTATTAGAATATAAAATATATAAATTCATATATTTAATATTAAATATAGGCGATATATAAATCCAAATTGTGCATCACCAGTTAAAGTACGGAATTTAGCATTTTCACCAAAAAATTCTATGTTAGAAAGTTTTATGAATAGAGTAAGCAATAATTTAAAAATAATTGTACCAGCTCTTGGTTTAGAAAATAGTGAAAAATTAGAAGAATATATGCAACAACTCGATAAACAGCCTATTGCTGGTATACAATTTGATGATAATTTATCAAAAATGACTACATTTCCAGATTCTATTACTTATACTATACGATTTCCAACTGAATTACGTACATATGATATTGATGAATTTTGGTATACAGATCGTTTACGTCCCGAAATTGAATTAATAACACCAAGGAATTTTTATCAGGATGGTGGTGATCCTGGTTATTTACGTGAAGGTTTTATACCTATACAACATGAAATTGCTATGGCATTTATTTCACAATTAGCAGAAATAAATAATAAAGATTTTAAAGTGCCGCCACTTTATATAGAACGTACTCCTTATCCATCATATTATCGAGATGATTTGTCAAAAATTATAGAAAATTTTTTACCACTAATTATTATATTAAGTTTTATTCATCAAGCTGCACAAATAGTTAAAGTAATTTTAATATTAAAATCTCAGCTTGTCCATTTATATATATTAAATTTTTGTAAAAATAATTATTTTTGCATAGCGTGTAACAAATGAAAAGGAAAAACAATTGAAAGAAGTTATGCAAATAATGGGTATACCGAATTGGTTGCACTGGGTCTCATGGTTTGTTATGTCATTTCAATTGATGGTAATAACAGTAACATTAATGGTTATATTCCTATTTGTATGTTTGAAGTTAATTAATTATGAATTATTAACTGAAATAAAATTAATAAATTATATGTATAATTATAGATACCATTCGTTCAAGTTGCCATTCTCCAACATTCTAACATAATATTAATACAACTTTTATTTGTTACTTATTCATTTACAATAATAACATTTTGTTTTATGTTATCAAGCATTTTCGGAAAAGCAAGTACAGCCACAGGAGTAACATGTTTAGTATGGTTTATATTTTTTATACCATATCAAACAACAATAGAAAATTATAAACATTTAGGATATGGAAGTAAAATGTTAATAATATTATTTTTTAATTCAGCAATGGCGTATGCATTAACTTTAGTTTTACGTTACGAAGTTAAAGGTGAAGGTCTGCAATGGAAAAATTTATTTGAACCAGTTAATGCTGATGATGATTTACCTGTTGGTACTATAATATTAATGATGATGTTAACAACTGTTATACATATGCTATTAGCATTATATTTGGAAAAAATATTTACAGGATGTTATGGTATACCTGAAAAATGGAATTTTCCATTTACTAAAGAATATTGGCGTAGAAATAGATGTGATTTTAGTGGCAATATAAATTTAAATACTAATATTAGAACTAGTGTCAAGGAAAAAGGAATTAAGAAAAATATTGGTATATCAATACGTAATTTAACCAAAGTATACAATAAAAATCCCGTCGTTAATCACTTAAATTTAAATATATATGAAAATGAAATAACAGTGCTGCTTGGTCATAATGGAGCTGGTAAAACGACGACAATGTCAATATTAACTGGGATGATACCACCAACATCTGGTACAGCAATTATAAATGGATATGATATTGAAACCAATTTAATGGAAGCCAGATCATCTTTAGGTTTATGTCCCCAACATAATATATTGTTTGATGAATTAACAGTACGTGAACATATTATATTTTACAGTAAATTAAAAGGTTTAAATGAACACGAAGTTGAGAATGAAATAAATAAATATTTAAATATATTAAAAATGAAAAATAAAATGCATACAGAAGCCAGAAATTTATCTGGTGGTATGCAAAGAAAATTATCCGTTGTAGCAGCATTATTTGGTGGTACAAAAGTAGTATTTCTAGATGAACCTAGTTCTGGTATGGATCCAGCTGCCAGGAGAACATTGTGGGATTTATTAAAATTAGAAAAAAAAGATCGAACTATACTATTGTCAACACAATTTATGGATGAAGCAGATGTACTAGGTGATCGAATAGCTATTATGTCAGCTGGTAAATTACAATGTTATGGTACATCATTTTTTTTAAAAAAGAAATATGGTACTGGATATAATTTGGTTAAGTTCTGTTTTTTATATCGAGAAATATATTTATAATATTTTTTAATACAGATATGTGTTAAAGAACCAGAATGTAATCCTAATCTTGTTACAAACTTATTGAAGAAACATATACCGGAGATTGAAATTGATAAAGATATTGGTTCTGAATTATCATATAAATTATCTGATTCGAACTCAAAGGTATTTCCAGAAATGTTTAACGATTTAGAAGAAAATTCAAAAAAATTATATTTAAGTGGTTATGGTGTTTCAATAACAACGTTGGATGAAGTATTTATGTTGTTGGGTTCAGAAAAACATGAAGACCATGGTCATTTAGCCAAGAAATTAAAAAATATTTGTAGATATATGCATAAGGGTAAAAAATAATTTATAATAGGCTTTAACAGATTTTTACATACAAAGGTATTACTTAAGTATTCTGCTGTCTGAGCTTTTCTCGACCTTTTTGCATATAACTTTAAAAAATTTTACCATTATTAACTTAATTTTATTTATATTTAAGATTATAGTAAACATTTCATATATTTATTCTTATTTCCTTTTCTTTTGTAGGTAATACTCGTAGTGAAACGTTTATTTTTAGACAATTGAAAGCTATGATATACAAAAAATATTTATACACAAGACGAAATTATTATATAATTTTAGCACAATTAATATTAGTTTTATATGGAGTAGTTTCAACTGGTTTGGTATTAATGAATACAATGTCTGATATTTGGCCACCATTATTAATATCGGTAAAAGATTACCGACAAGTTAATGCAATTTTATCAGTACCAGAATCATTAAATAATAAACAATTAGCAATTGTTCAATCATATGAAAAATATATGAAAAGTTTTGGATCTGATTATACAACAACTAGAACAAATATTAATTTTGTTGATAATTATTTAAAAATTGATCCATTTTTATATATATCAAAATATATATTTGGTGCTGAATTTAATAATAAATTTATTGTTATATATTTTATTAATGAATTATATCATATTTTACCATTATCATTAAATGTTATGCATAATGCATTATTAAGGTAAGATATATTTCTTAATAATTCTTCATAATTTTAGTACTTAAATAAATATATTAATTAATTAATTTCTTCAGATCAATTTTACCAGATAATAAATATAATATTCGAGTAATTAATCATCCATTACCAAGTTTACCAAATACTAAAATTAAATCATCAAAAGCTTCACAGACTGGTGGTGGTTATCAATTAGCTATGAATTCAAGTTTTTCTATGGCATTTGTAATATCATTTTTTGTAATATTTTTAATAAAAGAACGTGAAAGCCGTGCAAGGTTATTACAATTTGTTAGCGGTGTAAATATTGCAATATTTTGGTTATCACATTTAATTTATGATCTCTTGGTTTTCATGATATTAACATTATTTGGTATCCTAGTTTTCAGTTTATTTCAAGTTACTGGATATAAAACATTCCAAGAACTATGTAATTTTTTTGTATATATATGTATATCAAAAAATATATAATTAAAATTAAATTTAATATTTTATTTTTTAATCAGCAATGTTATATTTTATAATAATACTATATGGTATAGTAACAATATTATTTGTATATGCAATATCAGTATTTTATGATGAAGCTGTATCAGCATTTTCTTATATTGCAATTATTAATATTTTTACTGGTAACTAAAAAGTTTTTTTTTATTTTATGTTTTATTTTTAAGTAATATAATATAAAATACACTATCATAAATGCTTAGTGCAAAACTATAAGAAAAATAATTATCGAATGAATACATAAGATATTTCAATTATTAAATATCGTATCAATTAATTTAAATGCCATCTGAAAACAGTTGGTATAAAAATTAGTTAAATACTACCACTACAAAACATTAACAAAAACTTAAAAATTAAAAATGGTAAACAATATAATACAACAACTATGCTACAAAAACAATTAGCCTATATAAATTGTCGCAGGACATTATTTAACAATTGACAAATTAACATTTTTAAAATTTAACCAATTATATTTAAAAAAAAAAAACAATTTTAATTTTCAGGAGCAGTTTTCGTTATTGTTTATATATTTAATTTACCAGAATCTGATATGAGCAGCACAGGGGATTTATTTAGTTATGCATTTGGAATATTTCCAAATTTCATTTTATCAGATTCAATAAATAATTTATATATAAAATCATTGACTGAAAGTGCTTGCCTAGATATATGTAAATTTTATCCACAAATTTCTCCGTGTGATTTATATAATTTATGTAATTTTAATGAAACATGTTGTGGTATATATTTTTTTATATATATATATATATATTTAGTAAATAATTATATTAATATTATAAAAACAATTTAGTACCTGGATATTTTTCGATGACGAAACCAGGAAATGGATCAAATTTAACTTTTTTGGGTGCCTTGTTCATTTTATCTATACTGGGCATTATATTAAGTAGCTATCAAATGTCAGATAATATTGTAAACATATGTAAAGGAGCAAAGTAATTAATTTATTTAAAAAAATTAAAAATATCATTATAACTATTATATAATTACATAAATAAAATATTAATTATTAGACTACCAAAATTGAGAACCCGATCACAAATATTAAATGACCATACAATGGACGATGATGTTAAACAAGAATATCTTCGAATAGATAATATGACAAAAGAAGAAAGGAATTCAACAAATTTAGTTTTAGATAAAGTTACGAAATATTATAAGAATTTTTTAGCAGTAAATCAAGTTTCAGTTGGTGTTACCAAGTAAAGTTTTTCAAAGTTTTGAAACTAATAATTATAAATGAAACTTTTCTATATTTAAGCTCAGTATGTTTTGGTTTATTGGGTGTTAATGGTGCTGGTAAAACTACTTTATTTAAAATGATGACCGGTGATTTGAAAATGAGTCATGGTAATGGATATATTAATGGTAAAAGTCTAGCAACTCAAATGTATGAAATATATCGCGATATCGGTTACTGTCCACAATTTGATGCATTATTAGAAGATCTAACTGGTCGGGAAATAATTCACATATTTTGCTTATTACGTGGTATACCAGAAGACAAAATAAATAAGATTGCTGATTACTTTGCACTTGGTTTTGGTTTTGAGAAACATATTGATAAACCATCGGGAACCTACAGTGGTGGCAATAAACGTAAATTAAGTACGACATTAGCAATGTTGGGTTGCCCATCAGTAATTTATTTAGATGAACCAACGAGTGGTATGGATCCAGGTGCCAGACGACAATTATGGAATATGGTTGATGAAATGCGGTCACTTGGTAATGTTATTGTACTCACATCTCATAGTATGGAAGAATGCGAAGCATTATGTACTAGATTGGCAATAATGGTTAATGGGCAATTTAAATGCCTTGGTTCAACACAACATTTGAAAAATAAATTTGCTAAAGGCTTAGTACTTAAATTAAAACTAAAGAGACTGAACAATGGGAAGTTAGTATTAATTAATGAAATAAATAGAAATATTTATTGACTTTAAAATATATTGTAGTATATATATTTAGGCAAACTTTAATTTAAGTTTAGAAAGAGAATTCTAATTTTTAATTTTTATATATTTTATTTTTCTATTTATTTCAAAATTTTTAGTGACGGTGATAATTTAAATCGATTGTTAGATTTTATTGATATCAAATTTCCTGATGCTACTTTACGGTAATGTTAAGAATTTGATTTAATATAAATTTCAGAAGTGAATATAATAATTGTAATTGATTTTATTTTTCGAAAAATTTAGTGAACAATATCAAGAAATGTTAACATATAATATTCCATTAGCAAGTATTAAATGGTCTGAAATTTTTTATATTATAGAAAGTATGAAAGATGAATTAGGCATTGAAGATTATACAATTAGTCAAACAACGTTAGAAGAAATATTTTTAGGTTTTGCATTGTCACAGAAAGAAGAAAAACGAGCATCAGTACATTGAAATTAATAGAATTATCAGAAAATAAATTATATATATTCAATTTAAAATTAGAAAGCTATTAAACGAAAAATAAAAAGTAAAGTAGTTAAAATATGAGTTTTTAATATTGTAAAATTAAAATCTGATAGCCATTTGTTTTTATATCATGGAAATCCCCACAATATAGCACAAGATATAGATTCATTCTAATATATGTAGAGTATTGTATAATAGTCCTTCGTTTACTATCGTATGATTTGATTTATCATAATCATCTCATCATACAATTGTATTGTTTTTTTTCCAAATAGTTATTTAGGTTTTAGGTATAGAAGGCTAATAAAAAATAGATATAAACTAATATATCAAAATAACAAATCGACCCTTCCTTGTGACATTTCTAGATTTTAAAACGTCTAATTGTCAAAAGCTAATCAGTCTTGAAAGGGACATTTTATTAATCAAAATTCAGTTATCAAATATAAAAAAATTTATTTATTTATATTTTATTAGTAAACATTATACTCGTAGTAATAATAATGACTACTTCTAATTGGAATAAATTTAAATTGTTAATGTGGAAAAACTGGAAACTTCAATGGAATCATAAATTAGCATTAATTATTGAATTACTTTTACCAATCTTATTTTGTTCAGTAATTGTTTTAATACGTAGTATCCTTTTACCAAAACGTATCAATAATACTACCACATATACAAGATTTCCAATTGATTTTATGACATTAAAGTAAATAATAAAAATACATATTATTAGAATATAAAATATATAAATTCTTATATTGAATATTAAATATAGGCGATATATAAATCCAAATTGTGCATCACCAGTTAAAGTATGGAATTTAGCATTTTCACCAAAAAATTCTGTGTTAGAAAGTTTTATGAATAGAGTAAGCAATAATTTAAAAATAATTGTACCAGCTCTTGGTTTAGAAAATAGTGAAAAATTAGAAGAATATATGCAACAACTCGATAAACAGCCTATTGCTGGTATACAATTTGATGATAATTTATCAAAAATGACTACATTTCCAGATTCTATTACTTATACTATACGATTTCCAACTGAATTACGTACACATGATATAGATGAATTTTGGTATACAGATCGTTTACGTCCCGAAGTTGAATTAATAACACCAAGGAATTTTTATCAGGATGGTGGTGATCCTGGTTATTTAAGTGAAGGTTTTATACCTATACAACATGAAATTGCTATGGCATTTATTTCACAATTAGCAGAAATAAATAATAAAGATTTTAAAGTGCCGCCACTTTATATAGAACGTACTCCTTATCCATCATATTATCGAGATAATTTGTCAAAAATCATAGAAAATTTTTTGCCCCTAATTATTATATTAAGTTTTATTCATCAAGCTGCACAAATAGTTAAAGTAATTTTAATATTAAAATCTCAGCTTGTCCATTTATATATATTAAATTTTTGTAAAAATAATTATTTTTGCATAGCGTGTAACAAATGAAAAGGAAAAACAATTGAAAGAAGTTATGCAAATAATGGGTATACCAAATTGGTTGCACTGGGTCTCATGGTTTGTTATGTCATTTCAATTGATGGTAATAACAGTAACATTAATGGTTATATTCCTATTTGTATGTTTGAAGTTAATTAATTATGAATTATTAACTGAAATAAAATTAATAAATTATATGTATAATTATAGATACCATTCGTTCAAGTTGCCATTCTCCAACATTCTAACATAATATTAATACAACTTTTATTTGTTACTTATTCATTTACAATAATAACATTTTGTTTTATGTTATCAAGCATTTTCGGAAAAGCAAGTACAGCCACAGGAGTAACATGTTTAGTATGGTATATATATTTTATACCATATGAAACAACAATAGAAAATTATAAACATTTAGGATATGGAAGTAAAATGTTAATAATATTATTTTTTAATTCAGCAATGGCGTATGCATTAACTTTAGTTTTACGTTACGAAGTTAAAGGTGAAGGTCTGCAATGGAAAAATTTATTTGAACCAGTTAATGTTGATGATGATTTACCTGTTGGTACTATAATATTAATGATGATGTTAACAACTGTTATACATATGCTATTAGCATTATATTTGGAAAAAATATTTACAGGATGTTATGGTATACCAGAAAAATGGAATTTTCCATTTACTAAAGAATATTGGCGTAGAAATAGATGTGATTTTAGTGGTAATATAAATTTAAATACTAAGATTAGGACTAGTGTGAACGAAAAAGGAATGAAGAAAAAGATTGGTATATCAATACGTAATTTAACAAAAGTATACAACAAAAATCCCGTCGTTAATCACTTAAATTTAAATATATATGAAAATGAAATAACAGTGCTGCTTGGTCATAATGGAGCTGGTAAAACGACGACAATGTCAATATTAACTGGGATGATACCACCAACATCTGGTACAGCAATTATAAATGGATATGATATTGAAACCAATTTAATGGAAGCCAGATCATCTTTAGGTTTATGTCCCCAACATAATATATTGTTTGATGAATTAACAGTACGTGAACATATTATATTTTACAGTAAATTAAAAGGTTTAAATGAACACGAAGTTGAGAATGAAATAAATAAATATTTAAATATATTAAAAATGAAAAATAAAATGCATACAGAAGCCAGAAATTTATCTGGTGGTATGCAAAGAAAATTATCCGTTGTAGCAGCATTATTTGGTGGTACAAAAGTAGTATTTCTAGATGAACCTAGTTCTGGTATGGATCCAGCTGCCAGGAGAACATTGTGGGATTTATTAAAATTAGAAAAAAAAGATCGAACTATACTATTGTCAACACAATTTATGGATGAAGCGGATGTACTAGGTGATCGAATAGCTATTATGTCAGCTGGTAAATTACAATGTTATGGTACATCATTTTTTTTAAAAAAGAAATATGGTACTGGATATCATTTGGTTAAGTTCTGTTTTTTATATCGAGAAATATATTTATAATATTTTTTAATACAGATATGTGTTAAAGAACCAGAATGTAATCCTGATCTTGTTACAAACTTATTGAAGAAACATATACCAGGGATTAAAATTGATAAAGATATTGGTTCTGAATTATCATATAAATTATCTGATTCGAACTCAAAGGTATTTCCAGAAATGTTTAAAGATTTAGAAGAAAATTCAAAAAAATTATATTTAAGTGGTTATGGTGTTTCAATAACAACGTTGGATGAAGTATTTATGTTATTGGGTTCAGAAAAACATGAAGACCATGGTCATTTAGCCAAGAAATTAAAAAATATTTGTAGATATATGCATAAGGGTAAAAAATAATTTATAATAGGCTTTAACAGATTTTTACATACAAAGGTATTACTTAAGTATTCTGCTGTCTGAGCTTTTCTCGACCTTTTTGCATATAACTTTAAAAAATTTTACCATTATTAACTTAATTTTATTTATATTTAAGATTATAGTAAACATTTCATATATTTATTCTTATTTCCTTTTCTTTTGTAGGTAATACTCGTAGTGAAACGTTTATTTTTAGACAATGGAAAGCTATGATATACAAAAAATATTTATACACAAGACGACATTATTATATAATTTTAGCACAATTAATATTAGTTTTATATGGAGTAGTTTCAACTGGTTTGGTATTAACGAATACAATGTCTGATATTTGGCCACCATTATTAATATCGGTAAAAGATTACCGACAAGTTAATGCAATTTTATCAGTACCAGAATCATTAAATAATAAACAATTAGCAATTGTTCAATCATATGAAAAATATATGAAAAGTTTTGGATCTGATTATACAACAACTAGAACAAATATTAATTTTGTTGATAATTATTTAAAAATTGATCCATATTTATATATATCAAAATATATATTTGGTGCTGAATTTAATAATAAATTTATTGTTATATATTTTATTAATGAATTATATCATATTTTACCATTATCATTAAATGTTATGCATAATGCATTATTGAGGTAAGATATATTTCTTAATAATTCCTCATAATTTTAATACTTACTTAAATAAATATATTAATTAATTAATTTCTTCAGATCAATTTTACCAGATAATAAATATAATATTCGAGTAATTAATCATCCATTACCAAGTTTACCAAATACTAAAATAAAATCATCAAAAGTTTCACAGACTGGTGGTGGTTATCAATTAGCTATGGATGCAAGTTTTACTATGGCATTTGTAATATCATTTTTTGTAATATTTTTAATAAAAGAACGTGAAAGCCGTGCAAGGTTATTACAATTTGTTAGCGGTGTAAATATTGCAATATTTTGGCTATCACATTTAATTTATGATTTCTTGGTTTTCATGATATTAACATTATTTGGTATCCTAGTTTTCAGTTTATTTCAAGTTACTGGATATAAAACATTCCAAGAACTATGTAATTTTTTTGTATATATATGTATATCAAAAAATATATAATTAAAATTAAATTTAATATTTTATTTTTTAATCAGCAATGTTATATTTTATAATAATACTATATGGTATAGTAACAATATTATTTGTATATGCAATATCAGTATTTTATGATGAAGCTGTATCAGCATTTTCTTATATTGCAATTATTAATATTCTTACTGGTAACTAAAAAGTTTTTTTTTATTTTATGTTTTATTTTTAAGTAATATAATATAAAATACACTATCATAAATGCTTAGTGCAAAACTATAAGAAAAATAATTATCGAATGAATACATAAGATATTTCAATTATTAAATATCGTATCAATTAATTTAAATGCCATCTGAAAACAGTTGGTATAAAAATTAGTTAAATACTACCACTACAAAACATTAACAAAAACTTAAAAATTAAAAATGGTAAACAATATAATACAACAACTATGCTACAAAAACAATTAGCCTATATAAATTGTCGCAGGACATTATTTAACAATTGACAAATTAACATTTTTAAAATTTAACCAATTATATTTAAAAAAAAAAAACAATTTTAATTTTCAGGATCAGTTTTCGTTATTATTTATGTATTTAATTTACCAGAATCTGATATGAGCAGCACAGGGGATTTATTTAGTTATGCATTTGGAATATTTCCAAATTTCATTTTATCAGATTCAATAAATAATTTATATATAAAATCATTGACTGAAAGTGCTTGCCTAGATATATGTAAATTTTATCCACAAATTTCTCCGTGTGATTTATATAATTTATGTAATTTTAATGAAACATGTTGTGGTATATATTTTTTTATATATATATATATATATTTAGTAAATAATTATATTAATATTATAAAAACAATTTAGTACCTGGATATTTTTCGATGACGAAACCAGGAAATGGATCAAATTTAACTTTTTTGGGTGCCTTGTTCATTTTATCTATACTGGGCATTATATTAAGTAGCTATCAAATTTCAGATAATATTGTAAACATATGTAAAGGAGCAAAGTAATTAATTTATTTAAAAAAATTAAAAATATCATTATAACTATTATATAATTACATAAATAAAATATTAATTATTAGACTACCAAAATTGAGAACCCGATCACAAATATTAAATGACCATACAATGGACGATGATGTTAAACAAGAATATCTTCGAATAGATAATATGACAAAAGAAGAAAGAGATTCAACAAATTTAGTTTTAGATAAAGTTACGAAATATTATAAGAATTTTTTAGCAGTAAATCAAGTTTCAGTTGGTGTTACCAAGTAAAGTTTTTCAAAGTTTTGAAACTAATAATTATAAATGAAACTTTTCTATATTTAAGCTCAGTATGTTTTGGTTTATTGGGTGTTAATGGTGCTGGTAAAACTACTTTATTTAAAATGATGACCGGTGATTTGAAAATGAGTCATGGTAATGGATATATTAATGGTAAAAGTCTAGCAAATCAAATGCATGAAATATATCACGATATCGGTTACTGTCCACAATTTGATGCATTATTAGAAGATCTAACTGGTCGGGAAATAATAAACATATTTTGCTTATTACGTGGTATACAAGAAGACAAAATAAATAAGATTGCTGATTACTTTGCACTTGGTTTTGGTTTTGAGAAACATATTGATAAACCATCGGGAACCTACAGCGGTGGCAATAAACGTAAATTAAGTACGACATTAGCAATGTTGGGTTGCCCATCAGTAATTTATTTAGATGAACCAACGAGTGGTATGGATCCAGGTGCCAGACGACAATTATGGAATATGGTTGATGAAATGCGGTCACTTGGTAATGTTATTGTACTCACATCTCATAGTATGGAAGAATGCGAAGCATTATGTACTAGATTGGCAATAATGGTTAATGGGCAATTTAAATGCCTTGGTTCAACACAACATTTGAAAAATAAATTTGCTAAAGGCTTAGTACTTAAATTAAAACTAAAGAGACTGAACAATGGGAAGTTAGTATTAATTAATGAAATAAATAGAAATATTTATTGACTTTAAAATATATTGTAGTATATATATTTAGGCAAACTTTAATTTAAGTTTAGAAAGAGAATTCTAATTTTTAATTTTTATATATTTTATTTTTCTATTTATTTCAAAATTTTTAGTGACGATGATAATTTAAATCGATTGTTAGATTTTATTGATATCAAATTTCCTGATGCTACTTTAAGGTAATGTTAAGAATTTGATTAAGAATTTGATTTAATATAAATTTCAGAAGTGAATATAATAATTGTAATTGATTTTATTTTTCGAAAAAATTTAGTGAACAATATCAAGAAATGTTAACATATAATATTCCATTAACAAGTATGAAATGGTCTGAAATTTTTTATATTATAGAAAGTATGAAAGATGAATTAGACATTGAAGATTATACAATTAGTCAAACAACGTTAGAAGAAATATTTTTAGGTTTTGCATTGTCACAGAAAGAAGAAAAACGAGCATCAGTACATTGAAATTAATATAAAAAAATTAAATAATTTAAAAAAATTTTCGTATTAAATAAATATTACGAGTATATAATATTTCTATAAAATAAAACTTTAATAATATAAATATTTTATAGCAATAATATGTATATATATAGGGTAAAAGCACTAGTAGCCGGCCAGTTAAGGATTTTTTCTACTTTGAATCGTTATACCGTATTTATATTAACGTAACTATAAAAGCAATCAAAATTATTTTTATATAAAATGAAAGATAAAAATGTTCTTAAAAGAATATTCTAATAAGTATTTTTACCTACTTAAATAGTTTTTGAGTAAAATAAGTTTTTGTAAATTTTGACGAATTTTTCAGTAACCGGTCAGTAAAATTTAGTATACGACCATTAAATTTTTGGTATCCGGCCCAGGATAAATCTAAAGGAAATAATAACAAATTTTGCAATAATAATTACCAAATATAGGTAGCTTTTTATACAAAATAATACAAGATTGCATAGATGTGCAGAACACTTCAACAAATGAAAATAAACTTAGAACTACCCACATTTCTTTATAGTTACACTAATATTTACAGATTAAATTGAAATTGGCCGAATATTAGCGCTGGCCGGCTTCTAGTGCTTTTACCCTTTGTAAATAATTATTAGTAATTAATATTTCTTACAAATTCTACAAATTAAAAAAAAATTGTCGACTATGTAAAAATCTGAAATTTCTATAATAAACTAAAAAAAATTATTTTCTTTTTTAAATTTTTCTATATTCATATACTACATACGTAAATAAAGATAAAATCTGTAAACAAAATTATATTTTAATGACGAATCGTTCGATTTTTGCTTTAAACTTCTCAAATTCCAACTATAGATATGGTATTGTAATTTTGTTATATAACTATTTAAAATTACTCAGCAAATAATAATAAGTACATAAATTATTGTTTTGGTTTTAAGTAAATTATCATTAGTATTTAATATAGATTATATTAATGTTCAATGTAGAATGCATTTCTGACTGATAATTTTTTATGTGGCTATATGTATTTGTATATAAACAAAAGTATTAAATACAATCAATATAACTATTAGAAATATAGAACTTTGAATTCAATATAAATTAAGCCTGAATAGAATTATTATGGAAATTGGTTCCATTTAGAGGTTTTAATCATAAAAATATGCCGTGCAGGAAAAATAGACCGAAAGAATTTATTTCTTATGTAAAATTTAATTTGAGCGAAAAGGACAGCAAATAGTCATTCTGAAAGCAATGGATATTTTTCATTTTACCATAGATAAATTTTACTTTACCATGGATAATTTTCTTGCAAGGTATATAATTTCTGTTAAAATAATAATTAACAAAACCGGTTATATACAATATTATATATAAAATTTATATTTTGGGGATTTGACAATTTTCCATATGATTTTGAACATACGATAATCATAAATTTCCCTTGCGTACCGATCTATTTTTTCTCATGTAAAAATATAATATACTATCTCGTTCTATTTTTCCTTCACAGACGGCATATTTTGCTCATTAAAACCCAGCATAATTCCAGTTTTATTAATCGGCTCTACTTAAACATTACCCCTAATTTTTTCCTCAGGACTAATTGAATTCTTTCCTAATTGACCTTTAATTTCAGGTCGAAGTTTACAATAAAATTTACGCCTGTTATATTAATAGCTTCTAATATTAAAGCAATATAATTACATTTTTATTCATTCGAATGCAGTATAATTTATTGTTATTATTACAAATTGTAAATTAGTGCTTTCAAATAGCTGATGGACGTGTTTAGTTGAACCTATAGACGTAATCAACACAAATAATTATTTCTACATTACTCGTAAAATATAAACTTTAATGAAATACTAAACGACCAACTCACAAAGTATAATATATTTATTTAAAATTCATAGTGTTAGTTCGGTTCTTTACCGAATTCAGTAATCTACTAATTTGTCATCGGGTAGTGATTAATTTTGTTTTAGATTGTTTAGTTCAGTTTAGAACGTTGTTAGTTAAAGGTTTATAAATAAATACAAGCAAAAAAGAAAAAGAAAACGTATTGAAATATGATTTCTGATATTAAAAAATTAATTTCTACAATAAAAAATTATAAAAAAAAACAAATAAATAATGAATTGAAAAAATGTTTTAATATATTAATTGATACAATTGAAGAGCTATTAGATAATAACGAAAAATTAAATGATATAACAACACCAAATTATTCAATTCAACCAAATGAATTATTTGATACTTTTGAAAATAATCATATAAAAAATGCATTTTATTGTAATTTATGTAAGGTAAGTTTCATATTTTATTATCAAAATTATCTCTGAAATTATACTAAAAGAATTTTTATATTTAATTTTTTATATATAGGAATATTATATAAATGAATTTAATAATTTTGAAGAACATATAAATGATCATATTAGACAGCCATTAACAAAAAATAATAATGAACATAAATCAAATTCTGATGAAATAAAAATTAATGAAAATAATTTATTATCACAAATGAAAATTCAACTAGATTATGGTAAGGATAAAAATGATAGCATATATGATGAATCAGAATTAGGTCAGGAAAAAGATGATGAATTTGAAGGTATAATAACTATATTAAATTAATAAAAAATAATTTATATTTTGAATACGAAAATTAATTAAAACTATATTTTATTTATTTATTTTTTTTAATTTTTAGATAGACCAACTTTTATACTGAATCTTAGGAAACAATATTATAAAATAATGCCATATGAACAGGAACTGCAAAAACAAATGAATATTTTTAATATAATTCGTGATGATTTATTTAATGTAATTGGTAAAAAAATACCACAATTAAAAATCTTTATTTATGGTTCAAGATTAACATGTTTAACAAATAATGAAAATACTAATTTAAATTTATTTATTGAATCAGGTAAGTCAATTTTTCTTTTATGACTTAATTTAAGGCTGAATTAATTAGTTGATCAATAATTAGAAATGGAAATTTCAATAAAATCAATTACTTATACCATAAATCATAGATTTTTATTAGTCAATGAATTTTATAGTAATAAAAAGTAGTGTCGCCATTATAATTATAATAAAATATTGGAACTTAAAAATTAAAATATTTTTTTATAAAATGGTAAATTACAATAATGTTTCTTAGACAGAGGTAGCACAAAATTTAAATTTTAAAAAAGAATATAAATTTACTATTTGAATTGAAAGGAATAATTGAAATATTTTCCAAACTATAATATATTCTATATTTAACAAACATGATTTTTTATTATTAACCAGTTAAGCGCTTTTTACGTATATATACGTCAAGCAGAAGTGCTTCTCCTTCTATGGTGCGTTTGACGTATACGCTAGGTGTAAAGAAAATTACCATTTCCTATGAAAATTCAAAATATTAGTAAAAACTTAAATTAATATCATGTAATAGTGTATTTTACATTTAAATCAAGATTGCAATATGGAGGATCTTATGAATTGTGTCACGCAGTGCATGTTAAAGAAAGTAACAATTTATTTTTCAATGTAAATTTGCAATTACATCAATATTGTGCGGATATCTCAAGTGGAATGGAAGGTGTCAATTTTCTAAAGATACGATATTCTGCCAATATCGCAAAATTGTAGACATTTTTACATTTTAAAATCGTTACAATATCAGTGCGATCATAAATTGATACAATATAGGGTAAATCTTTAGTTTATCGCACCAAGAATTAATTTTAGCCGTAGTTAAAAAGATGTAATTTAAATTTTACACATAAAAACAAATTAACTTTTCAGCAATTTCAGACATTTTAATGATTGAGTATAGCCACTCAGCAATGTTAGCCACTCACAGATGTTGACTTCATTCTTTTCTCATGGAAATATCGGCCTATTAGCTATATACCTGTATTCCTAACCTATTGGTTTACTTGCCCTGCGTTTGAAGTACATATACATATATACGTCATCGCCAATTTTAATTACGCACCCTGAAGTACACTTTTGAAAATAAATTACTCGCTTAACTGGTTAATAATACATTCTGCCTGTTTACACGAGTATGCGTGCAGCACTTTTTTATCCTCGTTTCATACCCTCTTGCCTATAAGCCACTCTTCGTTTCATACCCTCTTGCCTATAAGTTTTGTCGTGTTGTGATGTAGTGCATACTCGTGTAAATTGGCTCATTAGAAACAAATATGATCTCGTAAGAAACAAAAATATGTATATATAATAATCATGTTTAATGGCCGAAACACAATGCCAGCTTTAGCTGTGACTGTAACTTTGAAAAAGTTTTAATATATGAAAATCAATAGAAATAAGCTTTGAGAAAAAGAGCTTTTCATATGTTAAAAATTTTTTAAAGTTACAGTCACAGCTAAAGCTGGCATTGTGTTTCGGCCATAATGATAATGTATAGTGATGTAGTTATGTAGTGATACATAATAAATCTGGTCTCCTAAATGACTATAATTTTTTTTTTTCTAATTAATAAAAATTTTAATTTTGATATTTTTTTTTCTTTTCTAGACAATGTTCAAAATATATTTGGTAATAATAATGAAATAGTTGTAAATTTATTAAATAAAATTTGTTCTGAAATATCAAAAAATAAAAATTTTACAATTAAAACGCAAAAAGAATTGAATAATAATCGTATTTTAATCATTCAACATATGAAATATAAAAATTTCAATTGTCATTTATCTGTGAAAAATGGTTCTATATTATATTATCAATCATATTTAATGTCATATTTATTTGATGAAACATTATGTAAGTTATTTTGGTAAAATATTTTAAAATTTAAATTATATATGATAAAAAAATTTTCTTTTATAATTTTCAGATCGCAAAGTATGTAACTTAATAAATAATTTAATTGGAAATATTTTTAATAGTTATCAAATTGGATTATTGGTTGTATTTTATTATCAAATTGAAAAAAAATTACCTCCAGTTACATGTTTACAAAGTGTTAATTGTTTACCAATTTGTAGTGGACGTAAAATTTTACAAATTATTTAATTTAATTATAATTAATTTTTATTAAATTTTATATTTATTTTTTTTATAAAGCATGGCAAGTCAATTTTCAACCAATAAAATTACAAAATTTTGGTTTTACAAAAACTGATGATAATTTTCAAAATTGTGTAAGTGATATAGATGGATTTTTTGATTATTATTCAAATTTCGATTTTGAAAATTATATTATTTGTCCATTTTTGGGTACATCAGTTGATAAAAATAATTTACTATATATGAAATTAACAATGGAAAGGTAATTTTTTATTACAATTTTACATACAAATAATAATAATTTATTTTTTATTTATTATTTTTTTTTAGATATTATGCATATTTTACAGCAAATCCACTTACAAATCGTATTAACATTGATACGCCAATTTGTATTCAAGATCCAATTACTCATAATATTAATGTAACATCAAATATAAGTATAAAGAATTTAGAAAATTTTAAACGGATATGTAAACATTATTTAAATTTTTCTTTAAGTTCATTTTAATTATATTTAAAAGAATTTATATGTAAATTGAATTATCAATGTATAAAAAAAAAGCTGTAAGTAAAAGTGAATCCTTTTCTTTTTTTGAATTAAGATTTAATTATAATTACATTTAGTTTTGACTAATATAAAATAAAATATTAATTGAATTTGTTTTTTATTACAATTTTAGTAACTTAAAATTAATATTATGGAAGAATAATATTTGTATAATCTATAATGAGAAATCCATTAATAAAAAAATTAAATTAAAATGATGATGAATCAATTGTTATTTAAAATTTTTTATGTTTCTTGATAATTGGTTTTTGTGCAAACTTTTGACATGATTTTTATTATGTACGTTATTCACAAAGTATTTCCGTTTCTAAAGTTTTGTTTGAATTAGTTTTTCAGAAAATTTCTTATATATATCCTGTCGAAGTTTTAAAACTTGAACAATGTATAAACTATTTACACTTAGATTGATTTCTTTTCCTTGTTTAATTAGTAAGAAAAATTTTATATTTTGTGCTAAATGAAAAAGTTAAATGAAAAATATATTCAAACTTTATCTGTACTTTAGTTTCGTATAATTAATTGAAAATATTGAATTTTATAATTAATTAAAATTATTTTAAATTAATTTTATTAACAAAGTTTTTTTTACTATACACTCTCTGATTCAAATATTGGTTTATTGAAAATATTGAATTTCGTAGCTATTAAAGAAGATAATAAATAATATTTCAAATTTTAACAATTCTTTGAAGATTATAATGGAATTACATAAAAACTTACATAAATTAATATTTGTAAAACAATTCTTGAATAATAAAAACATTGATTATTTTAAATTATTCTGAAGTGAATATTGAAAGCAAATGAATTTGCTAAAAAAAAATTACTAAATATACAGAAAAAAATTTCATACTATATACAAAAATGAAATTATTTAAAATTTGGCAATTTATTTATGTTTGAATAGTTCCTATAAAAAAAATACTTTATTAATATTGAATTTTATTTTTTTGATATTGCATATTTTTAGGAATTTTTCACAAATATTTGTGCAAAATTTCTAAATAAATAGTTTTGAAATATCCAAAATAATAAATAATAATAATTAAAATATGTCCATTAATTTCTCTAAATTTATTTTAAATTGTTGAAATTTTATAATTGTTTTAACAAGTGACACCATAAAAAAATGATCAACATCAAATTTGAACACAGTATAATAAAATTATATAAGTTTTTTAAAGAATTCCATTAAAAGTATCCTTGTTTTTCATTTCGGAAGAATTTTGGTTCGTTTTATAATTAATAATTTTGACTTTATAATTATTAAAATTTTACTTTTTTTTAAATAAATCTATCAATGTTATTTTCAAATTGAAATTTTTTATATTTCTAAGAATCTCTTGAATCAAGCAAAAACATCTGAAACAAGCAAAATATCTTTATCAATTTGATAATTTGGCACTTAAAAGTATTTTTAGAAATAGACTCTTTCGGACTATTTTTCCTGCACAAGCGTCAAATTTTTATCATTAAAATCCAACATAACTAGAAATTGAAGTAAATCAAATTTATATTAAAGTCCATTTAGATTTAATTAGTAATTAGATAGTTTGTATGTTTGATCTAGCATTAAGTTTTGTATATAAAAAAAAACCAAAAACATAAAAAAATATATAACTCAGATTGTTTTTTACAGGCTTTTTTTACAATCACAAAAAAATAAAATAAAAAATTTAATTCAAAAAATAAATCATTAAAATAAAATGTTCCAATCCAACATACTAAATAATAATTTAAGAATAAGAGTATCTACTTGGGATCATTTAATTCTTTTGTAATAGATGATAATTTCATTTAGTTTTATTTAGAAATAAGAGAAATATTTATAATAAAGCTGAAATAAAAATAAAACAAAAAAAAACACACATATATTAAAGTCCAAGAACTTCAATTAATTCGTCGTGTGAGAAGCGAATTGTCGTAACTGCAAAAATGAAGTTCCGAGATAAATGAATATTAAGTTTTTGAATTTTTTTCTGAGGCCTTTAAATGTATTTATCTCAATAAATAATATTATGACTAAAATAAATTAACACTCTATTACAAAGATGGGTTCTTTAGCTATGTAAAACAGTAATTACTTTGGTCTCTAATAGAATTAGAGGATTGTTATAGTTTAATTTAGTGATGCACCACAAACTTTACGATAATTTAATTTTTTATTTAGATCTATTGAAAAATCTCAGAATGTTGTAAATGCAACTTACCACAATTTAAATCATATGAATTATCACTATTTTATAAACCACAAAATGTAGTATAGTTAACATACAATAATTAGAACAACTTATTTGTATTATAATTTATTTTTATATTATTGTCGTATGACAAAGATACAACAATTTGAATATAACATAATTGGAATTTTATAGTAAAAATTTGTTCTTAAAGTATATATACAACATTTTGCAATTTATATGTTGAACTACGCTACACCACCAAAATACCGTATAAAATGTATACAACATTTCGCAAATAATTAATTTAGGTAAATACAACTTACAACAATTTAGAATTTCAATTAAATAGTAGCCAGGATATTCTCGGATCGAATCCGTTTGAACACAAGGCGATAGATACTTAAATTTTCTATCTTCCTGTATCAATACTCTCAAATTGACGTATCTAACGCTTACGACTATTCGCTTCTCACACGACGAATTAATCAATAAGAAATTCATTAATTAATCAATTAAGATTGTAAAAATCTAAACAAGTAATAAAAAGAAAATTCAAATTATTTTCCCAGAGACTCGTACTTATAGAATACAATACTAAAACACGCTAACACGAATATTATAACATAAAGAAAATGTAAAAAATTTGGTTTTAAATATTTCTTTCAAGTTTTTTGTTTTTTTTTTTTTACTTTTATTTGAAAACTTTTTAGTTATAAAATTTAAATAAATATTTTATCATGTATTTGCGAATAATGCTAAAATAAACTTTACAAATTGTGTTTTTTCCACTTTCAATTTTTAATACAGCCGAATAATTTATATAATCATAATTTTAAATTTAAAAAGTTTTTGATACAAAGAAGGACTCAAAATTTTACAGAGTTTAATAATAATGGAACAACAATAGGAAGAAAAATAGGAAGGACAGGAACAATCAAATTTTTGAAACGTGATATGAAATTAAATAAATATTTTATGTTCGAGGATATAAAAATTTAGTTTTCAAATTGTTAATTAACAATTATAATTTAATGAAAAATGTTTCCACTTTTAATTGTTGTTTTAAGCACACAGTTTTATTAACAAAGCTGTAAATTTTCAACTGTAATTTTGGGCCAAAGAAGAAATTTAAGTTGGGAAGCTAATGTGTGTTCATATACCAACAGAAATTTTATTAAGCATCATAATTTTTACATGTTCTGTCTAAAAAAAGGAAAATTAAAATTTTCAAATTTATTTTCACAAAAATAGTGAATTTTCTCATTGACAAATAAATAACTTAAAAAATTTAAAACTCTCTTGAAATGCATACATATACATAGTTTGCTTTTCTCTTTATTATTGTCAATTATTTTAGATGTTCGCCGCATTTTCCTAAGATAAAGAGAAAATTATATATTATTTTTCTGGTTCTGAAGAAAATCGTATTTTCCGCCACCTGTTGAATGATAATTATTATATTCCTTGTGAATATAGATTATAAATTATTTATGGATGATTATTCTTACTTATACGTTGAATATAGGCAAGGAAATTTTCCTATGGTTTATTTTAGTTTAAATTAATAGAAAGAAAGGATAGTCAACTAAATTATAATATTACAGTAATAGTAGTAGTATTATTAAATTTAATTTTAGAATATATTCATTTGCTATTTTTTGTGGCTTATCATCAGTTTTATTGAAATAGGAAGATAATTTAAAAATTAAAATTGTATAAACAATTTTTTTTAAGATTTCCATATTAGATTTAATTTTGTTAGCTTTATACTAAATAAAAGCAATAAAGATTTATAGTCACTAAAAGGAAAATGATTTATGAGAATAATAAAAATTTAACAAAAGGTAAGGTAACAAAAATATTTAATGAATGTTTGTTTCTTTTGACCTTCTATCAAAGCCGTATATAATATTAAGATAGAAGCAAAGCCGTATATAATATTATATACGGCTTTGCTTCTATCTTCTATTATTATTATTATTTTTTATCTAACAGACATTTTGACATTTTAGTATGAAACGAGTACGAATTTTTTGGATTTTCAAAGTCAAAGTTAGATTTTTGGCAGATGGTGAAAAATATTTTTTTATAGTGATTAGATTTTAATATTGTGTGAAATGAAAAAATATGTGAGATTTTGTAATTTTCAAATTCATTATAGAATATTTTTTAAATAATTGAAATTAAATATTTAATTAAGAATTTTTATTTATTATTTATTGTGTTATTATAGCAAGTATGTTTTTCTAAAATACTAAAAAATTTATATTAAAAAATTATTTCCACAAAATTGAATTATAAATTAATTCTAAAGGATTTTTTTAACCATTTTATAAATCAAAATTTTAAGATAATAACTTTTAAACTAGTTTTAAACTAGTTGCATAAAAATATAATTCAAATAAGTAGAAAAAAAAATTGTAATGAATTCAAATTAAGACACTTTAAATTTGATTAAATAAAAACTCATTTTACTGCAGTTTATAGTTTTTATTTTAAAAATATTCATGCATAAAAATAGAAGAAGATAAAATATGTAAATTTTCATTATACCCACAGGAAAATAAAGTTTACATAAATGCAAATTATCTTTTTTCCATCTATTAAAAACTTTTCCATATCTTTCACTATTATTCCGATATAGAAAATTTTTTTTTTGCAAAATTTTGATTCGCATTTGCTTATAGTAATGGAAAGTTAAGTTTGATCCTTTTTTTTTTAATTCCAGCCAATCACAAAAAAAAAAGAAATTAGAAAAATTTTGTGTATGTGAAGTAATCAAATTTTTTTTTTTTGATTGCCTTCGAGTTTTAGATTGATTTTTCTTTTTAGTAAGTTGAAAAATAAAAATAATTGGTGCAGATTCTATTTAACTGCAGTTCTAAATTATGTATATATAAAAACACAAATAAAATTTTTCTTTTTAAATTAATTATAATAAAACTCAAGGGAAAAACCAGAAATTTTCCTAGAGAATTTGTTCAAGGTTTCCACTGGATAAATTGACAAAGATTTGTTAAGTTAATAAAGAACTAATTCTCAAACAGAATCTGTCCAGTTTATCAATGAATACTGAAAAAAAAAAAGATTACCAGATTTCTAATTTTTCTAATAAATAGAGTGATTATCAAAAATAGTTTATAGTTTTGATAAAGTTTTCAGCCAATAATAGATTACAAATTTATGTCACATTTCGATTAATGTCTATTTCGGTGTGTGTATTGTATTTTGTATTATAAAACACGTATACCATAAATTAAAGGTCAAATTTAAAAACTTGTTATCACGTCCGATAAATTCATACTTGATAACAACTTTAATATTTTACGTTTATTTTATTTATTTATTCTTAAATTATTTTAGCAAAGCCCAAAAAATTTATCTGTTTTCATCCTCATGATAACACAAAAAAAATTATTCTGTCATGATTATTCTATGTTTGTTTTATGTTAGGTGATTGGCCTACAGAGGAAAATTATGATGAAAAATATTATTTTGTTGTGGTTTAGATTGAGAGATGGGTAGAATTTTTTTTTTGGGAGAATGTATTATTCATATTTATTAAATGTGTTCCTAATTTGGGTAATTTTTTTTAGGAATTTTATATAGTATGGAAGTAATTAATAAACCAACTATTGAAAATAGTTGGTTTTTTCTTCTTCTGCTGGCACATCAGCCCGATGTGAGCATAGGCCTACCTCTTTAGAGGTTTTCCTGACATTTTAATTGGTTTATTAAACGAAGTAATTTGTGTTAATGTGCAAATTTACTTATACAATAAAAGATTAGATTGTTTTAAAAAACTATGTATATTTTAAACTTCAAAATCTAAAAAAAATTTTTATATAAAATATCCAAGAGAATTTTGTTATGCAAATAAATTTTTTTAAGATTTATTTTTAAAGTAAAATTTAACAATTTTAATTTTATATATAAAAAATACTATTGGGAATATTATAGTTTTTTGCTTTTCTGTATAACGAAAGAAACTTTGAAAGTAAACTTAATTTACTCATACCATGAAATAGATTATTTGAATTATGATATATATAAAACATTATGTAAATTAAGTTATAAAGAATTTTTTATAAAATTAAATTTGAAATTTTTTGTGCTTTAAATTTTAAGTAGGAAAAATTATCATAAAAGCAAAATTTAAAGTTAATTTTAATTTATTTATAAATCAATTTGTTTATGGCATTTTTAAATAAATATATAAATAAAAAAAATTATATATGTATGTATTTCGTTTGATCCTTTTTTTTGGAAAAGGATAAAAACAATTTACATGTGTGCTTACATTAGTTTTATAAATAAACTCAAATTTATATCCACCCAAAACAAAAAGCAAATGTTAATATATTAGTCTAAAAAATTTTTATTTTCGTAAATATTTATATAAATATTTTTATTTTTCGGTATATATAAACATTTATGAACTTAACCTTTATGGAAAAGTTAGGTCAAAATTCAGATTTTATAAGAAAAATAAAAATCTAAAATAGAAAGTTATAAAGTTTTTTTGGTATACGAAATCAAATTCAATATAAACAAATTTTCCGAATTTATAAAATATCCTTAACTAAAATAGAAATTTTGAAAATTTAAGAAATTGTTATTTTTCTGTAGGTATAAAATACCAAAATCAATTTTAGAATCATGAGAATGCTAATAAAATATTTTTTTAAAAAAATCCGAACCGCTTCAATAATCCTATACCGAAATGTCATAAATCTAATATTTGGAAATATTTTGTTTTGCCAGTTTCAAATTATTTTTATAAATATAAATAAATTTACATTTTTTATGAATATAAGAAGCCAAAACGAAGGTTTCTTTTTTTTTGTATCTAATAAAAGGGTTGAATTTTCATCCTGAATTTTACGAAAATTAATTTTAAGAAAAGTTTTGAATCAGGAAAATTGAAAAGTTTCTAAAGCCACACTAAAAAAGTATTATAATATATGTATATTTATTTATTTGTAGTTTATTTATAAATTTGAAAATTGTAAAAAAAAATATTTAATGTAATAAAATGTAATTAGTTTGCAAAGAATTTGGACATTTCTACTTATTGCATTTATAAATAAATTCCAAATATTTTCCAAGGAAAAAAATATTGGATTGGTATATTACTTATATATATAAATGGAAGAAGTTATTTTTATGTTTATGATAATTTTATGTTTGAGCTTTACATAAGCATATAATAAAAGTATAATACATAATTTCAAATGAACTAAAATTTATATTTACCAAAAATATTTCTTTTTCTATGTACAACAGATTTATTAAAAATCAAATTTTATGAACAGATTTATATTTAAATGAGCATATATTGGGGAAAAAATTTACAAAATTTTCATGAATTTAGTATAAATTTGTTATGAAATTTTATGTGCAAATAAAAATTTATTTATATGCGATTACTTTTTTACACTAAATTTAATTTTTATTTGTGTATATGCTAGCTATAAAGAAAGAAGGAAATCTTTCAAAGAGCTTCTGTGTGAATTCTTTAAACACTTCCAAATCTGTATAGGAATATTTAAAATAAATTTGAATGAACAATTTTCAGAAAAATAATATCTTATGAATAATTTAGGTAATTAGCTCACTTATTGCATTGAAAAAAAGTATACATTATTTTATATTTTTTTTTTCCTTTGTTCATTCCCTTGGGGAACATAGGGCTTCCACATTTCCTCTCCATCTTACTCTATTTTGCGCCATTCTCTTTATTTCTGCCCAGGTTTTTCCAATTCCTTCAATTTCTTTTGTTACCGACTTTCTCCATGTTATTTTTGGCCTACCGACTTTTCTTTTCCCCTGAGGATTCCAATTTAATGCTTGTCTGGCTCTAGATGTTTCTGGACGTCTTAGAATATGTCCAATCCATTTCCATTTTCTTCTTCTAATTTGCACTTCGATTGGGTCTTCGTTGGTTATTCGCCATAGTTCCTCATTTGTTATCCTTCTTGGCCAGAATATTCCGCATATTATTATTAGGCATTTGTTGGTGAATACCTGCAGTTTTTGCATGTTTGTTTTTGTCACCAGCCAGGTTTCGCTTCCGTACAAGAGTACTGACTTTACACATGCCTCAAATATTCTCATTTTAGTTTGGCGTGATAGATTTGTTGATTTATTTTATATATGGTTCATTTATTTTCATAATGCATATTTAATTTTTGTTCATATAATTTCTGTATGATTGAGTGTCATTAGCACGGATCTTCTAAATTAATTATATTTCCTAAAGGTTTTAACTAATTTCAATATTTTCGAATGTTGAATGTTAAAGTATTAATACTGTAATATTCCAAGGAAAAAAAATTATTTAAAGTAATTGTTGATAAATAAACAATTATTATATAATTAATATTTTAAATAATTACTATAATATTCTTATATTATCTTTGTCTATTTTTGTTGATTTTCAATTATCAAATTTAATTTAATTTAAATTATTATCAATTTAATTATTGACAAGTGATTAGTTAGCTTTCATAGTATAATTGGAAAATTAACTTAATTTTAATTACAGCTCAAATGTTCTATATTTTTTCGGAATTTTCAAATTCTGTGTACTTTTCTGACTTCTAATGCTCTGAAAGGATATAATATATCCGAGGGCATTTATAGTGATATCTTCAATTCATATTATGAATAATTTTTTACCAATATGAATTGGAACATTGAAAACTTTATAAACTAATATTAATAATATTAATTTATACAAATTTTAAACTAATTTAAATATAAATAACTGAGATTTAAATAAAACTAACAAATTGCTTGAATTTTTTTAATGCAGAATTTATTTATTTAAATTAAATAGTTTTACATATTGATATAAATTTACTCAATTTGCACGCATTGGCATACATTATCAGCATCACAATATCCTCCATTTTGAGAACCAGCAATGAAACAAGAGAATGTACATTTAGCATCTCGTACATTGAATATATCTGCAATTACACTTGTGCAAGGATTTCCTAGTATTAAAAAAATATTTAAAATTAATTTCCTAAAAGTTATAAATAATTTGAATTAAAATATTACCAAAACTACCAAAAAAGAGCTTTCCTTTTGGATGTTTCATGATATCTATAAATATTTTATTAAATTTTTACTCTACTAATAGATTTAAGTATGTATTTTTCTTACCATCAATACTAATGACTGGTCCATCAGGTATTATAGGTGATGTTGTTGTAGATTCTTGGGCAATTGTAATTGCAACTACAGCCATAAATACAAATGCAATTAAAAATTTCATTGTTAAGATATTTAGAAATTTTTCGATTTTAGTTTTAGTTTTAGATTAGTTTGCTTTGAAAATTAAGACTTTTCTGAATTCACAAAGAAAATGTTTCCGTATTTATACAAAAATAAAATAATAATAATAACCAAAAACAAAAATTTTTTTAAACATAATTTAAAATAATTTTGCATAAATATTGATAAATGAATAATTATTTTATAATTATTACCATTAATATTTAAAATATAATTGTTTGTTAATGAGAACTTTGAATTCATTATAATTATACTGTGCGATAATGTCTTATCTATTTTAGTTTTTCCAAGTTCAACAACCAAAATGATGTAATGCAAAATAATTCAATTTTCCATCATTAAATTTTCCCTATACCTATTACTTTAAAATTTTCCAATATTGATTTTATTAATAAATCAACAGTTACAGTAATGTACATGCTTTTTCAAACTAGTAATATTAATTAGATTTTGATTATATTTGAAGAAATTGTCCAAACTCATATAAATTAGTATTATAAATTATATCACAGAAACCACAAAGTCCTGGACAAAATGAAAATTATCCTGAACAACTAAATTTTGAATATGATACCATACCATATCTTGTAAAGCAAAGGAATTATTAATTTTACGGAAAAGGTTAAGATATTGACTTCTCCTATTGGTTGCAGTAGCATCTATTGTTTAAATTTCGAACTTATGAAAAATCGGTGGGAATATTTGATACATAAGCTAAGACACATACAAATAGGCAGTAGTGTAATCTATCGCAATTGTTGACTAAATGCGGAGTAAGGTTTAAATATTCAATATTTTATTATGCATGGTTTTATTTTGAGGTTTTTTCAACTCAACAATTTATTTAAAATTTCATTTCAACTCAAATGAAATCCCATACAAAATTAAAATTGAGTATTTCCGCATTTCTCTATTATTTCAAATGATCCTAACTTCACTCATACCCATATGCTTTTCAACTTTATTGTAAGCGCATAGGAGGTAATATTAATTTAAGTAAAAAGCCGAAAAACAATTTTCATGTTATTAAATCATTTATTTTAGCATTTCTAAATTCATAATTTAATTATTTATGCTACTTTGTTAATTGTATTTTAATTGCATTGGCATTGTCTGTTATCATTACATTCACCACTTTGCACACCAAGTAAAGTACATAAATTTAAACATTTTTAGTATATCGTGTTTTTCCAAATGCCAAGGAACAAGGATCTGGAAAATAAATTTACTATTTAAATTTAACATATATTACAAAAAATTACCTAAATTACAGGAAATTATTTCAAATAGTCTTCGATATATTCAATATGTAAAATATTATTTCTCTTAATAATATTATTTTTATATAAAATTTATTTGGTTACCATTTAGTTTTATTATTGGTCGTTTTAGTTGTAGTAGGAATTGTAGTAACCTGACTTTTAACACCAAAATTTAATGTAATTACAGTAATTAATATAATAAAAAATATATATTTCATTTTTAGATTTTGCTTTTTTTAAATTAACAAATAACTAATGGAAAATTGTCCATATTTATACAAAAATATATAAACTTATTATTTACTATAATGTTTCAGAATTTAGGTCACGAAAATATTGATAAAATAATATAATAATTTATTATGAATACAATAGTATATTAGGGTAATAATTATTTTACATAGTGACAATGTTATGTCTTACCTATTAGATTGGGTAATTTTAATAATTACATTATACCAATTTATTTTTATTGTATGCCACCATGAAGAATTAGTTACTTGAAAATTTACATTTATTTTATTTTTAAGAATTTGTGAAATAAATATCAATATCATAAATGATCAAAGTGATCTAAAATGATCTAAAATCAAAGACATATCAAACGAGATTTTCAAAAAGCTTGGTCTTTTTACAGATCAGATAAAAAGTTACCATAAATCTCCATAATCAAGACTCGTGATCATCGCATCGATCTACCTTTTGTTATACATATATTTAAGTTTGACCAATTCGTTTAGTATAATTGAAGTAAAATCTAAGACTAATCCATAATATCAAAACTTACTTATTACTAAAATTTGTATCACATTACAAATGATTAAAACAAAAAATATATAAATAAAATTAATTTAATTAAACGATTAAATATAATATTAAATATAATTATGTAAATATCAAGTATGAAAATTTTATATTTCCATATATTTAAAAAATATTTTTTTTTGTTAATAAACCAATAACACTAATGAATAAAATCATTTTTGATAAATTCAATGATTGTGATGAATTGCATAAATCCCCTTGACAAAAACACATATATACTTTTTTATAATTATAAACGGTAAATGCACAACGATCTTCTGAATCATCTGGTCCACGCTGTACACACATTCTTTGCACAGCCATGTCATAATCTAAAAATATTTATTAATATTTGATTATTTAATCCATTTTTATTGTTAATTGTTATACCATCAGCTCTATAAGCGCCACCACCTTCGATAACCTTGCCACACCATCCGGAAGCACAAGCAACAGCTTGTATTCCTGGTTCATTTTCAACTTTGGTTGCATTATATTGGAATGAATCTTTACAACTACCTAAGTCACCACGTGATCGACATTGATAGCATCGCCTTAAAAGTGCTACAAACAAAATATAATTATAATTTATATATAGAACAAATATTTTATTTCATAAAGAAAATAAAAACAAAAGACTTCAATTCATTATTTATAGTAAGACACAAACTTGTTATTTGATTATACATTTCACTTTTTTTTAAATGATCAAATTTATTTACCTTCCGATAAATCAAAATTAAAAAATATGATCGCAGATATAGTTAAATATTTTATAAACATTATTTTATATTTCTTATTTATTAATTATAAATCTTTAATTGTTTTGGCAGTGTTTTTGTATATTTTAAGTGAAAAATAAATATGGAACACAAATGATCTGTCATTTATTGCAACTGCCACATGTCAAAAATTTATTTTACAAAATATTTACAACATTTTCTTATGATCTGGTACGCCATTTATGGGCCGAGTTTTTCACGATATATTAGTTAATCATTTTATTAGTGATCAAGATCATTGATATGATCTTCAGTAGAAGCTTATGCTTTGTGGCTGGAGAGACAGACGAGTATTTATAAATCATAGCAAAGCTTGTATATAGGTTGATAATCAATAATCACCTTATTATTTATTATCAACAAGCTTTGCTATGATTTAAAAATACTCGTCTGTCGTCTCTCCAGTCAGAGATTGTTATCATTATTTGATTTTATAGAACAGTATAATTAATATAATTGGGAACTAATAACTTATTCTGCAAATAGTCTTATTCTGCAATAGTGCCAATATTGCAAAATAATAAAAAAAAGAAACATTCAATCACACGGTACCACACAAAAAAAAAGATTGACTAACCAATTTCCTCCCTTCTCTATAAAATATAAATTTTGCTTTCATAAATTTACTTTACAAACGAAAATTCAATTTTAAAAATATACTATTTCACAAATTCATTGAAGGTTAAATGAAATTATTCAGGAAATATATGGAATGTGTGTAATCGGTGGCAAAAATTATTAATCAATTCAAACGCGCTAATAAATATTTTAATTCTTAATAAACTTTATTAATAATTATTTTTCTTTTATAAAATTAATTAGTATGTATTTTTTTTAAGAATAAATTGAAATATTTTTTGCAATATTATTAACAAAATGTTTGTAATTATTATGTAAAATTAAAAATCTTTAAAATTACTTACAATACTAAATAATTTTAGATTTCCTTAATATGAATATATATATAAAAAAATTAAACTTTTGTAAAAAAAAAAACATATATAAATTTCTATTATAATAATTTTCACTCATTATATGTATAATCATTATTGTATTAAAAATTTTTATTATTCTGCTAACATTTCTCTATCTGTACTATCATGACTATTTTCTTGAATTTCATAAATACTTTCATTACCATCATTATCAACACTTTCATCAATTATCATAATAACATCATCATCCTCGTCATCATCATTATTATCATTTTTATTATCATCATCATTATAATTTTGATTACTATTATCATCACTATCATATATTTCATATAAATTATCATTTGATTTATCATAATTTGATATTTTTCTAATATTATCTTGATTATCATGTATTAACATCATAATTTCATCAAATTTATTTTGTTCATCATCAGCTGAATATAATTTATTATTATTATTAGATGATTTTATATTATCATTATCATCATTTGATATTAATTCATTACATTTTAATTCATCAATGAATTGTTCTTTACATTTTAATTGATCTGTAATTGAAGTTAATTCAATTTCTTTATTATTATTATCATTATTATCATCTGAATCTTCTTTCTTAATTGTATTAACAATTGTAAATAATTCATTCATTTTTGTTTTAAATATATCACTTTCTTTTAATAAAGAATTTTTTCTA